>JAHLJT010002630.1:58415549-58893049 GCA_031308135.1 Acheta domesticus
GTCAGTATCAACAGCTCAGTACAAGAAATCCATATACAATGCATGTACGTTACTTTACAACACATTGCCAGATGATATTAAACAATTAAAGTCGTTACACAAATTTAAGTTAAAAGTAAAATCTTTTCTGCTGCATAACTGTTTCTATACAATTATAGACTATACTGATCGTCAAAAAGATGGAAAAAGTGTTTATTTTTAACAAAACAATGGCATATAAAGAATTAGTTTACATTTGTATTGTAAACATTAAAAAAGATTTAATACGCCTGTAACAAGTAATGTACTTCAACTTCCGAGTCAATGACCCCCATCTCGGTCAGGTTATTGTCCAGTTTCTCTGATCCATTGACCAAATGCTGAGATGGCCCCTTGTTTTGCTTCTGGACGTAAATGTAGCTTCACTGTGCGCACATTTTGTTGAGCATTCCTTTTGCTTGTAGGGGTAGGAATAAAACTGATGTTCGTTACTATTTTGTTAGCAATGCATAAAAGTCAAATCAACAGTTCATTTCCCGTTGAAATTGTTTTTCTATAACTCAGGAACGAAAATGTCGTTTTTCAAATGTTGCTAATCTCGCGTTTTTTTGTTTTGTTTTGTTTGTTTCATTCTGAGCCTCTAGAAAATGTGCGTGATAATCTCTTCCTCCATACGTCATACACAGTTTATACTGTTTTTTTACTTTCTCGCCTTACGAATACTTCATAAGAAGAGAAAGTTATGTAATCGTGCGGCGGAAAACGGAGAATTTTCGCCAGAAAATCTCTTATAGCAGGCCTCTGGTGACAGAAAAGTGGATAAAACCTGTTGCTAAATTTAGAAAAAAAATCCTCTATCTCGTGGTGTAGTCAAAATCCATGATTTGTTGCTTCTTCATACTTCAAAATCGATTGACGGCATTCCGTCCGTCTGTGGTCAACGCTAGCGCCTAAACTGTTCGGTCGATTTTCTTCAAAATTGATATTCCCCGATGGTTTTTACTCGTCTCAAGGCTTCTTGAATTTGAAACCGATATCTAAATTTTGAGGATACTTTACATGAAGCCCATTTTGAGATTTTGTAAATTCAAAAAAAATGGCTCCAAATTTTTTGATTATATTTTGTTGTTGAATAGTGCGAAGAACGTTGAAGGGAAAGACGTAGACATCATTTTCGTTTATAGGCCCTATTTTTCGAAAATTGCAAAAAACTGCAAAATTGAAGATAGAGATTTTCGCTTCAGACAAAGTCGGTTGGAGAAAATTAGCACTTCAAATAAGGTCATGTACCATTTTTGGGAAAAACGAATAGTTTTTGCGTAAATTGCGATTCAAATTGACAAAAAAAACTTTTCTCAAAAACCGCTCCAAATTTTTTTTTAAATTTTCTGCACGTGTGTAAGAAGGGAAGGTAAATATATAAATAAACTAGTGGTGCTATAGAATGGCACATACTTTCTCGCAGTAGTTATTTTGCAAATGCCGATCATCCGATAAATTATGTGCAGTTAACCGTTTACCGCTGCCTTTCTTGGTCATGTTTTTTGTAAAGACATGTTTTTCGCATGTTGACAATTACCTTCTTCCTAATGATAGAACTGATTCAAGATCGTTTTGACTGAAATATTAAGAGTTGTTCTCCAGGTCGCTCCCGTAGCGCGATTGGTTTATGCACCTTGGGGTTGAGATCTTCAATAATGAAGATACCGAGTTCGATCCCCCGTGGGGAATTTTAATTTGATGAATGTGATGTTTCAGGAAAAAAACACTGAAGAGTGTAGATACTTTATTGAAAATCATTTGAAGTACTTCTACTCACGAATAGATTCAATATAGATAAATAGACAGGACTTGTCTGTGTTTTCCCTAACTGCGTCTTTTAAACTATTTTTCAACTCTGTTACTCTATTTCTGAAGCGTATGACATGTCAAATCAACTGTTGTCTAGTATATATCTGTATGAACCAATTTAAGTAAAATTATGAGCATTTTAACGCTAAATTGTAATGCAATATATCCAGAAGGCATGCGATGAACTTACATATCCCTAACGGTTCTAAAAATGGTTATTACTTTCTAGCTTTACGAATACTTCGTAATGCGGTTTATCGCTGCCTTTCTTGGTCATGTTTGAAAGACACGTTTTTCGCATGTTGAAAATTACCGGCTCCTAATAATAAAAGCGATAGAATTACGTTTTGACTAAAATATAAGTAATTGCGATAAATGTCCTGGAAATGTCTGAATACATTTGTTCAAATAATTAACTGTTAACAATTTTTTACTTCTCTTGTATTTGTAAAGCGTTTTGCAATCGTATCAATTGTCTCTTAATCATGCATTTACCAATTTATAGGTCGGTTCTATTCTTTCATGGTTCTGTTCGACAGAGACGGTGTTGGTGTTGCGTAGTGGTGTACGTGCCGGTTCGTTGAATTTGAGTTTCGGTTGTCGGATTTTGTTACCGAAAAAGTTTGCTGGTATAATACACTTTTTCTGGTTTATGAAGTAGTGGAATAGCAAAAAGGACCGTATAGAAGCAGAGCGAGAAAGTAAGTGCGTTGGAAGCACCACTACTTGACTAAATAAATAAATAAATAATCGTTTGAGCCACATAAGTCCTTTAGCACACTCATTAGCAGTAACAAATTCTGCCTCAGTTGCAGAAAGAACAACTGAGTTCTGCAGTTGCGAGGTCCACGATACACCTGTGATGAGGTTCATGATGCAGCCATTAATGAAGGATAGGAAACCATTTGTCGAACGTCGAGTGTTGACTTGTCCTGCAAAATCGACATCAGAATAAGCACGTAGCCCATCATCAGTAGAGGTGAAAAACAAATCAAAATCAGCAGTACCACGCAAGTACCGAACTAGTGGTGTTATGAATAGCACAAACTTTCCCGGATTAGCTTTCTATTTCCTTGGATCTGGGCTAGCCATTTGGAATTGCCACATACTCGTGCCAGCTGCCATTTATCGCCGCCCAAAGTACATTTTTTGACATTTTCTTAATTTTTCTGTTTCCTAATGGTAGAACAGAAATATTAATTTTAGAATATTCAACAACACAAAAACTTCGTCCTAAATGGCAAGTTTCTTTGAAAACTTTGTAGCGGTGGAAAAGCGCTACTAAAAATGCGAAATTTGAAGCTGTTTTTCACAGAAAATTTTTGAGTTTACAAAAATCTTAATTTGAAGTCATTTGAAGAATTTACACGCACACATACAACAGTGTTCACAAATTGCTGCTAATGTGCATATTAAAGATGTTAGAGATCTTTCAAAAAATTACATTTGTGTAATTTTTGAACAAACAAAAAAAATACCTCAAAACACACTTTACGTCATATTAAGAGCACCAAATTCACCGATATAATCAATCGTGGATTCAATTTCAACGAGCACCTGGGCCCATAACCTAAGACAAGTAATAGGTGTTGATGATTCAAGACAAGCAATCATGATGAAACACAAGATCTATTTAACTATAAGTGTACATCAGTCACAAAAGAAGAACCGCTCTTGCTCTTACAAAGATACCAAGTCACTGCACTACAAAGGTTTACAAGGTTGCTAACATTCGAATTATGAAAAACAGATTATTATGAACTTCAACAATAATCATATAAAAGTATGATTGAAAGTGTTGCATTATACGGAGCAGAAATATGGCAACTTCCAGAACAACAGAAAAGAAAATTGAGAGCCCTGGAAATGGATTTCCTCAGACGAGCTGCAGCAATATCTAGAATGGAAAAAATTAGAAATGAAAGGGTTAAGGAAATAATGAATTTGCATCATGATATTATAGAGGAAATTGAAAAGAAACAACTCACTTGGTTTGGACATGTACAGCGAATGGAGGAGAAAAGACTCCCCAAAAGATCATTAGAATGGCAACCAAGCGAAAGGAGGAAACGAGGAAGACCAAGACCAGGGTGGAACGACCAGATCAGAAAGACAATCGAGAAGTGGAAATTACCTCCTGATGCCTGGAAGAACAGAGAAGACTGGAGAAGAAGATCAGGCGCCGGAAGACCGAAGTAGCTGTTAAGAAAACGGCAAGAAGAAGAAGAAGAAGAAGAATAATCCATACCAAAATTAGAGGTGTTACACTAGCACATAATTTCTTGCAATATTATGCTATCGTTTAGTAATATTACTAGCGAACCCAGCAGAAGTTCTGCACTTCATCAGTCTCTTTCTCCTTCCTTTTCCCATTCATTCTCCGACTCTCTCTCACTCCGCCTCTTCATTTTTCCGCCTCTCTCTCTCCGCCTCTCTCTCTCCGCCTCTCTCTCTGCGCCTCTCTCTCTCCACCTCTCTCTCTACCTCTTTCTATCCGCCTCTCTCCTCTCTCTCTGCGTGTCTCTCTCTCCTCCTCTCCCTCCCTCTGTCTCTTCCTATTTTGAAGACTTTAAGATGATTAACACAAAGGAGCAGAGGCGGTTGGAGAGCACAGATATTCTCGTCAGCTTTAACTTTACGTCGCTCTTCACCATGGACCCGGCTGAAAAGGTAGCTGATATCATTTCAAGGAAATTGGAGGCATGGGACTACCTGCAGAATGGGCTGATTTTGCGCCTGTCGTCTATCTTCTTCCAATGTCGGAGGATGTCCAGGGGGAGAGCGCGGCTATAAGTAATGTCTCGGCTATGTGTTAAGTCTCACCTATTGCCGTCAATCTCTTCATGGAGGCTTTCGAAACCAAGGTTCTGGATAACGCTCGCCTCAAACCTACAATGCAGGTAAGATATGTCGACGACACCTTCGTCATATGGCCTCCCGAACGAGATTCCCTTCACTAATTCTTAGAACACCTAAATAGTGCTTACCGAAAAATAAAATTCATTATGGAGACAGAAGAATAGCCAGCTACCTCTTCTGGACGTCTTGGTGAGTAGGAGGAACGACGGCAGCCTGAGGCACGCGGTTTACAGAAAACCCACCCACACTAAGCGCTATCTTCACGCCGAATCACACCATCACCCAGCGACGAAGAACGGCATCCTGAAAAACCCTTGCCATTCGCTCAGCTGAAACCTGCGACTGGGACAGTCTCTCCGCTGAACGCGAAGTACTGAAAGCTACCTTTGCCGCGAATGGATACTGCAAATCTACCGCCGCAGGGCTCTGAACCTCACGACGCGCCTACATCAAGGGAACCCCACGACATCAACAACAGGAAAATTGCCACACTCCCGTACATAAAAGGCATCACGGACAGAATAGAGGCAATTCCCTGAGGCAATTCCCGATTAAGGCAGTTTTGAAGACTCACCAGAAGATCGGGCAAACCTTAATGCGCTTCAAAGAGCAGCTTCCACCGCTCCAAGCCGTCGGAGTATATTCCATTCCGTGTAGCCAAGAGACTACGCGAGCACATTAGTGACTTAAAATTTAGCTGTAGCTCTTCACGCGTGGGAAACCGGTCACGACTTCCTTTTCGACAAGAACAAGGTGCTGGACAGGGTGGATAGGTGGTAGCCCAGACGGATAAAAGAAGCATTGGAAATTACAAAATATCCCCAGAACAACAAAAGATGTCGCGGGAGGTCGCCTGCGCGGACCCCCCCATGCCCTCCGACCCCGGACCGCTCCCTCCCGTCAGTTCCCCCCACCCCCTTTCCCGTTCCACCCGGTCGCGCCCGATTGGCCGACACCTCGGCAAACACGGCTTGGCCCGGCCCCGCCTAATTGGCCGGTCACATAACCTATCACAGCCTGACCCACTCAGTATATGAACCAATGCTCCCAACATCCTGGGGCGTTGTATCCATCCTTTGAATAAATTCCCGACTCTCCAGAGTAACTGGAAGGGGGGGGGATTTAAAAAAATCCTGACGCAGTACAGCCCTGAAGAAGACCGCGATATAGCGGTCGAAACGTCGGCACCTCAGCCTTCGACGCGGCGCCATCCGGACAGCCCAGATCATGATTCTGACCGCCGAAGCCCTACGATATCCAAGGACTTAAAGGTAATTATCATGCAGCTACCATGAAAAAAGGTACGGAGGAGGGAATATTCAGTGATATATTGAAAGGGATATTCCCAGTTATAAAAAGAGAATTTCTTGATGTTATTTAGTCAATCATTGAAAGAAGGTTATTGCCCACAGAATCGGAAAACATCGACAATAAAACCAACACTAAAGGTTGAAAAAAACTAGAAAGGCAAGCGAATTTAGACCTATTAACATTTTACCGATATATGAGAAAGTGCGAAAGTTTGTAGTCAAAAGGCAGGTTGAGGAGGACATGGAATCTAATGAGTATATAACAGAGCATCAATCAGGTTTCAGAAGGCATCATTCGTGTGAAACGGCAATTCAAACTGTTGTCAATGACTGGAAAGTATCGATTAGTAAAGCAAAAATAGTAGGAGTAATATTTATTGATCTCAAGAGAGCATTTGAAACGATAGATAGAAATAGATCATAGAAATAGATTATAGAAATAGAAATAGATTAATAGAAAGGCTATACCAATACGGTATTAGAGGAAATATAATAGGATGGATGAGAATATACCTCAAAAATTAGATTTCAATAAGTTCGGATTGAGAATAAATGTTCGAAACTAATGATGATTAAATGTGGTATACCCCGGAGATCGGTATTAAGACATTTATTGTTCTTTATTATACATATTAATGACATAATAAACATTTGGTACCCTAATATATGTAACTCGAGAAAATAGTACAGAAATAGAAAGGAAATTGACTTTGATATTTAATAGAGTTGAAGAGTGGATGAGGATAAACATGTTAAAAGCGAATGTGAGTAAAACAAAGTTCATGATATTGAGAAGCATAAGGAAAGAATTAAAGGGAAATATTATGTTGAAGAACCTTGACGGAACGGAAATAGAGCGTGTAGAAGTAATAAAATACTTAGGTATAATTATTTATGATAAACTTAGGTTTAGGGAGCACTGTGAATATATATTAAAGAAATTTGAGAAAAAAAAGTTTTTTAAGTAGGATAGCAAATTATATATCGATATACACAAGGTGTATTATGTACAAGACAATAATAGCACCCTACTTCGAGTATTGTGCTACATTACTAGTTGATATGGGAGAAAAGCAATTGCATAAGTTGCAAGAAGCACAAAATCGGACTACGCGAGTAATATTGCAATGTAATAGATATACTAAAAGAGAACATACATTACAAGCGTTGCAATTTATGTCTATAAACAGAGTCTATACTATAATGTAAGTATTCATTTGGCCACCTATGTGCCAACAATTATAAGTAAAAATTATGCAGTAAGTACAAAATATACATGGTGGGCCATTTTAATCTATCGGAGCAAATATCTCGAAAACTACACATCGGATACAAAACGGGTAATAAAAGTTACTTGTTTCGGCAGGGGACATCCGATGATACCAAATTCAACTCCCTGGGGGTAGGAGAAGAAATCTTAAATAGGAACACCCATTTTTTATTGCAGATTTGGATTCCCCAGAAAAAATTACTCTAATTTGACCTATGATTAAAGCCATTTTGGCTAACAAGTGGCGCTGTAATCGAACAAAATGAAATTGGTTAAAAATCATAAAAAACAGGGATATTTGAGAAAAACACATATCAGAAAAATAAAAGTAAATGTAAACGATATTTTCCAAATGGATATCCTCGAGGACACCATTATTCACCGACGTATCCCATCCCCACTTACGGGAGTGGAAATTATTTCAAAATCTTCAATGGGAAACCAATTTTTTTAATCAAATCTTGGTTTTCCAGTACCGAAACGAATGTTTTGATTTTATTATTGATGCAAATTTCTTTTAAATGGTGCTGCAATAAAAACGATGGGGAAGTTCATTTATTTGCTTATAAATAACTAAATACTACTTTTAGCGTTACCCAGGAACAACGATGTGGACGTAGTAGCTTTCTGTTCCCTTCGGAGTGCTAGATTTAGGTGAGTCGACAACAGCGCCACCTGTCACTCAAAATGACTAATCATAGGTCAAATAGGGGTAATTTTTTCTGGGGAATCCAAATAAAAAATGCAATAAAATAAAAAATAGAAAATTGGGGTTCCTATTTAAGATTTTTTCTCCCTCCTCCCCCCACACCCAGGGGGTGTGGGTACAAGGTGGAGTTTGGTATCATTGGATGTCCCACGCCGAAACAAATTTATTATCCGTTTTTTGATCCGATGTGTCATTTTCGAGATATTTGCTCCGATAGATTGAAATGGCCCAGCTGTATGCACTGAGGTGCCAAACGTCATGGAATAGTAATATGTAAATACACAGATGACAGTAGTAACGTGGACAAACAGTATAAAAAGGCAGTACAATGGCAGAGTTCCCATTTTTAATCAAATGATACATGTGAAAAGAGTTCTGCCGTGATTATAGTTAATAACAGACGACGGAAGTTAACAGACTTTAAACGCAGTTTGGTAGTTGGAGCTAGACGCATGGGGCATTCTTTCCGAAACCGTTAGGGAATTCAGTATTCCGAGATTAATAGTGTCAAGAGTGTGCCGAGAATACCTCATTTCAGGCATAGCCTCTCACCACGGACAGCGCAATGGCCGACGGCTTTCACTTAATGACCGAGAGCAGTGGCTTTTGCGTAGAGTTGTCACCGATAAAAGACAAGCAACACTGCATTAAATAGCCGCAGAAATTAATGTGGGAGGTGCGACGAATGTATCCGTTAGAACAGTGCAGGGAAATTTGGCTTTAATGGTCGATGGCAGCAGAAGATCGATTTAAGTGCCTTTGCTAACAGCACATCGCCTGCAGCGCCTCCCGTGGGCTCATGACCATATCAATTGGACCGTAGATAACTGGAAAACCGTGGCTTGGTCACGTAATATGTTTTCAGTTGAAAAGAGCTAATGGTCTGTTTGAGTGGGGCGCAAATTTTTTTAAGTTAGATTTTTCGTT
This sequence comes from Acheta domesticus, assembly GCA_031308135.1. Taxonomy (NCBI): domain Eukaryota; kingdom Metazoa; phylum Arthropoda; class Insecta; order Orthoptera; family Gryllidae; genus Acheta; species Acheta domesticus. The sequence continues at coordinate 58,424,455 of JAHLJT010002630.1, forward strand.
AAGGTCATGTATATTTTTTCGTAAATTTTAGTCGTTAACACGCAATTTTGCGTGGAATATGTGTAATTTAAAATAGCAAAAACAATATTTTCTCAGAAACGGCTCCAATTTTTTTTCTTTTAAACTTTTTCTAGGAATAGTGCTAAATGTACTCTATGAGATAGAGATAAACGTCATTTTTTCTCCTATCTTTGTTGTTGTTTTTTTCAAAAACTACAAAAATGTAATTTTTTTGACATGTCACTCACGTCGGTAATGTTTACATTAGTGAAGATTAGTTAAGATAATTGCATTTACGAGTAAATGTCCTTCAAATGATGTCTAATAAAATTTCAACTCAAAACTTTCAACACCAAAGTTATGCGTTAACATATGCGTTAATTATTATTAGATATTTCTTTAATTTAATTCAATTAAAATCAATCTTTTATTTTTGTGAAACAATCTTTTAATACTCTTTGACCATTTTTTTTATCTATCAGAATTGATACACCGGCCTTTGCTTGTTCTTCCTTGTGAACTCCACTAAATGAATGGATATAATTTTCCAATATTTCACATTCTTTTCCGTTCTTTTTGTGTCTGTTAATATATCAATCAATGAAAGAATATTATACTGGTAAAATGTCCATTCGAACACCTTTTCAAATTAATCTTTGTGGTCATCTTATCACTTCATTGCCCCCTTATTTTGTTCATAGATTCGAGATGTTGAGAAGCGGCTTTGGAGCGGAAGAATCCTGCGGAAACGCGGAACATGTCGAGGAACTCCGCGTCGAATTGCAGAACGTGCCGCAGAACAAAAATGATGTAAAGGAGGAACAATTTCCAGTCTCTGAGGAGCGTTTTGCGAAAATGGAGGCCCGCTTTGATAAACTGGAGGAGCGTCTCTCCCAAGAGCAAGACCGCATGAGCAAATTGGAGGAGTCTGTCGGGCGAGCGGTGGACGGCGTGATGCCCAAAGTGGAGGAGCTGCTCGCCAGACACCACTCACCTCAGCGCTCGCGCGAAACGGCTGTTCGTCACGTTGCCGCCGCTGGCGCGTCCGCCGCCCCAAGTGATGGTTGCAGCTCAACAGCCAACGTCGCGTCGCCTGCCGGAACGCCACAGGAGAATTCCGAGCAGGGCTTACTCGCCGTTGAAGGCGGAACTTTGCCAAGAGCTAATGCTTCAACCAGCAGCGACCCGGCTGTGTGTGCTTCAGTCTCTAATGAAGAAGGACACGCGACGGTTACTCCGGCCCAGTCCACCAAGGACGATTCACTTGTCTCCAAAGACTCATCACCGCCTCCGTCGGAAGCCTCCGCAGCGACCAACCCTCCGGCGTCGCTGCACGAGGCGGCGGAACGAGGGGATGCGGTGGCGGTGCAGCGCTGTCTCGCCAACGGAGCTCGGGTCGACGCGCGGGACAAAGACGGCAACACCGCGCTGCACATCGCCGCCAGCAGCGGGCACAGCAAAGTCGTCGACCTCCTGATTGCCGACGGGAGCGCAGTGAACAGATCCGGCTTCAGATTACGAACGCCACTCCACTGCGCAGCCGCCCAAGGTCATGGGGCGATCGTTGCGCGCCTGGTGACCGCCGGGGCTAAAGTTGACTCTCGAGATGCAGATGGCGCTACCGCCGCCGCTCTTGGTGCTCAGGGAGGTCACGCGGAGGTTGTGCTTTGCCTTTTGGTGCATGGCACGGCTATGGAAACGGCAGACAGACACGGAAGGACGCTTCTCATGTATGCGGTCGAAGGGGGAAACTTGCAAATTGTCACTCACCTAGTGGACGAAGGAGTCAACGTCGACGCAGTCGACAACAAAGGAGAGTCTTCTCTTTTATTGGGAGTTAAGAACGAGAACTTACAAATAGTAAAATATCTGTTGGAAAAGGGTGTCTCGCCCTTTACGCCAGACAAGAATAATGAATCACCTTTACTGTTGTGTTCCAAGAAAGGATACGGTGATGTGGTTGCGAAAATGTTGTCAAAGGCTGCTACAGAGGATGCAGATCTCTTGAAGCGCTGTCTCAATGTGGCTGGCAGTGCGGACGTGGTGTGGAGCTTCGTAGACGAGGCCCGTGACTTGGTGCTGGGGCCGGCGGGCGATCAAGCGCTGGTGGAGGCAGCGCGGGACGGTCGCCTGGAAGTGATGGAGGCTCTGCTTCTAATAGGCGTGGTCGCGGAGGCATCGCGCGAAAAGGCTCTGCGGGCGGCCGCAGAGAAAGGTCACAAAGGCTGTGTCGTTGCGCTGCTGGACGACGGAGTCGACGTCAATGCGCGAGACAACAACACGAAGCACACGGCGCTCTACCTCGCAGCTATCAATGGTCACGCCGAATGCATGAAGGAATTGTGGCAGAGGGGAGCGAAACTGGAACAGATAACGGAAGAACTGCTGGTGAACTCAGCGCGATGGGGACACCATGCTGTGTTGAAGGTTCTTCTTCAAATCCGGGTGAATTCGTACGCATCGCTTGAACAGGCGCTGTGGACGGCTGCACAGAAAGGGCACAGAGGTTGCATCGTTGCGCTGCTGGACCATGAAGTCGACGTCAATGCGCGAGACAACAAGGGAAACATGCCACTGCATTTCGCAGCTTCGAATGGGCACGCCGAATGCGTGAAGGAATTGTTGGAGAGAGGAGCTAAGAGGGAACCAAAAAATTGCGACAGAGATACAGCACTGGATCTTGCTAGATATTATAATCACACCGCGTGCGTTCGTATTCTTCAGTCCTAGGAACGTATCAACATTATAACTGTTTCATACATACAATATATTGCACGAATTGTTTCCGAATCATTTCCTGTTCGCTGCGTTGGACAAAACTACTACGACAATGCGGCAAACAATTCTACACAGCATTGTATCATTGGTCTATGGTCGCTGAGCAGTATCTCTGAGTAGAGCAGGGTTATCCAAAATTTCTTCTACTGGCAGCTGGATAGGAAGTTATTAACTGTCTTGTAACCAAAAATTAAATTCCATGATTGGATGGAATTTATCGTCTTATTTGTGAAATTAAATTTTTATTATATAAGGTCAAGACAGTTAACTATTCACAAATTAACTCTTCCAACACATATAGACGTATGGGAACACAATCTGGCCATACTATTTGTAATTATTAATAAACATTAAATACTACAATTTTAAAATTTACAGATTTATTAATTAATTATTAAATTTACAAATTTATAGATACTTCTTTTCTAAAACACATAAATGATAAATAAATCTAATAAGAGCAATGAAATTGTTTGTTAGACTGTAACAATAAGTTAATTTGTGGTTCATTTTTGTTACACCTTTTATTATTGTGTCTCTTAAAAGTTTATCAATTAAGTTACATCTGAACTTAGACTTCATATAATTATTTTCGAGACAGTCTATTCGTATCTACAAGTATAACTATTACCAATGCCGTGTGTAACTAGTACCAAATGCTGACAAAAAGTCTGGAAAAGTTTTTTTTTTAATTTTTGGATAAAAGTAATTTGGAAGATGTTTATAGAATTCAATAAAATTCTTTCTTGGAATTTGTCCTGCAATGCATTATCAGCTTAAGGTCAATTATTTCCATTTGTATAGCTACTGAAACTTGCACAATATCACATGAAAAGGGGCTCTAAAAATCTCTTTAATATATTGAACTCCAAGACAGTGAATCTATTTTACTTTCCAGTACACATATGTATATACGGATAAATATACGTGGTATAAAGAAAGTGATGTAATACTGCGGAAATACACGTTTTGGATTTTCCTGATAATGTTTTTTTTTCAAAACGTGTGTGCGTGTCTCTCTCTCCCTCTCTCTCCGTCTCTCCCTCTCCCCCTCTCTCCCACCCTCTCCCTCTCTCTCTCCCTTTCTCTCCCTCTCCCTCCCTCCCTCTCTCTCTCTGTCTGGTGTATGTAAACAACACAAGCGCCTAAACCATGCGTAGTATTTTATCCAAACTGAATAAACCTCTGTCAATCTGGCCTGAGTCAAAGCTCTGAGATTTTGAAAAACGTTAATTAATTTTTGGGAGTACTTTACACCTCCGGACATTTTCAAAATTGTCTCAAAAATGGCTCAAAATATTTTCTTCTAATTTCTTGTCAAAATAGAGTAAAATATGCTTATAAACATGGCAAAGATGTGTTTTTCACGTTTAACTTTAAATTTTCGAAAATTGGAGAAGTTAAAATTTGTTTCGTCGAATTCCTGAAACTAGAAAATTAAAGATAAAGAGTTTCTCTTCAAATAACATTTGTTGTCCATAATTAGCTCTTTCAAAAAGGTCGTTTACATATTTTACTTTCCCGTATAGATACGTATTTACGGAGTAATATAAGTAGTATAGGGAAAGTTATGTAATGTTTCGCGAAAAAATTGCCAATTTTCAGCGGAAACAAAATTCATGGCCGTAATAACGAAAAAGTAGACAAAATCAGTTGCTAAATTAAGACAAAAATCCCCTAACACGTGGTGTAGCCAGAAACCCTGTTTTCTAGGTCCTTGATACAGAAAAACCAATTGAATGGAAAACGTCCGTCAGTCCGTCCGTCTGTCTGTCCGTCTGTGAACACTACTAGTGCCTAAGCCATACGTACGATTTCTTCCAAAATAGATATTCCCCGGTCGATCTGATTCTAGTCGAAGCTTTGAGATTTTGAAAAAGATTCTTCAAAATTTGAGGGTACTTTACATGTAGCCCCCCGTACATTTTCAAAAATTTCTCAAAAACCGCTCCAATTTTTTCTTTGAATTTCTTGTATGAATAGAGTAAAATACACTAATTAAATTTGTTCAAAGAATTGGTCGGCCCGACCGGGATTCGAACCCGGGCCTTCTGGTTTACGCCCAGCTGCTCTGACCACTAAGCTACCGAGTAAAATACACTTATTAACATGGCATAGGTCCGATTTTCACGGATAACTCTGAATTTTCGAAAATTGTGAAAGTTTAAAATTTTTTCGGCGTCTTTCTGGAATTACAAAATTGAAGATAAAGATTTTTCTTTCGAATAAAATTTGTTGTCCAAAGTGAGTCCTTTCATTAAGGTCATGTGAATTTTTTTGAGAATGTTAGTAGATTTCGTGCAATATTACGTGCAATAAGTGCAATTTTAAAAAAATACAAAAACAAGATTTTCTCAAAAACGGCTCCAAATTTTTTCTTTAAACTTTTGTTGATTATCGTGCCTAATGTATTTTAAGAGATGACAAAAACGCCATATTGCTCTATTCTTTTGTTTTTTTTTCAAAAAGTGGAAAAATATAATTGTTTTGACTTGTCTCTCACGTGGTTAATATTTACACTATCGGCTATTTTTTCACATTATTATATTTACGAGTACATGCGATTAAAATAATGTCAAGTAAAATTTCTCGAAAATACTACAGTTTTCTGTGAAAATAGCTCAAATTTCCGCATTTTCAGAAACGCTCAAACGCCATTTTCTAATTTATGGCTGTAATTTTTTCTTCAAACTTTTGTAGCGGATAGTCCTAGTTACACTATTTAATATGACGTAAAGTTTATTTTGAGTTATTTTTTTGTTTTTTCAAAAATTATATAAATGTAATTTTTTTGAAATATCTCTCACATCTTTAATACGCACATTACCAGCAATTTGTAAAGATTATTATATTTATGAGTGTAAGGGCTTCAAATAATTTAAAATATAGTATTTTGAAAACTCAAAATTTTCTCTGAAAATGAGCTTCAAATTTCGCATTTTTAGTAGCGCTAAAACGCAATTTTCTCTTAAACGGCACAAAATTTTTAAAAGAAAATTGCCATTTAATACTAGGTTTTTGTGTTCTTTAATATTCTAAAATTAATATTTCCGTTCTACCAATAGGAAACCAAAAAATTAAGAAAATAACAAAAAATGTACTTCTGGTTGTGATAGATGACAGCTGGCAAGAAAGAGTATGTGGCAATTCCGAATAGCTAGCCCCAAGGAAATAGAAAACTAATACGGGAAAGTCTGTGCCATTCTGTAGCACCACTAGTTCTGAATCATTTTTAATTGTCTTAAATTATTTTAAATCATCAGTAGAAAGAAAATATTTTGATTAAATTGGGTTATTGGGATTATTGGAATTATTAAATTGGGTCTGGTTAAATTATTAATATAAATTGAAAATAAAAGATGTTCAAGTTGCGAAACTTGAGGCATTCCAGAGTATTATAAATACATGATTTCTGAAGATGAAATTTAACATATTTCTCTCTATTTGTTTAATATTTCATTGATTTTAGCATCTGTCTTGAAAATCCAAAGACAGTTAATTTAGATAATAGAAAATTGATTTATCTTATTAAAGGTTTTTGAAAAAGTGTGTAAATAATTTCAACCAGAACTCTAGGGTCTAAACTGTTAGAAACAAATTGAACAAAATTTACATGGTTGGTACTGGATCTACCTGAAATGAATGCATGTTGAAAGTCAGTTACACAGGATTTGACATGATTAAAACGTTTTCTTTTAACGTTTACATATGAGTATTCGAATGTCCAATTTGTAAATAAAATATACTAGCGGAAAAAAGTATTGCAACACCGGGAAGGCTACGAGCAATCAAGTAGGCGGTAAGGGACGTTAGGGATGAAGGGTCGTAGAAGCCGTGATTAACATATCACAAATGACTGACGCCCGGTGAAGAAATGGCCCGGACCCGCCATCTTCTGCGCGGCTTTATAAGGCGCTGTTCACTGCGAGGTCTAGTCGAGACTTAGGTATGCCACGGCACCGCGCTCGCTCGTCCTTTAAGGAATTGGTCCAGTTCGAGATGAGTCGGATTGTTGGCCTGCGCGTAGCCGGATGGTCCTTTCGGCGCATTGCTGACCACATTGGCCGAGATGCGACGTCGGTGCTGCGGTGCTGGCGACGATGGGGAGACGCATCCAGCCGTAGACGCACTTTGGGGCGACTACGGAGCACTGACGATCGTCAAAATCGACGCATCGTGGGGGCGGCGTAGACAGACCGTTTGGCCACCCGCGCAGAGATTCAAACACATGTGGCCCCCAATGTGTCTCTACGAACCGTTGGGAATCGGTTAATTGCTGCAGGATTACAGTCGGGCATACCGCTCGCCCAACTGCCACTCACGCCAAACCATGCAGGTGAGGCATATCTGGCTTGGTGCAATATGCAGGTGAGCTGGGAATCGGAATGGCGTGCGGGATATATTCAGCACGTTCTGCGGCCTATGCTACATTTCTTGCAACGGGATGGTGGTGTGTAGTTCCAGCAGGACAATGCTCGCCCTCACACTGTCGTCAACTGCCCTGGCCTGCACTCTCGCCGGATTTGTCCCCGATCGAGCATGTGCGGGACATGTTGGGCCGACGACTGACACGTGCTGCGACCCTCCAACAACTCTGCTTGCTCTGAGTGAGGCGCAGGCGTGGAACAGTTATCACAGAACACCATTCGCCACCTATGCGATGCCAGCCTGCATCAGGGCTTGTCGTACTGCCCGCGGTGGATACACACAGTGTTAATATCGCGTTTCCGATCCATGGTTCTCTCTGTTGCTGCCCGCGCAAGTCTTACATTACTCTGTCCATGTAATCATGTGTAGTATTTTCTTAATGTGCTATATCTGTACGGAGGAATAAATTGAACAATGCCATCGGAGTGTTGCAAATACTTTTTTCCGCCAGTGTACTTCATTTAATCCCCAATCCAGATTAATTTAAATCGATTAATATTCCTATTTTATTCTGGCTTATTCTCGATGAACTGTTTGCAGACTGAAGATGCCGAGAAGACATTCGGGAGCACAAGACTCCTGTGGTGACAGGGGGCACGCGCAACAAAACACGTATCTTCTTGAACTGCGCAACGAAGTACGAAATAAACAGAGTGTAATAGAGAATAGATTTAAAGGAATGGAGGCGCGATTTGCGAAAATGGAGGCCCGCTTTGATAAACTGGAGGAGCGTTTCTCCCAAGAGCAAGGCCGCACGAGCAAGTTGGACGAGTCAGTCAGGCGAGCGCTGGTCGACATCATGCCCAAGGTGGAGGAGCTGCTCGCCAGACACCTCTCCCCTGAACCCTCGCGCGAAGCGGCTCTTCACGTCGCTCCCTCTGGCGCGACCGCCGCCCCAAGTGGTGGTCGCAGCTCAGCCAACGTCGCCTCACCTATTGCGGCGCCTCAACAGAATCCCCAGCAGGGCCAAAGGGCCGTCGGAGAAGGCAGTCCGCCACGAGCGAACGCTTCAGCCAGCACCAAACCGACTGAGCGTGCTCTCGTCACTGGTGGAGGACGGGCGACGGTTGCCTCCGCCCAATCTACCAAGGGCGCTCCGCCTGCCTCCAGATACTCGGCATCGCCTCCGTCGGAAGCTTCCGCCGCGACCAACCCTCCGGCGTCGCTGCACGAGGCGGCGGAACGAGGAGATGCGGCGGCGGTGCAGCGCTGTTTCGCCAATGCAGCTCGGGTCGACGCGCGGGACAAAAACGGCAACACCGCGCTGCACATCGCCGCCAGCAGTGGGCACAGCAAAGTCGTCGACCTCCTAATTGCCGACGGGAGCGCGGTGAACAGACGCGGCTACGGAGCACGAACTCCACTTCACTGCGCAGCCGCCCATGGTCATGAGGCGATCGTGGCGCGCCTGGTGGCCGCCGGGGCCGAAGTTGACTCTCCAGACGCAGATGGCGCTACCGCCGCCGCTCTGGCTGCTCAGGGAGGACACGCGAACGTGGTGTTTCGGCTATTAGATAAGGGCAGCCCTGTTGAAGCGACGGACAATGAAGGGAAGACGCTGCTTATGTACGCAGTTGAAGGAGGAAATTTACAAATAGTCTCGCACCTTTTGGAAAAACAAGTCAACGTGAACGCGGTTGACAACAAAGGAGAGAATTGTCTTTTTACAGGGATTAAGAAGAATAACGTGCAAATAGTAAAATATCTCTTAGAAATGGGTGCATCGCCAACTAAAGCAAACAAAAATGATGAATTCCCTTTACTGTTGTGTTCTAAGAAGGGATACGGTGATCTGGTAGGGAAAATGTTGCAATTGACAGGCCCTAGGGATACGAATCTCTTGAAGCGCTCCCTTAGTAAGGCTGGCAGTGCAGCCGTGGTGTGGAGCTTTGTAGAAGAGGCCCGTGGCTTTGTGCTAGGGCCGGAGGGGGAACAAGTGCTGGTGAAGGCCGCACGAGACGGCTGCCTGGAAGTGTTGAAGGTTCTACTTGGAGTACGTGTGGACGCAAAGGCATCGCGTGAACAGGCGTTGTGGGCGGCAGCAGAGAAAGGTCACAGGAGCTGCATCGTTGCGCTGTTAGACGCTGGAGTCGACGTCAACGCGGGAGACAGCTACAAGTGGACGGCGCTGCATTACGCAGCTCGGAATGGGCACCCAGAATGTGTAAAGGAATTATTGCAGAGAGGAGCTAAGAAGGAACTAAAGACTTGGTTGGATTTGACAGCCCTCAAGATTGCTATAGACAATAAAAAACAAGATTGTATTCTCATTCTTAAAAAATAGAAACTTTTACATTATTAGTTATGGTTGTTTCTTGCATTCAAAAACTTGCTCGGGTTTCTTTAATTTTTAATTGTTTAACATTCTATGTTTCATTTTGATTTTTAAATCTGGCCTTGAACGATGTTCATGTCAATGTAGGAAAATTCCACGCACGAACTGCATTATTCTACAGTCACTGAGCAGTATCATTGAGTAGAGAAGCAACTGCAGAGAGCTTTGCGTAGAGAAGCACATTGCTTATGTCAGATTTCCACGCCAACTACAAATTATGTCAGTTAATCTCTATGAGTGCGAACATCCTCAATAATATTCAAGAGTTCAAACATCCCTCACAATGTTGAGTTGTAATGTTAAGTAAATAACAAGGCAGATGTTGACAGCATTATCTTATTTATGGTCATATATTCAATCATTTCTGCTAGGATGAAGTGATTTTGAACACATTTAAATTAAATCAGAATTCTAAGAAAAATATCCGATGAAGTTCAACTAATTGCGTTATTGAAGAAAATCTGACTTTGCGTAGTGCAGGAGAGGGTCTGAATAAGTTAAAAATTGAAAGATTTTTATGAAAGATTTAAATATAAATTCAGAAGCTTTATAATTAAATAAGTAATTCCCTAAAAAATGAATTCTGATGAAGTGGCTAGTCAATCATAATCATTCCGCATTGTCTACTTTGTCTTCTTGTTTGTCAATTCCCATATCTTCTCCAATCTCTTCGAATTATTTTAATAATATCTCAACAAACATATTGTACAGTACAATAAGCTAAGGTAATGTAGAAATGTAGACCATGGAGTAATAGAGGTCCACACCTTAAAAAATTCACTCCATGGAAGTTAAAAAGTCTCTACTTCAAGCAACATCAATATTTATACTCAATAACAATTTCTATACATAAATCAAAGATTTATTTAGTATTTTGCAAGTGAAATGGCTTCGTTAATTCAGATTTCAAACATTTTTCTCTCTGTTATTTGCGTGTTTTATTTTACCATTTAAATGATCCATGCGGTAACACAAAGGTATCAGCAATTTCAATTTCATGGTTATTTTCAGTTGTTCCAATAGTACACTAAAATATGGAAATCAACTATTACATTATGTAATATACTTCAAATTGTTCACTTACAAAAAATAAAAATATAAAATATATTGGAACATACTGTGGCGTACTGGACATGAAAAGCACAGACGACAGATTCTGAATAGTATGTACAGTATATTTACAATAATAAATTACAAGATAATGTTACAAAATTGAAAACCTTAGGCAACCTTTCTATTCTCTAAGCCGCGAAACCCCGCGACCGTCCCTAGGCTGAGCCCAGTGCCTCTGCTCGAGAGCATGAGAAGCTGCGCGAAGTGCGAGCTGTCGGACATTTAGTCCCCGTAACTAGATGTTACATGGCCGGATGCCAAAACGTGCAAGGTTGCACGGAGATACCTCACGTCTTTCGACTCACTAGCGTATCCCCCGAGCGCATGTCGGCGCCGCAATAAATACCCCACGGCTCGTCCCCCACTCTACCAGCGGCGGGCGTCATTCGGCTCGCAAGCCAGCCCTCAGCAGAGAGCTGCCGTCATCAATGGACTCGCACTCAGGCACGCCCAGTTGTCCCGGTTATTTTGAGGCTGGGATTTCCTGCCCGGCGCGCGCCGGCGAGGCGCCGCCGCATTCCACCCCCATCCGGCTTAAGGCCGGGCTTTCCAGCGAAACGGCACGTGCGCCACCTCGCGACGCTACAGACCCTCCCATGCCGGGGGTGAGAATTTTTTTTCGCAGCAAAATATGCCCAGGAAAAAAATTCTGCTAGCTAAAGTACCTGGTCCTGAGACCTTACATCATAATTTTTTACATGAACATAAAAATATCAAAACCCTATCTAGTCAAAATTTGTGAAATAAATCTGTGGGCTGTCCCCCCTTTTTTTCCTAACTATGTTGCCATTTACATTTAAACCTTACATCTATTTACATACGTAAATATTCTTGACGCATCTTGAACTACATAAAATCCTGAAATACAAAACATTTACTTTACATTGAAATATTACATGATAATTCTTGACGCCTCTTGCATTACATGAAACCCTGAAATGTAAAATACAAAACATACATTGAAATATTACATAATAATTGTGGAATTCGTTATATACATCATGTGCCGTTCTTAACTGAATTTATTGACACATGTATGTATCTACATATAAAAATGATCACAATAACAAAACAATTTTACCCTTGAATTTATAAAATTATTTACATAGAATTTCACCGACATTTATACATGTCATGAACGTGTGAGTTCCCTACACTCGCCTGTGGATCAATTCACATAATCAAACATGCGACTAAGCGCATCTGCATTAACATTTTCTGAGCCCTTTTTGTGCATGATGCGTAAATCGAGGTGCTGAATTAAAAGGGACCAGCGTAATAATCTGGGGTTTTTGCCAGACGTATTACGCAACCAGACCAACGGGTTGTGGTCGGTTTCGACCTGAATTGTGGCCTGCCCGTCGAGATAAACCTTAAGTTTATCCAACCCCCAAATAAGAGCCAAACACTCAAGTTCTGAGGTGCCATAATGAGTTTCTGTATCACTTAATTTACGGCTTAGAAAAACAACTGGTTGTTCTACTCCCTCGTCATTTTACTTGGTAGAGAACCACGCCTAAGCCTCTCTGAGATGCATCTGCCTGAACTCGAAATTCCTTGCTATAATCAGGAGCATATACCGCTGTTTTTTCGCTAAGAGCTTGTCGCAACTCATTGAAAGACTTTTCACATGCCTCTGTCCAGACGACTTTACCTTGGCGCTCGCGTCCCCGCAGCGCATCTGTCAGTGCCGCCGCTTTCTCCGCAAACCCGGGTATCAAGCGTCGATAATATCCTACCAATCCGAGCAAAGAACGCACTTGTTTCTTTGATTCTGGTCTAGGAAAGTTCTGGATTGCTTGTATCTTGGCTTCGGCCGGCCGCAATTTCCCGTTACCGACGACGTAACCAAGATATTTTACATTAGCCCGCGCAAACAAGCACTTGCGCGGCTGCACTGTCAATTTGGCGGATTTCAATATACTAAAGACCGTATCTAGGTGCCGAATGTGTTCTTGCCAAGTGTTACTGAAAACCGCGATGTCATCAAGGTACGGTACCGCGAATTCTTGGCAGTTTTTTAGCAAAGTGCCCATGATTTTACAGCATTGATAAGGGCCGTTCTTTATCCCGAAGGGTAACCTAAGCGGTCGATACGTGCCGAAACTGGTCACGAACGCCGAATATCTCTGCGCCCTATCCGTAAGACCTATCTGCCAGAAACACTTACTTAAATCTAACACATTAATGATTTTAGCTGCAGCTACCTGTTCAATCCGTTCTTCGAGATTGGGTAACGGAAAGTAATCTGTTTTAATAATCTCGTTGAGGCGCCTAAAATCTATGCAGGGCCGTGGAGACTTGCCCGGGGCCTCGATCAGGATCATAGGAGACGTATAATCACTCTCCGCCTCCACAATGATGTTGTCGCGAAGCATTTTGTCCACCTCTTCCCGCAATATCTTAGTTTGTCTCGGCGACATGCGGTAGGCTACACTTCGGACTACTTTATCAGTGTCAGTTAATTCAATGTCCATGGTCGTTACATCTGTAAGACCAGGTTTCTCACTAAAAATACACCTGTATTTACAAATGACATTTTTAAGTGCTTCACGGAACTCGGGTTCAACCTTAGTATCGTTTAGCATTCCTTCCGCGTCAAAGTCGTCGGAATCTAATCTTAACGCGTAGCGGTCTAACGCGTCTTCCTCGCCTGCGGCAGTGACCGTCGCAGAACCGAGAAAGTTCACGTATTCAGTACGTTGGTGATACTTTTTCATCATGTTGATGTGATACACGCGTGGTTCTTTCCGCCCCGGCATCTGAACTACGTAATTGTGTTCGGACATTTTCTCCCGAACTTCGCCTGGCCCGACCCACTGCACCGCGAGTTTCCGCGTTCTGTTAGGCGCCAAAACCAGCACCTTCGCGCCTATTTCAAAACTGCGCGAGATCGCCTTGCGGTCGTACCACACCTTACGCTTGCGTTGTTCTTCCGCCATTTTAGTATGGGCAAGTTCACGCGAACGCTTCAGTCTATTAATCAACTTGAACACATGCTCAACCACCGTGCTGCCTTCGCTTTCTGCTGCACCCGCAAGCTTTTCGTAAAGCAGCGTCATGGGTGTGCGGAGATTTTTCCCATAGACTAACTCAGCAGGAGAAAAACCTATCGATTCGTGCACACTCGTGCGTAACGCGAACATAATTGCAGGAAGCTGGCACTCCCAATCTGTCCTTGCCTCTAAACAAAGAACCTTCATCAACCGGTTCATGGTTCTGTGCATCCGTTCTATGGCATTAGATTGCGGATGATAAGGCGAACTTCTAATTAATCTAATGCAAAATCTCTCGGCGAATTCCGCCATTAGAGTGCTAGTAAAACAAGTTCCCTGATCTGTTTGAAGCTCTCGCGGAAATCCAATCCGACTGAACAGATCTAATAAAGCTTCAATGACCGTGACCGTCGTCAGATCACGTATGGGAATAGCCTCGGGATATTTTGTTGCTAAACACATTGCAGTTAGTATGAACTTGTTTCCTGACTCAGACTCGGGAAAAGGGCCACAAGCATCTACATTTACTTTCTCAAACGCCTCACCCGTTATGGGTACAATTTTTAAAGGCGCGCGAAGCTTCTCGCCGCCGTTACCTACGCGCTGGCAACTATCGCAGCTACGTACGTAATTTTCCATATCTTTGTAACAGTTCGGCCAGAAGAAATACTTGGCCATCGCGTCTTTACTTTTTGTGACACCTAAATGACCGTGGGCGACTTCATGGCAAAGCTTCAATATAGTGCCACGATACACCCGCGGAGTCACAAGCATGGAGAATTGCTCACCGCGCTTGCTCTGCCGTTTCCGGAACAAAAGGCCGCGTTCTATAAAATAATCGCGCCGTTCCGTTTCTAGGCCTTCGGCTAGCTCGAATAGCGGTAAGAGCTCTTCATCCTGTCTCTGAGCTTTCTCAAATTCGGACGGGTCTAAACGGGACAATGCAACGCTCCCGGAATCTACTTCAAATTCCGCGTTGTTTTCAAAAACATTGCCCGGGTCATTTACCTCGCCTAACAAGACACAAGTTTCCTCGTCGGGAGCTTTCGCGTCCAACGCAGGTGTTTGGGTTGCGTCGCGCGCCCGGCCAGTTCCTACGACCACGCCTAGCTCGACCGCTCCTTCCCCCAAAGCCTCGTTCATGACCGCAACCGGTGCGTCACCAGGGCGCTCGGCGGCCGGCGCGTTGCCTGGCGCCGCCGCCATCGCCTCCGGCCCCACCCCGTCGCCCTGCCCGGCCGCCGTCTGGGCACGGGTTCGCACCGCACAAAGAAACTGCGGTTCTAAAAACCCTTGCCTGATTTCGGAGAGAAGCGTGGCAGATCGATTACTCAGAATGTAATATTCTAAGTCGCAATTTTTCGCGACTGCGGCTTCGGTAACAAGCTTACCGAACGGGCCTACGATTTCTACCTTAGCTACCGGTAGATTTTTCGGCGCCTCGTCCAAGGGCTGCTTAACCCATACGGATTCGCCGGTATATTGATTCGGCCTGACGTATTTGCTGTTGATCAGATCAACCGTCGCCCCAGAATCTCGTAAGAAGCTAATAGGATTTCCGCAAACCGTGCCAAAAAATGTGTGTGGGAGCAACAATTCCTGCGCACTGGTGTCGACAACGTTACACATTTTCTCGCTTGATTTAAGCTGAGGGCAGTATTTCTTAATGTGCCCCGGTTTTTTACATAAATAGCACGTGCGTTCCTGCGGCTTGTCGAATTCCGCGTTCCTATCTGCCTTGGGCGCTGCGGGCTTAGAAGTGGAAGGCACGCTCTCCGTCACCTTTTTCCACTTTTGTTCCCCCACAGGCTCCTTGTGATTAACCTTAGAAAAATCTTTCCTATACGCACTAGACCTATTGTTTTCGTAGGTGTCCAGCCTACGCGCCAGATCTTGGGACTGCGAAACCTCGCCCCAAACATCTACGAAATGGGCACGTATGTCCGCCGGCACCTTCCGTTTCATCTGATCGGTGACAATCAAATCTAATAATTGATCATAAGTTTCAACTTTCAACCCTGAAATCCATTTCTGGCTATAGTTCGTCAGTTCGCGAGCATAAACATTCCATGTAGTTTTCGCACCCTTTGCATGACTGCAGAACATCTGACGACATTTTTCAGGCGTGAATTTGTACATATCCAAAAGCTGCGTTTTGATTTGATTATAATCCTGCTCTGAAGAATCTGATCCTACAACTAACCATGTATTTATTTCATTGGGAAGCAATCCCATTAATTGACTGACCCATTCTACCGGCGCAATGTCGAGCTGACGAGCATGCGCCTCAAATACACTTAAAAACAAGGTAATATCCTCACCTTCGCCTTTGAATTTATCCATAACATGGCTGATACGGATACTACTTCTGTTTCCCGAATCTCTACTACCTAAAGATTCGCGCGAGGTAGCCTGATTAGCTAATTTCAGCCGTTCGAGTTCGTACTGCCGTTGTTCGAGTTCGTACTGCCGTTCTTGCTCTTTTTCCTGCCGTTCTCGCTCTTTTTCCTCGAGTTCGCGTAATCTTCCCTGCTCTTTTAATTCAAGTTCGCGTGCTTCTGCGACCTGTTCTTTCTCCTGATCAGCAAGTTGTTTCACGAATATTTCATCGTACTGCTCGCTTCCCGTGATGATAGATTTTAATCTAACTATCGTCTCGTTCCCTTCCAACGTTTCCCCCATCTCCGTCGCGACCCTAACAAGCACCTCTTTCCTATAACCCGCTAAGAAAGACATTTTGCCTGAATTGATCCCCGGCCAGTACAAAAAACACACTTACGTTCAGTTGACCTCGGTGTCGCGTGAGCGCCTTCTGGATCCGGTGTTCTGGCCTCCTTCCTTCCACTCGTTCTGGTCCGTCCGGGATGTCTCCTTCCAGTGCCAGTACCAATACCAGCTCCAGTTCCAGTTCCAGCTCCAGTTCCAGTACCAATACCAATTCCAGTTCCAAGTTTTAGAAAAGAAAGGTTCCGAGTCGGATTGTACCGCCCCGAAACTACCGTACCGAATTACCGCACTTTCGGTTTCTCGTGGCGTGCACGACTCTGCCGGCGCCACGTAATTACGACGCGTGTGCACCTTTAACTGCGGTACACTGTCTTTACGCGTACTGTTCTAATTGATCAGCGTGCACCGATGGCTCTGATGCCGCGCTAATGTCCCCGCGGATGCTGTTGCAGGCTTCCGCGTTCCCCGTTCGTTACGAACGTAGTAATTGCTTCCACAAAGCTGACTGCTACTAACGAGCCCAGACGTGAGTCTTTAATCTGCTGTAACTCCAGCGTGCATGTACTATAACCGCTGCTACCAGTTTTAGACAAAAAACTGTGGCACTCCGGCGTGAGTTTACAATAACCGCTGCTACCAGTTTTAGACAAAAACTGCGGCACTCCGGCGTGAGTTTACGATAACCGTTGCCACCAGTTTTAGAAAAGAACTGCGGCACCCCGGCGTGAATTTACGATAACCGCTGCCACCAGTTTTAGAAAAGAAAGGTTCCGAGTCTGTGGCGTACTGGACATGAAAAGCACAGACGACAGATTCTGAATAGTATGTACAGTATATTTACAATAATAAATTACAAGATAATGTTACAAAATTGAAAACCTTAGGCAACCTTTCTATTCTCTAAGCCGCGAAACCCCGCGACCGTCCCTAGGCTGAGCCCAGTGCCTCTGCTCGAGAGCATGAGGAGCTGCGCGAAGTGCGAGCTGTCGGACATTTAGTCCCCGTAACTAGATGTTACATGGCCGGATGCCAAAACGTGCAAGGTTGCACGGAGATACCTCACGTCTTTCGACTCACTAGCGTATCCCCCGAGCGCATGTCGGCGCCGCAATAAATACCCCACGGCTCGTCCCCCACTCTACCAGCGGCGGGCGTCATTCGGCTCGCAAGCCAGCCCTCAGCAGAGAGCTGCCGTCATCAATGGACTCGCACTCAGGCACGCCCAGTTGTCCCGGTTATTTTGAGGCTGGGATTTCCTGCCCGGCGCGCGCCGGCGAGGCGCCGCCGCATTCCACCCCCATCCCCCATCCGGCTTAAGGCCGGGCTTTCCAGCGAAACGGCACGTGCGCCACCTCGCGACGCTACAATACATGGAATAAAAAAATAAATGCATAATACAATTATATACATATTAAAGGGAAATAAAAAATAAGTTAGATTGAGAAAATTGTTTACGATGTACTTTTTTATACCAATTATAGGTTTTTACATGCCAATAAAAGCACCCACAATGATTATTCCACTCAATGAATTGAACCAGGAAAGACCAACGTGGGAGGGGACACACGTGGGACCAGAAAAGAACAACTCTCAACATGCCAGGTAAACTGGTATTATCCTACGCCTAAGTGAAATAACTATTAGTAAATATAATGAGAATTCTTTTCTAAAAATGACGCAGTAGTGTAATTTAGAACTTAGAATACTCTGAAACAATACTGATTCACAAAGGCTGGGAACAAAGTGTCCCTTTCCACCATTTGCCACTCCTTATCAGGCTGACACCAAACTGAATAGTCTTGTTTATTCTTATTTAGCCTCCCAGAATGGCCATTGGACCTCATTAGAAGACCAGGTGAGTAATATGTTTCGGCAGATAGGTGAAGCCCTGTGACAGTTCACATATGGTTTAATTTTTAAAAAAAGCGTATTTATAAATATAAAATCCATAAATGGAAACAACAGTATTGTCGTAGTGACAAGAGACGGCGCAATGACGGTGGAGCTGTGTGTGTTATTACACGAATACCGCATAATTTCGCGAAGTCTGAAACAGCTAATGTCAAAAAATAAAACAGTGCATTTTATGTGTTGTATGGACAGGAATTACATGGCGAATGGTATGTAATTTAGAAAGTTTCAATAGCACAAAGTGACGTCAATAGACAATTGAATGTTACGAACCGTATGAATGATAGAGAAAATTACGGGAAATAATGAAATAGAGACAGTTTTGCGACTTTCAAGGAAACTGAATTTTCCTGTTAAATTTTGCGATGAATTCTCTAAGAGCCGGACGTAAACAAATACGAAACAAACTTTTAAAAATCTTGAAAAGCTTGTCTTAATTAATATTTTCTTCGTATTTTTAGCCTCGATCTTGTTTATACACAGACGAGCAGGTGTATAATATTACATTTCTTTATTTCCAAAAACAACACCGTTTCGACTGTGCTCCACGAGTTTGGGCTCCAACTTCAGGTTAACTGTAATACAATCATTCATATAGATAAACAGTAATACAAACAAATTGACATAAGGTCTACTTCAAGGTTACAAATTTATAACAAAAGAATTCTAACAGAAAAACGTTTTAAATTGTCGGAACGAATAAAATATTAATATCTATGTATTAAATTGCGAAAAATAGTAACATTGAATAATTAGTCAAACACATTGTAAAACATTAATTATCAGTGTACATGTTAAAATAACAATATCAAAGTACGTATTAATGCAATAAAGTACAAGAACGTATAAGAAAGATTAATAACATTAATTTGAAATCTAGTTCTCTAATACAAAAATTGGAGTAACACTTAAGTAAACAATTTCTTAAAATACATACATGTTAAGATGAGAAGAAAATACATGAGTACTCAGAAACCACTGATCTCCATGGTCGCACTGGTAATTATACAAACTCAAACACCTGCATATTTCAACGGGGGGTGTTTTCGTCAACGGCTATGAGCAAACTAAAATGTAGTTTGTTATCAGTACAAAAAATGTAGGGAAGTTACTTGATACGTAGGGCCGGGATAATCATGTAATAACAAATTTTCCTAACTCATCCCTGTCAGTCAAGTCAAGAGAACGATAAATTCAGGTTTCATTTTGATTAGTACCTAGAAACGTTAACTTTATAGTACACATATTTACATACTTCACTCTAACGTACATGTATTTACACATTTTACCCCAAAAACATGTTTACATAATACAGAATATTTCCATTTTCCTGCATTTGTTTTATATAATTTATTTTTCCTATTTTTGGTTAGGAATTACCCAAACAAACAATTCAGATTTGTCAAACATTTTTAAGCCTCCTCTCTTGGAAGCCGTTATTGCATCGCATTAAAATGAATACGTCAATATATAGGGCAGTATTCCAAAACAAAAGGACTAGTGGTACTGCAGAATGGCACAGACTTTCCCGTATTAGTTTTCTATTTCCTTGGATCTGGGATAGCTATTTGCAATTGCCACATACTCTTGCCAGATGCCATCTATCGCCAACTAAAAATTCAAACTTTGAAGCTCATTTCCACAGAAAATTTATCAGTTTTCAAAAAACTTCATTTGAAGTCATTTGAAGCACCTACACTCTCAAATATAATAATGTTTACAAATTGCGGATAATGTGCATATTAAAGATGTGAGAGATCTTTCAAAAAATGTACATTTATATAATTTTTGAAAAAACAAAAAATAACTCACAATAAACTTTACGTCATATTAAAGAGTGTAATTATCACTATTCGTTACAAAAGTTTCAAGAAAAAATTTGCAGCCATATATGAGAAAATGACGTTTGAGCATTTCTGAAAATGCCGAAATTTGAGCTACTTTTCACAGCAAACGGTTGTGTTTTCGAGAAACTTTACTTGACATTATTTAAAGCATATACTCTCGTAAATATAATAACGTGAAAAAATCGCCGATAATGTAAATATTAACGACGTGAGAGACAAGTAAAAAAATTTACATTTTTGTAATTTTTGAAAAAAACAATCGATAGGGCAATATGGTTTTTATGTCATTTGATAGAGTACATTTACCACTATCCCCACCAAAAGTTTACAGAAAACATTTGGAGCCGTTTTTGAGAAAATCTTGTTTTTGTAATTTTTTAAAATTGCATATATTGCGCGAAAAATACTAACATTTTCAAAAAAATGTAGATGACCTTAAAGAAAGAACTAACTATGAAGAAAAAATTTTATTTGAAGGAAAAATCTCTATCTTCAATTTTGTAGTTCCAGAAAGACGCCGTAGAAATTTTAAACTTTTGAAATTTTCAAAAATTCAGAGTTATCCATGAAAAGCGGACCTATGCCATGTAAATAAGTGTATTTTACTCTACAAGAACTCACACAAGAAATTTAAAGAAAAAATTTGGAGCCGTTTTCGAGAAAATTTTGAAAATCCCCGGGGGGCTTCATATAAATTACCCCCAAATTTTGAAGAATCTTTTTCTCGAAGATGACGTATTTCCCTTCCTCATAACTAGCAAACTCCGCCTGCCTGAGCGTTTCTACATCACGCAGCTAGAGAAACAGACTATTTCAAAAGAATGCTACAACTCTATTTTTGCCTCGACCGAAAATAGAACCCGGGATCACATCACGAGAAGCTAGTACGCTGCCCACGAGTCATTCCAGCGGTTATGTCATCTCGTGATTTAAGAAAATTAATGGAGGTGACGTCAAAGCTTCATCAAAGTATAATAATTTCGAGTTTATTGACAAATCTTCGAACTGTGAGTTTTACTGTTAGACGTGTGCAACCCATTTCCTTTATGGAAAATTTCCATCCTAAGATTACATTATTAAACCTACCACTTTCCATTTCGCTAAAATTATTTCCGAAGTTAGAAGCGAAAACGCAGTCTAGGCGACTCGGGACAATAAGAAAGAATTTTTGTTTCTCATCATAAACTGTATACATGTTCGCTTTCCTTGATTGAATGATTGCTGATTCCGGGCGAGAAAACGGCTGTCCTTGATCCCGTAAGTGTAGTATATGTTGTCCTCGAGAGTTAGCGGTGATCTTCCTTGCTGGGTGATGAGATTCGGCGCCGACATACCGTCGGCAAACGGAGTTTCCCCCAACCAGGTATGTCTCACCGCCCCAGCCAGGACAAGCTCTAGGCACCCGACCAGTCTGCCGGCATGAGATAGTGAAGTGTGTGTCTAAGGGGTGAGGATAGAACAGAGAGGAAGGAAAGGTTGCGCGCGGTCCATGGTCCGTTTGTAATGTTACTGCTCCGGCATTCGCCTGAGCAGACATCCTCCGGCATCGATCGCAGAAACCACGGGAAACAACCGATCAGAGCTGACAGTAGTTTTAATACGCTAGAGTTCTCCTCGACAGCAATTGAACTCGACCTGTCTCGCAAGCGTAGAAAATCCTGTCTCCATTGGGATTTGAATCCTAAGATCTCCCTGTCTGAGGTTCTGCAGTGACATCAGCTGGAGTCCTGAGTCACCTAATGATGGTTCGCGGCGTGACTCTGTGAGGAAAGGAACGCTTGTAGTGGTAAGGAAGTAGAGGTAGAGGCAGTGAAGTGGTACAAAGAGGGGCGTTCAGGCAAAAGACGCGAGTGAAGTTCAGAACGGCTTAGCGCACACCTCGAGCATCGCGGATATGGAAAGTTCCCAGTGATAGGAAAACGCGAATTGGACGCACCACGTGTGTTTGCGTTTCAATTACATAATGGTATTTTAATCCAGCATTATAAACGGCGGTTTTCGTTGTGAGCAATCGTTCATAAAATGACATCTTGTAGCAGATAATGACAGAAATTTGTAATTTTTGGCAATAATAATTGCGTCATTACACATTCAGCATATCGCAGCAAGAGAACCGTGAGGATGTAGCGGTAAACTGAACAGGCGAGCAACGTTTTTCCACGCAGAGATGTCAAATACCCCCGAAGTTACAATAAAGTTGTTTCAAAAACTTTACTGTAATTCGCTTATACATTTATAATACTGTTACACAAAAATAACGTATGCACTCCTTTATAACGTTGCTTTATTGTATTCGGACAAATTTGAAAACTCGCTTCAAACGTGTTTTCAAAACATGTACTTCTGTAATAAAGTTTAGCATTATACACTAGTTGCATAATAAACTATCATTAAATTGTACCAAGTTTTTAATATCAATGTACAAGTAAACAAAAAACATACAAGTCTGTTGTAGTAATAAGAAATTGTCTTAAGAAAGGGGTAAGACAGAAAAAAGGGAAACATAGTAAAAAGTTTGAACAACGATTTTCCCAAAGTGCAATTTATTTCTCCAAAGAAGGCAATCTCTTTTTTCAATGTTAGCAGACTATGTAAAGATTCCTAGTTCCTCTTTGAAGGCTATTTAGGAATTCTAAATTGATATATAAATCTGGATTTGTTAAAGTGGAGCATTAGTAGATTTCTTGGCTAAGACAGTTCCCTCAAACACACGCTCACAAGAATAAAATGCAAGATAGTAAAATGAGCTTTAAAGTGCATTTTCTTTTCTCTTACAATACATTGTAGAATTAAGAAATATGGCAATGCTCCGGTTGTTTCTATCTGTAGTAAATGACTTCCTCTAATACGTAGTAAAGTCAAAATCCACATTTTGTGGGAAAATCCCCAATCACATTTTCAAATTTTCTCGAAAATAGTTCAAAACATTTTTAGTACCGCGCCCTGCTCGAATATATCAAATCAGGCTAATAAAAATGGCGCAAGTCCAATTTTCTTTAAAACAGTCTTTTGAAATGTAACAGCGAACCACTTAGGCTAGTCGCAAATCGAAGCGCGTCACGTGTTGAAAGCTAGAAAACGTTCACCAACTTAGACGTACGTTGTAGCTTGTGCTCTGGACCGTAATGTCTCCGTACCGTCTCAATACGCATTCAACGGACGTTTCATATGCGGAAGTCGTAGTACTCTAGTGGAAGATAATATTCTTTCAAGATTATTTCGTTCTATAATAATAAAACTACGTTTACAATTTTAAACCAGTATTCCAAAAGCCAATGCTCAGAAGGGGTAATACACAAAATATTTATAAAGTAATTTTAAAACGTAATATATGAGGTAAATCCTGAGATACATTTATTATATATTACATTATATTTATTATATATTTATGTAATATATCCTGAGATATATTAAAATATGTTACGGAATAATTTAAGAGATAGTTCAATATATATAGTATTGTATTGACTTTTAAAAATTATGAAAAGTAATATTGCACGTTTTAGTTAGTAGAACACATTCGTGTTTTCCATATGTGGTAGTCCTGTTGCAGGTAATACAATAAACCTTTTGAAAAAACAGTTGTTTTAATTTGACCTAATCGATGGTATTTATCCTATTAGTATGTCCAAAGGATGGAAGAAACAGAGCTTCCACTAAAATTATTAAATTGGATGCCTATTGGTAGAAGAAAAAGAGGTAGACCAAAAACAACATGGATATACGGAATATTGAACAATATGAACAAAAAATTAAACATAGAAGATTGTAAAAATAAGATAAAATGGAAAAAATTAACAAAAGTAATGTAACAATAAAAAATATAAAAATAAGTGTAATAGGAAAATGTATACTAATACATTGTAAACTTATTGAATAAATAATATGTTATATTTATTTTATAATTATTCATTTAATTTTTCGTGTTACTTAGCAATCGAGATGGATGCAGAAATTAACATACGTGTAGCGAGTAGATCTGTTCTTTGCAACATAGCAATGAGTGTGCAAAGAAAAAAGTACGCTTGGAAAAAGTTTGTAGGAACATCAATGTCGATTTTGATAAGAGGGTAACCTCAGAACACTTGTTATTTGGAGAGCAACTCACAGAATAACATCACATTAAAAAACAGTAAAGAAATTGTGCCTTCTCGCGGCTTTACAGAGTTAAATAATTACCCTGAGAGAGCCTCTTGGTAATTACAGACTGCACATAAGGTCTTCTAGAAACCTTGTAATTTTCAGTGCTAAACCTTCAACAGCCGTATAGACGACGTCCAAGTTGAGTATCGAGAAGCGTGGTAAACGTTTGTGTGAGCAATCATCAACGAGCGTCGTTTAGAAACGCGCGTTAAAGCAATCAGTCGTGTTTCTGGCTTTAAATCAGTCACTCTAACATCAGATTTTCGTTCAGTGGGTTAAGATGCCTTTTCAGAAATTAAGTACCTAGGATCTGCTCCAGTTCTGCCAGTGTTTTTGCAAGTTAGAAACACATTAGCAGTTTCAAGTGACATTATAAGATTCAGTAACAATTACACATACTATAAGAAAGTGTGTACTATTTTAGAACTAGTTTGCATTCTTACAGGAGCAATTTCTCAGAGAACTAAGGAACCAGTGTGATTTCACCAGGGAGGGAGATTCCACCCTGTGACTGTACAATGAGTGAATTTTAGATGATTTGACGCGAAACGTCAAATCCACAAAAGTAAATAGAAAACTGAAGGAAAAGGAATGGTACCAAAAGAATAAAATGCGAAGTATAAAACACACAAAGATATATTTCAGTTCAAGAATACAATAAAAATGACAATTGGAAACATGACAATACTTTTTTTACCTACTACAAAATTCAATCGGCTGCCACTCAGCGATTCAAATGCATGATATTCGTTAATGACTGCAATTTTCTTGAGCACCTCCCAAAACCGAAGGTCAGTCTAAGCGTTTTTTGCAGCTTTCAGAAAAAATGTTTTTGGGGGTTTGCCTAATTAGTATTATGTAATATATTTTCCACTTTGGCAACGCATTCTAGAAAAAAAATGAAAATAAATGTATCGCTCGCAATCGATATTAATACAGAACACATAGAGGGTATTGGTTATAAGAAACATAAACTATAAAATGTACTGCACTTTTTCACATCGTGGGCAACTTTTGCTTCATGTCGTTTTTATATTCCATCCATTATTAGCAAAAATTGGTGCAATGAAGAGATCTTTTGTGAATTTTATAATTTATCCGTAAATATTAAGGTGTAAAACATTTGTTAAAAACGTTTGTGAAGGCACCGTGCTATTAAGAAATCACTCTGATGACAGAACATGAATAATACTATTTTTAATTATGTTGCTACTTGTCGATTTGTATAATCGTTTCTGGGCAAAAATATTACCTGCACGAACTTCTGAAGCAAGTTAACTTTTCTGAATAGAATTCTAGACCGGGTTTGAGTGCATGCAAACATTTAAAGATGTCCTTTCCAATGAGATAAATGGTCAACACGTAACGCTTACACATAAGCTTTGTTTTCATTTACAGAATTATTTCAACGATAACTACATGAAGACAATAAAATTGCTTGATTACCATTTACAGTGTCTGAATAAATCATTTTCGTGTCAGAAATGTCAAATAATACTCTTGATAAAGTCAGACGTCAACTTCCACAAGTCCGCAAAGGTCTTAAGGGTAGTTCAATTTACATCTCTTATGAAGTGTTCAGATATGAAACAATTTCACAATTAGGCCCAAATGTAGATATCACGCTATACCATAGATCACGCTATACACCCGGAATTTTCCATTTTAAATCCCAGGTAAAATATGGAATAAGGCACTCATTTCGGGCCACTTTCAGGGTAAGTAATGCGCAACGCTGATCTAGAACATACCAGCTAACGTCGGACCTTCAAGAGGCCTAGAACGAACATGTCTTAAAATGCTAGTTAAAGGTTTAACAGGAAGACCGAACGAATATGTCAATAACTCTGGCAATTTCATGTGCGTTTTGAAATAATGCATTTGAAAACAGCTCATACTTGCCTCATTAGAATATTCCCAAAGTACGGGACGTGGAAAGAATCGTCAATGTTTTCGAAGTAACAAGTACATACTTAGGCGGTGACATGCACCCGCAGCCAGCGATAATTTGAAACAACTATATTAAAACTGAAATATTTTTTGCACAATATATTACAGTAAACTAGATTTACAATAGTTTATAGTCATTAAACAATTTGCGTAGCCTTAAATACACAATGCAAATTCCAAAAAATTATAAAATATTCATGAAGTTCGAAAACACAATAATGTCTCATCACAGAAGTCGTCACGCACCATAAAGCCGTGTCGGTTCAATAGTATCAGACCGTGAGGCACACAATGACACATTATGGTCCATTTGTCACAAATCTTAATCTAACAGAACGGCACTGATTTCATTAGGGAGATTTTTGCACATCATAGCGTATGGCAATCTGCATCTTCTGCGCATGCGCAGATACACAGAAGTCATGCGAAACTCGAATGCGCTTGCGCAGAAGATCCATAGTGCTATCGTCTGTTGTTAGTTTTCGCCCTGCAAAACCTCCCTTGTGATCACTGCAGAGGTAGATTAATGCATGAAAGCAGTCACAACTAGAGTGACAACCTTTACTATCTCGAGAAGAAAATGGAGAAGAAAAAACAACAACAAAAATATCACATACATTGTAAGCATATTCTTGTACAAAGTATCACATTAATTCAAAGGGCCACATTATGGCCGCCTGAAAATCCCTAATATTACGTTATCTACAGTAAAATCTAAACCAGGAACTAGAAAGTAATGCTCTATTATGAACACGGCGAGTTCCTACTGAAATACTGCGATTATTCTAAGGCACTTGGAAAGTCATTATCTGAAACGTTGATTACAAAGCATTAACATGTTAACAGACCAGTCCTCAGGTGTAACAAATTGCATTGCAACATGTGACTGACTAGTGTAGGAAACAACTCTCATAGACTACATTACGACTATTGAAAAGTCGGTCCCGTAAAACTTCAAACGCTTGTTTCTTTCAGTAAAACTTGAAAACGGAACGACGGTTGTCCAACCCGACGTTTTTGCTTGCCGATTAGATTTGTGGTTTTCGTCCTCATCTAGAATAACTTTTAACACTCCGAACCATTAACCCATTAAGCACAAGTAGCAGATTTCAATGAAATTACTCGGCACGTGTTTCATGGCGTCGATTATTGCGGTAGCTACCTTGGACTATCATTGACAACAATCTGAAGTCTAAACAGTTAAACGCGTTTTGTATGCAAAGGAAGTTGCACTAAAACATGCAAGGTGTGTATTGCGCGCCTTGTTCAGTCAGGACCACGAAGGTCGTTAATATTGGTAAGGTTGGATTTTCTTCTCTCCCTTATTCCAATTAAAGCGGCAAAACAGAGAGGTATACAAATTTTCGGAGCAATTAAAAGATACAAACATGTACCACCGAGCAATTTATATTATTCATAATAATTTATGGTAACAGAAACGATGGTACACGTGGTAATATCGACAAATCATGGTAACAAATTACCACGGTAATCATTTACACGGGTATTAAAAGATCTCGCCGAGATTTTCAATTAAGAATTTTTCACGCAAAAATGGTTTTATTAAAAGCGTCATTAGAACGTTCCCAACAAAATCAAATTGTCTGTTGAAGCAAGAGCCTTCGCAGATTTCCAGTTGGCTCTGAACTCTCATGACATCTTCAGCGTGACATCATTTTCGAAACGATGGTTTTGACATCTAGATTTTATGTGAATCCGTGCCAATAAACAACTAAAAGAGCAATATTCCAAACATCTTCCAACTAGTTGCAACAGCTACCTAATGATGGCTCGTACACCAAGAATATAAGTTCATAGTTTATTTCCAGGAAGAAAAAAAACATCAAATTTTAGCACTTGGCTCCCTTGGCTTTGCAAGGCCTTGTGTTTATGAGTATCTGTACCTAGACGTTATGGGACTTTCTCTTCTGCGGAGGCATAAAGTGGGATTGAAAGCCGCCTCAGCAGCGTCGCACTGACCTGATTACCTGTTCCGAACACCACCTTACACCCTTCACTCGCGTTGGACTGCTACCGACCACAACCTACGATCCGCGTGGAAGGTTTACGACAGAGTCGAGTACAGAAACAAGTTGTTCTACCTAGTGGTCAAATCAAACGTCTCAATTGGCGTGTCATTCTCCAGACCCCTGGAGAAAGCAACCTCTTCACGAACAGGTTGTTCAGGGAAGGAAACTGGAGGCTCAGAATGAGCTGCCAATTTGCATTCAGGGAAAGTCTTAAGCAGCAAGAATTCATGAAATAAATATATCGCAAGTAATGTTTCTATTTCATTGAATGAATCAGTTTCATTTATTTCCTTTGAATGTAGATTGCCAACTCAACTTTCTAAACTCCCAGTTTCTTTCATTCATATTCCTGAGCAGCATGCTCGCAGAGAGGTTGGTTTTTGCTTTCTCCGGGGAGCGTGCTAACTGAAACATGGGGTTTGACCGCTAGATAGATCAGCGGGGGAAGGCATCGAACATATTACAACCTGAAAACGACAATGGGCACTTTCCCTGGTGAGGTCTAGATATGAATACCTACAAAGAGGTGATAGGAAGTACCATTTGATGAGGCCTTCCGAACTGAACGGTAAAATCAGGGGAGAGGACTGAAGCGAATTCAACAAAAACGCAACGCTCACTTTTACCTTGACAAGAGGATACCTACAAAATGAAGTGAAAGGAAGAACTACTTGAAAAGGGCCATCCGAACTGGAAGTTCAAGTCTGGGGAGAGGAACGATGCGATTCCAACTTCACCACAACGCACGCTTTTCGCGTTGACACCGATATAAGGATACCCACAGAATGACGTGAAGAGTACGCTTCAAGATGCCTTTCCAAACTGAAAGGTTATATATAGTCAGGGTATCGAAGAGATTCCAATCTACCCGCGTCAATTCTCATTTTCCTCGTTGACTTCCAGACACGGGTGCCCACAAAAAGAGTTGGCGGGAACATGCCATCTCACAACGGCATTCCGAACTGAAAGATTGAGTCTGGCCAGGAGATCAAAAGTTATTCTGACCTGAATCAACCCGATCACAACGCTCACGTAACTCCTTGACGGATAACCAAAAAAAGAAGTATTTGGAAGGACCATCTAAAGACGGCATTGCAAATTGAAAGGCTAAATTCGGCCAGGAGAATATTTGAACCCAACCTCAACGCTTACTTCTCGGCTTGACGTACGGATACGGATACCCAACAAAAGAACTGACAGGAACGTGTCATCTAATTATGATCTCCCGCAAGGAAAGGTTAAATCCGGCCACAGGATCGAAGACTTCCAACTCATCCACAACAACGTTCTCTTCCCCCTTGACTTCTACATGCGGACACCCACAAAAAGAGGTGAAAGCAACTTGACATCTGAAAACGGTCTTCCGAACTGAAAGGTTTAATCTGGAGAGGATCGAAGCGATTCTAAAGGGACCACAACGATCGAATCACCCACGACGTATAGATGCGGATATCCCCCCACAAAAAGATGACAGAAAGGTCTGAACTAAAAAGTTAAATCCGGTCATGGGACTGAAGAGATTCCAAATCACCCATGACAACGCTTTCTCCCCTTGACGTCTAGATGCGAATACTGACGAAAAAGGTGAAAGGCACCTGACATCTGAAAACGGTCTTCCGAAATATAAGGTTAAATCGGGTCAGGGGATTTAATAGATCTCAACCCAACCAGAACGCTCCCTTTTCCCTTTGAGGCCTATATACGGATACCCACCAAAGAGGTGCCAGAAACGTCTCAAAAAGGCTCTGAACTAAGATGTTAAATCCGGTCATGGAAGATTCAATTCCCCCCCCCCCTCGCCAACGCTCACTGCAGCAGGCGCCGCACGGCCGCGCCGCGTGCCACCTGCTCCGGCGTGCGCCCCTCGGCGTCGCGCCGGGACCGGTCCGCTCCGGCGGCGAGCAGCTCCCGCACGGCGGCCTCGTTGCCGGCCTCGGCGGCGCAGTGCAGCGGCGCGCGGCGCGCCGGGTTGGCGTCGTCGTCGGGGTCTGC
This sequence comes from Acheta domesticus, assembly GCA_031308135.1. Classification (NCBI taxonomy): domain Eukaryota; kingdom Metazoa; phylum Arthropoda; class Insecta; order Orthoptera; family Gryllidae; genus Acheta; species Acheta domesticus. The sequence continues at coordinate 58,454,705 of JAHLJT010002630.1, forward strand.
GCCGGCGCGCAGCAGCGCGCGCGCGCAGCGCCCGCCGCGGTTCACGGCGAGCGCGCGGTGCAGCGCGGTGAGGCCGTCGGAGGCGCAGCGCAGGCGCGGGTCGGCGCCGCGCGCCAGCAGCAGCGCCACCACGTCGGCGCGCGCGCTCTCCGCCGCGTGCATCAGCGGCGTGCGCGACAGCGCGCCGCCCGAGAAGTCCGCGTCCGCGCCGGCGTCCAGCAGGCGGAGCGCGCCCTCCGCGTCGCCCTGCTTCGCCGCCGCCACCAGCGCCTTGCCCAGCGCCGACGCGTCCGCCGGGGAGGGACACGGAGGGGAAGGATCGCCCGAACGCGCACAGGGTGCGGGACACACGGACGGGTCCAACGGTGTGATCTGACTGACGGATGGAGATGGGTGGGCGAGTGGATGTGGTTTAGATGGAGAGGTGCCACCAACATTGCAAGGGGAGGACGATGACGGTGAGGTTTGAGGCTTCGATGAAGGATCGCCCGAACCCACACAGGGCGCAGGACACGCTGATGGGTCCGACTGGGTGATCTGACGGACGGACCGAGGAGCTGATGAAGACGAAGATACGGCGGATGTACATGGTTTGGGAGGGCAGGAGCCACCAACATCGCACGCGGTGGGCAGGAGAAGGGGGGAGCACACAGACGATGTTTGGGCTTTCGCTGAGGTATCGCCCGAACGCAGAGTGGGCACAGGAGACGCTGACAAGTCCAACGGTGTCGTCTGACGGACGGACAGATATGACGGCGAAGAGAGGGTGGATGGATGTGGTTTGGAAGCAAAGGAGACATCGGAGTCGGCGGGCGCGAGAGCATCTGCTTTTTCCAACGAGGGCCCGTAGTCCGTAAGGAGTGGGGACGTCGATTTGGAATCGCTCAGACAGGCAGAGGACGGAAAAGCCAATGAAGACGAGACTAAGGTGGTGGACGGATGGAGTTGGGAAGGAAAGGAGACACCAGCATCTGAGGCGATGGGAGAAACATCAGGACCTGATAAATCTATGCAATTCGCGGCCGCTTCTTCAGACATGTTCATGTCCCCTTTTCTAAGAGGTACAGATACAGGGTGCTCGGGAGAAATGTAATCTGCAAGCAGCGGGGAATCCTCCGAAGATGCGGCAATCAAACTCTCGAGTCGTGAACAGGCAGCAGTGAGGCTGGATGACGGTGAGTCGGCGGAAGATGACGTCACGAGAGTCCCTGCAGTAGGAGGATGCGAAGAATCGTTGGTGCTCCGTGGCACTACTAGTGCTCTCCCTTCGGCGTTCTGGTTTTCAAGAACATGGGACGACGGCAGTCTTGCAGAACAGCTTTCTGATGTCGGGGTTCCGTCGTCACGGACGGCAGACGAACGAGAAGAACCGGTGGCAACACAAATGGAAGAATTGGGGCTATGAGGCGAGGAGGAACACATTGCTGAGGAAGAGGACATGGAATCCGTAGAAATAAGTCCCGATGCTTTCCATGGTACTTTCTCCAAGTTGTGACGACGGTCAGAAGAGGACGGTGAGACGCTGTCCGCGGAAGAAAACGACGAACAGGTGCAGAACGAGGTGGACGAAGATGGAGCGTCGACCAAAGAAAGGAGTGGGGATGAACTGCGGGTGGAAGAGGTGGACGAACAATGAGCGGGAGGTAAACATATTGCAGTCTCAGTTGACAGACGTGCAACAGACGTATCTCCAGCACCACACGAAGGTTGTGAAGTAGTAGCTTCGTCAAAAGACGAAAGGCCCATAGCAGAAGCGCTTGCCTCAGAAGATGAATGGCGCGGAGTACTGGTAACTAATCCGAACGGCGAAGGCTGTGTAGAGGTCATTCCCTCAGCAAACGGGGAACACGAAATAGAAGCTCCATTGATAGATGAAGCGTGCGCCGCAAAGGTAGCTTCCACAGCACAGGAAGGTCTCTCAGCACGCGAGTCTCCATCAGAAGGTCGCGCAGCAGCTCCGTCTCCACTGGCGGAAGGGCGCGCAGCAGCAGTGTCTCCAACTGCAGGACCCTCAGCTGTTGTATCTTCCACAACAGATGAAAGGCACACAGTGGACCCAAGTCGCGTAGTAGCCGTGTCTCCGTCGACAGAGGAGCGCGCAGCAACTTTGTCCCCATCGGCAGGCCACGCAGCCGATGTAGTTTGCACAGCGGCTGTGCTTCTGTCACCAGGTCGCCCAGGAGCACAGACTCCGCCGGAAGACGAAGATGGCGCAGCAGCTGGATCTCCGCCGGCAGAAGAAAGTCGCGCAGTGCCCGTCCCTCCATCCGTAGAGGGCCACGCAACAGACGTAATTTCCTTAACACCCGTCTCTCCATCGGCAGAAGGCCCCACAACAGAACTAGTTTGCTTACTATCTGTGTCTCCAACAGTAGAAGGCCAGCCAACACATGTAGCCAGATTAGCAACTGCGTCTTCATCAGCAGAACGCGCAACAGATTTAATTTGCTTAGCATCTGTGTCTCCACCGGCAGAAGGCCACGCAACAGATTTAGTTCGCTTAGGACCCGCGTCTCCATCGTCAGGCCATGCAACAGATGTAATTTCCTTAACACCAGACTCTCCATCGGCAGAAGGCCCCGCAACAGATGTAGCCTGCTTAGTAGCTGCGTCTCCACCGGCAGGAGGGCGGGCAGCGGCGAGGCCTGGCGAGGCGAGGCGCGCAGCGGCGGCGGTGGCGGTGGCCGCGCCTTCCGGAGCGCCGCGCGTCGGCCGCGGGGCCAGCACCAGCGAGCAGCCTTCCAGCTGCGCCAGCAGCGTCTCCACGCGCGGAAGCACCGACGCCAGCGCCCTCTGCACGGCCAGCTCCAGCTTCCGCATGGGCGCCTCCAGCTGCTCCAGGGGCGGCTCCCGGATCTCCGCTAGGGGCACCAACGCATCGGTTTCAAATAGCGTCCCGGTTTTTGTGATGTGATAAAACTTTTGGCTTTGCGCTCTGGGATTTTAAGGGTACAACGTCTAAATTTGGATGGTACCGCTTGGGATTTTTGATGTTTCAGTTTGCGTTTCTGATAACAAATATTTCCGTGTGCTTTTTACATAACAAAACGTTTCCGTGTGTTTCCGATAACAAAACGTCTTCGTTTGCGTTTTACGATAACAAAACGTTTCTAACTTGATTTGCAATAACAAAACACTTCTGAGGGCGTTTTCGATAAACGTTTTTGAAGGGGTTTTCGATAACGAAACATTTCGGTTTGTGTTTTCGATAAGGAATCGTTTTGCAAGGTTCGAAAAGGATTTTCTGTCTGTTTATTAACTCGTACTGTACTCAACCATTACCATTGTGCGTGATTAAGGGTTGGTTAAGGTTGTTTTCTACAGGAAAAGTTATGTTGCACTGATATAAATATTACGAAAGTGCCTAAGATTTTTCAGTTTCTACTTCGAAACCATTATGTTGAACTGAACAAAAAAAACAAATTTTGTGGGAAATATTATCTTCGAACCTTGTTAATAAAGTTATACGCAATAACAAAAATCGGGATATTTGCGAAAAACTGAGCTATCGTGAACTTTGATCTATAATACTTTGGACCACACACGTGACATCACTTCGAACTTTTCACCCCTTTATAAACAGTCAAGACAAATGTCTAGGCGAAAATGTTCAAGGTGTTTTTTCGTAAACAAGGCTTTTATTCAATTGCGTTGGACCATAAGGCAAAATCCCCTTGATTCGCGTAGTAGAGCTGCCGAACAATCTGATGTGTCTGCGAGATCAATCATAATTACTAGAGGGCGGATTTTAATGAAACTTCATTTGTTTACTTTAGAACAATTGGTATGGAAATTCATTTTATGTTGACAAAATGAATTGACCCATTTTATGTCATTTTTCGTCGATTTCGACTAATACGTCATTTTTATTGCATTTTCACTCATTTCATCGATTTTAATATCATTTTAGTGGTAGTTGCTTCAAACAGTATTTACAATACGCAAAAATTGTTCACAGAATTCCTGAGTAGCCTATTCGATTTCTTCGCACATGTATTGTAATATCAGCCACTGTGAGAACTATGTAATCGAAGGTGCCTGTTACGCCTGCCGGCGTCATTGAGAGTTCGACCGATTTCGCGTTAAAGATGGAGATTTCCTTTAAAAAAGCAGCCAAAACCCAGTTTGCTCGATCAATTGAATAAAAGAAACCTGGATTACGTCAGTATCGTATACAACAGCTTGAGTTTTTCATCTGAAGTGGTTTTGATAATTTTTTACGTCATTTTTCTTTAGAGCATTTTAATTCAGAGCATTTTTACGTCATTGTTTTTAGAGCATTTTAAAAACCTTTTAAGAGCATTTTATTGATCATTTTTGGCAATGTTTAGGTCATCAAAATCCGCCCTCACTATTACTATTGTTATTACACACTATTTCTACGTACACGTCAGGGTCACCAACTTCATACTTAATCATGAGAATATAATTACCCACTGTCGCCACAGTTTGGAACAATAATTCTATTTATCCTGCCCATGCGATTTGTAACAAGTCACGGGATTACATCCGCAAATTCTTGCAGAGTTTCGTTTTCCGCTATAACCCCAACTTTCACTGGAGATCGCTTCTGCACAGACTCAACTGCGAATTCATTTCATATCCGATATTTTGGCGGCATATTATTGGTATAAAATAAAGAGCAATCTTGTATAAAACTGAAGTTGGATTATGTTAAGTTGCTGGAAATTGCGCTACACAACAAAACGCGAAGTTCCTTTGTCAGCTCAAGAGCGCAGCTGCGAGGCGCCCCTCGACCCTACGGACCCAGCTCCTTATTGCAGTCTTCCCTCTCCCTTTTTCGTACGAGACCTTCATTTGCCAGTTTAAAAAATCGAAGTGTAGGGATCCTATTCCCACCCTCAATGGCACTGGACGGTGGGTCTGGGTGAAGAAAACCCGCGTTTCTCGGTAGCGCCGAGAGTGAACGCAGCCTGGTACTGAACGCATACTTTGGGCCGATTAGGCCTGTGTCGCACGACCTAATGCTGACGTCACTGTCAATGATGACTTCATGCACCACATAATGCTGACGTCATTTGCATCGACACCTCCGCAAGCGAGTCACTTAATTCGCGTCTTCGGTGAACAGAATATCTTACGCGAAACGGTACAAGAGCGCTCTTGGCGACGTGCGTTGTTGCCAACGGGCGTCGCGCGTCGAAAGCTAGAAAACGCGCGTTATTTTGACTTACGTTGTGCTTTTAGCGTCTTGCTCGAGCTAAGGGCACAACGCCTGTCGCCACTTATGTGAGTTTCACATAAGATGCTAATCTACGTCGCGCGTTATATGACCATGGGCGCAGGTATCGACGCATCTGACGTCATCAGCCTTAGATGACGCGCGTCAACGCAACGTTCGTGTGACACAGGCCTTAAATGCAAGGTGAACTGACTTTTCATCAGCTGGGACTCGGTTTTGCAATCTAGAGCTTCGTTCCAGAATATATTTTTGATATGGAACCTCCCGATTGGATAACCGCTTCCAAGCAGATCAAAAGACAAATCCCTCTACGTTTAAATCGGAGTATTCTCTACAAGATGCGCAAACGAAATGAAGAAAGTAGGTGCTCTGTGGCCTCGAACTGCACGAAACCGTAAAGAACGGAAGAGTTACGAACCAACAGAACACAAATGTAAACATAAAATTGAGTGAACAAAGTATTAATCTAATAAACCCACTATCACGTGGCTCAATTGTGGGCCTTCAAATTAATGAGCTACCCTCCATCTTGGAGGCTTTTGCCCTGTATGGTATTCTACTGGCTTTATTATTATTTTCCTAGAATGAGTTACGTTTATTTCAACTTTTTGCTTCTTTCTTTTTTCCTTTCTTATCTTTCATTCTGGCCCGATGTTTCTCGTTCGTCAGTCAAAATGGCCACCATCTATTTCTATTATTATTATTATTATTATTATTATTATTATTATTCTCTACTGTCCTCCCGCGCTTGCTTCCATACTTTCGAGGACCGCCAGTCGCCGCTCCACGCGCCGCAACTGCTCGTCGAGGTCCCGCCGCAGGGCGCCGACGGCCGCCTCCGCCTCCTCGCTCAGCCGCCGCTCCAGGCGGCGCGTGGCGGCCAGCAGCTGCTCCTGCAGCGCCTCCTGCACGCGCACCAACTCCCCGCTCCACGGATCCGCGCAGGCTTTCGCGCTAACCGCGGACATTGAGCTTGCAAAACGGCACGCTTCTGCAAATGTTAAAAAAAATAAATACATATAAAAATACATTTTTAAACTAGTGGTGCTTCCAACGCACATACTTTCACGCACTACTTCTACATGGTCTTTAATGGACCTATTACACTACTACATAAACATATATACTACTATATAAATTACTATAATTACTACTATATAAAGTATATCTATAAAAATATTACAATATATAAACATACATATTTTCCGATCCGAGACCCGAAATCTGATCCTTAAAAGTTAACGAGCCGGCACTTATACCACTACGCCACATTAGAGCCGTATGGACCGAACAGAGTCATAAAAAGAATCGAACCGTGCCATAAAATTGTAAATGCATAATAGGAAAACAATTAATATGATGGTACCTAGACGAGATGTGAAAGATTATTAAAAGAACTAAAACTGGAAAATTACATACAGACACTTCCAGTTCATATATCATAATTATCAATATTTGTGATTTGAATCGCTTCACAATTATTTCCTGTGACAACAGAGAATTTTTACAAATAATATTCCCCGACCAGGACTCCAACCAGCGAAGCTTTCCTCGGAAGACCTTCCCTCGGATGTTCGTCATTTAACGACCACAGCTACCATTGTTGAGATGGCTTTTACACTTATATAATAGTAATAGTGTATGGTGGTTTCATTTCTACCATTAGGAAGCCGAAAAATCCAGAGAATGTGAAACAAAATGACCTTTGGGCGCCCAAAGAAGGTATCTGGAAAAATCAGCATTCATAACAGAAAAACTGGTTCAAACTACAGAGATTAGAAAACGAAGTTCTGCGAGAAAGTCTGCGCCATTATCATATGCCGTCTCTTATTACACATATGAAGAAAATTTAAAGAAAACATTTGGAGCGGTTTTTGACAAAAAAAATTCGCTAATTTCAAGCGCCAATTACGCAAAAACTACTACTTTTGCCAGAAAATTGTACATGGCAATTTGTCAGAGGCCAAAATCTCTACCTACAATTTTGTAGTTTTAAAAAGCATCACCGGGAAATAGGATGAGCACCATATGTTTCACCGTCTCTTATTACATAAGTGAAGAAAATTTAAAGAAAAAATTTTGAGCGGTTTTTGAGAAACAAAATTTTAGTAAATTTCAAACGTAAAAACTACTCATTTCTTCAAAAAAGTGTAAATGAAGTTTGTACAACCGACTTGGAGGGAAAAAATCTTTGTCTTCAATTTTGCTGTTTTGAAATTGTTTTCTGCAACATTTCAAAAATTGAAGATATAAACCAAAATGATATCTGCATCGTTCTCTTAAACGTCCTTTGCACTATTCAATATCAAAATTTAATCAAAAAATTTGGGGCCATTTTTTTGAAAACTTTGGAAATTCCCACGGCTTCATGTAAAGTATCCCCTAAAGTTAAAATATCGGTTTCAAATTCCAGGACCCTCCACATTAGCCAAACTGATTGCGGCAAATCAATTTTGAAAAAAAAAAAAAAAAAAGAAAAAAAAAACGCTGAACGGCTTCAGCGCCAGCGTTGACCACGAACGGACGGACGTTTTGCCCCCAATCGATTTTACCACGAGTTAGAAGTTTTTTTTCCTAAATTTAGCAGCAGAATTTATCCACTTTTTCGTTACTAGACACTAGCCATTAGCGTTTTTCTGGTGAAAGTGAGCCGTTTTCCGCCGCACGATTACATAACTTTCTCTTTTTACAAAGTATTCGTAAGGCAAGAAAGTAAACTAGTGGTGCTACAGAATGGCACAGACTTTCCCGTATTAGTTTTCTATTTCCTTGGGCCTTCGCTAGCCTTTCCGAATTGCCACATACTCTTTCTTGCTAGCTGCCATCTATCACCGCCAAAAGCACATTTTTCTTGTCATTTTCTTAATTTTTCGGTTTCCTGTTGGTAGAACGGAAATATTAATTTTAGAATATTAAAGAACACTAAAACCTAGTCCTAAATGGCAATATTTTTAAAAAAATATGTGCCGTTTTAAAGAAAATGGCGTTTTAGCGCTACTAAAATTTCGATACGATTCGAATTCGATACGAAACTCGCTACGATAAATTCAACTAAAAATGCGAAATTTTAAGCTTATTTTCACAGAAAAGTTTTGAGTTTTCAAAATACTTTATTTGAAGTTATTTGAAGCACTTACACTCACAAATATCATAATCTTTACAAAGTGCTGGTAATGTGCATATTAAAGATGTGAGAGATCTTTCAAAAAAATTACATTTATATAATTTCGGAAAAAACAAAAAATTAACTCAAAATAAACTTTACGTTATATTAAAGAGCGTAATTAGCACTATCCGTTACAAAAGTTTCAGGAAAAAATTTGAGCCATATATGAGAAAATGGCGTTTAAGCGTTTTTGGTAATGCAGAATTTTGAGCTACTTTTCACAGAAAACAGTGTTTTTTTGAGAAACTTTACTTGACATTATTTAAAGCACATGTACTCGATAATATAATAATGTGTAAAAATCGCCACTAATGTAAATTATTAACGACGTGAGAGAAGTAAAAAAATTATATTTTTGCAATTTTTGAAAAAATAAAAGAATAGATCAATATGGCGTTAATATCACCTCATGGAGCACATTTAGCACTATCCCTACCAAAAGTTAAAAAAATTGGAACCGTTTTTGGGAAAATCTTGTTTTTGTAATTTCTTAAAATTGCATATATTGCACGCAATATTGCGCGAAAACTACTAAAATTTTCAAGAAAATGTACACGAACTTAATGAAAGAACTCACTTTGGACAACCAATTTTATTCAAAAGAAAAATCTCTATTTTCAATTTTGTAATTCTGAAAGACGCCGAAAAATTTTAAATTTTGACAGTTTTCGAAAATTCAGAGTTATCCGTAAAAATCGGACCTATGCCACCTTAATAAGTGTATTTTACTATATTCTTACCAGAAATTTAAAAAAAATGGGAGCCGTTTTTGAGAAAATTTTGAAAATGTGTGGGGGCGTCATGTAAAGTACCCCAAATTTTACAGAATCTTTTCCAAAATCTCAAAGCTTCGACTAGAACCAGATCGACCGGGGAATATCCATTTTGGAAGAAATCGTAGGTATGGTTTAGGCGCCAGCAGTGTTCACAGACGGACGGACGGACGTTTTCCTTTTAATTGGTTTTTCGGTATCAATGACTCACAAAAGAGGGGTTCTGGCTACACCACGTGTTATGGGATTTTTTTCTTAATTCAGCAACTGGTTTTATCCACTTTTTCGTTATCATGGCCCAGTAATGAAATTTTTTCCGCCGAAAATTTTTTCGCTCAGCATTACATAACTTTCCCTAGGTTTATCACTCTGTGTATACGTACGTATACGGGAAAGTAAAAATTGAAAATATTAGAGTTTTATGTAAAGTTTTCAAAAAATCGTGTTAAATTCGCAGGATCTCACGTTGAGATCGATATGATGAGAATAGATAACAGTTCGCAAACAAAAATTGAGGTTCACGTGCCAGTGTTCTTCACATGCGGGCGGCTGAGCCATCTAAAGCTAGCAACTTCCAGAAACCAATCTCAACCAAACCATATCCAAAATTGTAGGCTAATTAAATGCTCTATTCGCAAATTTTAGGCTCCTCTGGAGTTCCCAAAATTGTGGGCGCTGCTAGCTTTAGACTAAAGCTAGCAGCGCCCACCCAGAATCAATCTCAAAACAAATTCAAAAATCTGAAACCCTCCCCAAACTTTAATAATAATTTTAGGATCTCAGAAAAAAATATCGCCGCGTTCATATTCCAAAAATCAGAGCTGTACAAAGCGAAACAATTAACATTGATTCTTATGGGCGAATAAAAATCAAAAAACCTTAGGAAAAATCTGAAACCCTTCCCAAAAGTTAGAAATAATTTTAGGCTCTTGGAAAGAATTTATCCCTGTTCATATTTCAAATTTCAGGGCTGTACAAAGCGAAACAATTAACACTGATTCTTACGGGCGAATAAACTCCAAAATCAAAAAACATTAGGAAAGATCTGAAACTCTTCCCAAAAGTTAAGAATAATTTTAGGCACTTAGTAAAAAATTTCCTTCGTTTATAATGCAAAAAGCAGGGTTGTGCACAGAGAAACAATAAAGATTGTTTCTTACGGGCTAATAAACGTCATGCTCAAAAAACCGTGGAAAAATCTGAATTTCTTCCCGTAGTTTAATTATATTTTGGGTACTTAAGAAAAAAGTATTCCGGCATTTAATTTCCAAAATTCTGAGCTGTTCAAACAAACAATTAACATTGTTTCTTATGGAGAAACACCAAAATCAATAAACCTTAGAAAAAGTGTGAAGCCTTACCCTCACTTCTCTGCAACTAGGGTTGCGACATCGATGTCGATGTTTTTAAAACATCCATGTTTCTATAGTCCATGTTTTAAACATCCATGTATTGAAGGCGATGTTTCTTGATCATTGATGATTCATGCTCGATTTTTTACGCTTACGATGTTTTGCAGATGGTTGAGAAAGTCTCAGTATCACAATTTTGTAAAAGTAAAAATATGAAATAAAAACTGAAAGAACCAGTGTCTGTTTTCAGTCCACACGAACACGATATGTACCACACTCTTTCAAGAGACTGTTTTACTTCGCCGGAGATGACCATGACGCCCTGATATTTGCTTTGTTTTTCTTTGCATATCGCACATGAAGATGCGTTTTTAACTTTCTTTCAGTTACATTTTAATTATAAAATAATAAGAACTACTGGCAAATGAAGTGCACGAATCTAATCTGAAAGGTTACTAAACATACTATAAAACATAAATGTTCAAAATCATCGATGGCTTTTAATCGATCTATTTTTACTTTCCCGTATACGTACATATATACAGAGTGATATACGTAGTACAGGGAAAGTTGTAATGCTGCGAGAAACGAATAGTGCTACAGAATGGCACAGACTTTCCCGCATTAGTTTTCTATTTCCTTGGGTCTTCGCTAGCTATTCGGAATTGCCACAAACTCTTTCTTGCCAGCTGTCATCTATCACCGCCAAAAGTACATTTTTTGTCATTTTCTTAATTTTTCGGTTTCCTATTGGTAGAACGGAAACATTAATTTTAGAATAATAAAGAACACAAAAACCTAGCCATAAATGGCAATTTTCTTTTAACAATTATGTGCCGTTTAAGAGAAAATGGCGTTTTAGCGCCACTAAAAATGCGAAATTTGAAGCTCATTTTCACAGAAAATGTTTGAGTTTTCAAAACACTTTATTTGACGTTATTTGAAACACTTACACTCACAAATATAATAATGTTCACAAATTGCTGGTAATGTGCATATTAAAGATGTGAGAGATCATTCAAAAACATTACATTTATATAATTTCGGAAAAAACAAAAAAATAACTCAAAATAAACTTTACGCTATACTAAAGAGTGTAATTAGCACTATCCGTTACAAAAGTTTGAAGAAACAATTTGCAGCCATATATGAGAAAATGGCGTTTGAGTGTTTCCGAAAATGCAAAATTTTGAGCTACTTTTCACAGAAAACGGTTGTGTTTTCGAGAAACTTAACTTGACATCATTTAAAGCACATGTACTCCTAAATATAATGTGAAAACATTGCCGCTAATGTAAATATTATCGACGTGAGAAACATGTGAAAAATTTTTAATTTTTGTAATTTTTGAAAAACCAACCTATAGAGCAATATGGCTTTATGTCATCTGATAGAGTACATTTACCACTATCCCCACCAAAAGTTTAAAGAAAAAATTTGGAGCCGTTTTTGAGAAAATCTGGATTTTGTACTTTTTTAAAATGGCACATATTGCATGCAATATTGGACGAAAACTACTAAAATTTTGAAAAACATTTACATGACCTTTATGAAAGAACTCAAAATGCAGAACAAATTTTATTTCAAGAAAACATTTCTATCTTCAATTTTGTAGTTGGATGAAGAAGCGGAAAAAAATCAAACTTGTGCAATTTTCGAAAATTCAGAGTTAACTGTGAAAATCGGACCTATGCCTCCTTAATAAGTGCATTTTCAAAACTTTCTCAAAAAGGGCTCCAAATGTTTCTTCAAATTTCTTGTAAGAATGGAGTAAAATACATTTGTAAAGGTGGCATGATTTTCAGTTACCTCATGATTTCCGAAAATTGAAAAAGTTTTTTCGGAGTCTTCCTACAATCCTTCCTCGGTGTCTTTCATTAAGGTCAGGTACATTTTGCTGAAAATTTTAGTCGTTTTCGCGCAATATTGCGTGCAATTAGAGCAATTTTAAAAAATTATAAAAGACAGATTTTCCCAAAAATGGCTCCAATTTTCTTTTTAACTTTTGGTAGGTACAATACTCAATGTACTCTATGAGATGTCATAAATGCCATATTGCCCTATTCTTTTGTTTTTTAAAGAATTACAATTTTTTTTTAAACTTCTCTCGTGTCGTTAATATTTACATTAGCTGCGCTTTTTTCATATTCTTATATTTACGAGTATGTGTGCTTTAAATAATGTAATATAAAGTTTCTCAACAACTCAACCGTTTTCTGTGGAAACTAGCTCAAAATTCCGCATTTTCAGACACACTCAAACGCAATTTTCTTTGAAATGGCTCCAAATTTTTTTTTCAAACTTTTCGAACGGATGGTGCTAATTTCACTCTTTAATTTTCCGTAAAGTTCAATTTTGTGTATTTATTTTCTTTTTGCAAAAATGATATAAATGTAATTTTTTTAAAGATCGTCTCACATCGTGAATAATATTCACATTTCCAGCAATTTGTTAACTGTATTTGTGAGTTAAAGTGCTTCAAATGACTTCAAATGATGTTTTTCGAAAACTCGTATTTTCAACATCGCTTAAAAGACATTTTCTAAAAACGGCTCCGAATTTTTCAAAGAAAGTTGCCATTTAGGACAAGGTTTTACTGTTCTTTAATATTCTAAAATTAATATTTCCGTTCTACCATTAGGAAATTGAAAATTTAATAAAATGTCCAAAAAATGTACTTTGGGAGGCGGTAGATGGCAGCTGGCAATATGTGGCAATTCCGAATAGCTAGCCCAGACCAGAAATAGAAAACTAATACGGGAAAATTTAATAGAAAATATGAACAAACTAATGGTGCTATTCTGTAGCACCATTAGTTTGTACATATCTTCACGTTCCTCACATGTCAGCTTTAGGTACCAGTGACAACCAACCTGTCAGGTTTAGGTGCACAGTATTAGTTTCTCTTTTCTTAAAAAGTATGTCTCGAAAAATTAAATTATTTATTACAGAGGATGATTTTTAAACTCATCAACAATCCAACTATATCAGAAAGATTTTTTGACTACACCTGCTTTTGGTACCATTACCTTAATGACAATTTATATCAGCAACCAAATGTTGGAAAAACAATGTTTTACAATTAGCAAATTGTGCTGTGAAACTTTGATCTTATCCATGTAAGTTAAAGTAAACCAGTGACAAATATTACTGTTTTGAGGGAGACAAATTTCTAAGAAAAATACATTACCGGTTGGTCACAGTAAATTACTTAAATTTGTTTATGTCATAGAAACTGACTTGTCATACACGATTGTAATTGTATATGTGACTCAATAAATTATTATTATTATTATTATTATTATTATTATTATTATTAAAACAAAGGTATATCATTTTAAAATTCTTTATATACTTACAGACAATAATTCAAGAGTTCAATCAACATTGCATTAAATTTTAAGTTTTCGAGTTCTACTTGACCTATTACAGCTGAGTTACAAAGTAAAAATGTCAGTAAATGACAATACTACTGGCAAAAATCTTTTTAACACTATTATTTTGAAAGGTCTATTAAAATATGTGCCGTTTTCGTCAATTAAAATTTCGGAATCTTTTTCAAGAGATCTATAATGTTCTGTAAACAAGGATATATTTGTTCACTTCCATAACATGATCAGTTTCACATTCAAGTTGGCGATTTACTCTTGGAGCACTCAATTTCACTCCTCTTTTCTTCTTCCTTTACCTGAACTCAATCAGTTGTATGTATTTGTCATTTTAGGTTGGATTACTCCAACTTTTGCCAGCTACAGTGACCTGAATTCCGTTTTTATTTATTACACCATGTAACAAACAAAAAAAAACCTTTTGCTTGTTTAAGTGAATTTTAGGCTTGTTTTAGATGAATTAGGTCTCAACTAAACTACACTGAGTATTCCTACTTTTATATAATTGTTTTGTTGCATTTTATAACCAATTATATGAAATTAATTGGTTAAAATTATATTAGCTAAGAACACTTTATCTATGAGATGAATAAATGGTTCAACTGTATGTTATCTGTTTCATATTCACTTAATTGATGAATAATGGCATTTTCCCATTGTTGTAAATGTAATCCAGACTGTTTTTGTTATGTGTGTGGCATTTTCCTGGGATCGAAAGCAGAAGCCTAGAATTAAGGACCCTAACATCTTCTGCTTAGCATACAGTTCATATTTTGATATGTCTGTGGTAAACCAACACAAGAACTGGGCACCACATATCATATGTGGATGTTGCAGATCCACTCTCAAGGCCTGGTATAGAGGAGAAAAATGAAATTTGGAGTGTCAAGTATTTGACGAGAAACAAAAGATCACCTTTCCAACTAACAATGCTCTCCAACAAAAGGACATGACTAAGAAAATGGAATATGGAAATAGAGAATGCCCTAAATGAAGAGAAAAAAATATAAAGAATATTTACAAAAGAAAACAGAAGAATCTGCAGCAAACTATAAAGAGAAACGTAATTAGGCTCGTAAAATAGTAAGACAAGCTCACCCACAATCGTGGGACAAATTAATATCCAACGTAGAAAACTACATAGACAAGAAATAGCTTATAAACTTATGAAGCAATTAAATAAAACAGAAAGAGATATGGTATGTCTCCACACTATCGACAAAGAGGAGTGGATTAATCACTATTCAAATCATCTATGGGCAGCACAAGGACCTGAAACGATAAACAACTCCATAAATGAATTTGGTGGAGGTGATCCATACCAAGAAGATCATATAACACTTAAAGAATTATATGAAAAATAGAAAAGCACCAGGTATAGATGGAGTAAATACAGAACTGATCAAATTTAGCGGACTTCTCCTAGAATTCAGACTCTTAAATCTGACAAGATGGTCAGAAAAACATGAAGTAGGAACCCCTTGTTGAGCAGGAAAATATTCTAATGCCTCCCCTCCATATTAAACTTGGACTCATCTATCAATTTGTAAAGACATTAGATACAGCATCTGATGCAATGAAGTACCTCCAGAATATGTTCCCCAAACTATCAGAAGCTAAGATAAAGATAAATAATTTTTGTGGGCCCCCAAGTAAAGAAATTATTTTGTGATGACACTTTCATCAGCAAGCTTCTACCAGTTCAAAGAAGGACCTGGAAGAGCTTCGAAGATGTTGTGAATGGTTTCCTACATAATCAGAGAGTGGACAATTACAAGGATGTACTAGAAGGTCTTTTGAATAATTACACATCAATGGGGTACAGAATGTTTCTAAAGTTGCATGTACTCCACTCACATCTGGATGTTTTCAAGACTCATATGGGTGTATATGCAGAGGAACAGGGTGAAAGGTTCCATCAAGACTTACAATTGTTTGAAAGAAGGTACCAAGGACAGTAAAATGAGGGAATGCTTGGTGATTATATCTGGGGACTGATCAGAGAGTGATGTAACGTACAAGACGAAATGTAGAAACACAACACATTTTTAAGCACACTGTACATGACATGTGAACATTTTCATGTACTTTAACACTTTTTTCATGCATATTTACTGCATTTACATTTTTCCAAATGTTGTATTTAAGAATTTCTTTTGTTTTATTTCATGGGTATATGCAAACGAGTATTCATTGTTTCACATATATGTATTTTCCTCAAATTAAGAAAATCGATGCCATTTCCCTAAAAACAATTTCCCATATGAAAAATTGTGTTTACCTAGTGTTTTGAAACATACTGCATCAGAAACAACAAAAAAATTGACTTAAACAAAATTTTGTTGCATGGTGTTATCCATGCCTGGGGGTAAGGAAGACATGGGGTGAGCATGACACACTCCCATCACCAAACCTAGCCTACTTGGCTTGCCCAAGCTTTTCTTTCACCACACAGATACAGAAACAGAGACATTTTAGTACAGCTTCAGTTTTGCCCTGACTAGGAATTGAAACCAGGGCCGCCACACTGAAAGCTAGTTTAACCAATTACTAATTGATTTTTTATTTTTACTGGATCACTACTGGTATATTTGTGGATGTTTTATATTTGAAATTGGTATTCCCTACACACCACTCATGCTCTTTACATAGGTTTATTAATATTTTCCCATTAGCATAAACCTTAAACCCATAAAACTTTTAATACTATAATATTAACATAAATTTTAAACCATAAAACTTAAACCATAAACCTCCCCACTCTGACCTTCTTCACTTTCTGTTTTACCTACTCAGCTATTAAAATCACTAATTATAACTATTTCATTTTGATTGGAGGTACTATCTGTAATTTCACTGAGGCCTTTAAAAAATCTATTTATTTGTCTACAAGTCTATTGTCATTTACAGCACTGACTCCAAAAATTGTTGTCTGATGACCAAAAATGTTCATGTCAATTTCAAGAAACCTTTCATTAATATTCTCCATTGTTTAATAAATTTCATCCATTTACATTTAATAAATAAATAAACTTCAATTCAGGCTCTCTAATTTCTGAAACACCAATCCAAATGTTAAGATGTCTTTCCCTTCCCCCACTTTTTTTTTTTTTCTCTTTCTTCGTTTCCATACGAATAATTATGTCAAGGTTCAAACTTTGTAAACTTTATGTGAATTTCTATCTTCTACATAAATTATAATAATTGAAGGAATGTGCAATTTCTCTCTTCATTGATGGGCCTTGATATATGTAATTCTTTTGCAATAAAACGATTCTGTCAAAAAGGGGAAATGTGAGATTTCTCAAATTTCTGATTCATATGGATCACATAAAACATTAAGTTACAACAAAAAATATTTTCTTCAATTTGCTTTTAGATCAAATAATGGTTTTCAATGAAACACAAACTAAATTTTGTACTTCATCCAAAAATCTCTGTAAACCTTGTTTATTTTATTGCAAAGCTTTTTTTGACCTTAATAAAATAGATGAAAACAGAATTGTTGATAGTATTAAAAAAAAAAAAAAACTGATCCAGTCATAAACATCCAGAGATGATGTTCACAACTTGACCAGTTTTTCTTTTTTTCCGTTGACAATGTTTTATCAAAATGCTAACCGTTTGTTTATGATATGGTGTCAACAAACCTGGACAATAAATTTTGAAAATGACCCCAAATAGGGTTGAAACATCAAAAAGAAATAAACAGTTATCAAAAAATACTGAGTCTGTTTTATTGAGATCAAAAACCACTGCAATAAAATAAACAAGATCACAAACAATATATTCACATAAAACTTGTTCAATGTAATTCTGGAAGGGGAAATACCAATATGTGTTAATAATATTTCAAAATGTAAATCCTCACAGTATGTACGTCTACAGTACAAAACAAAACAAAAAAAACAAAAACACACACACACACCTCATTAGTATTTTCAAACTAGATTTTTAATTAACATTTTATAACACCTGAACCAACTGCACACATGGTTTCAGAACTTCAAAACTATAATATACTGTAAGTAAAATAATTTTCAAAACATGAACAACTTATTTAACTGAAGCAATGTTTCATGACCCTGTAGTATAAACTGTCCATATCTTATCAAGCAAGAATCAGATTACAAATGAAGGCAGCAAAGGTATCCCCCCCTCCCAATTTATTTTATCAATTCAGCACTATTTATGATGACCATTACATAATTCGAATGTATAATAAATCGAGAGCAAACGTTTTTTACTGAAAAAATGTGTAATGTGGGAAAACTATAGCTGGCACTTGATATTCATGTGACAGTATCTTGTTGACACCGCTGTTACATGATCCTAAGGCTCGGCAAAATAAGGTAGCTAAAATATCATGACCACTTTTCTTGGTGACTAAAACTAAAACCAAAAAAAAATTGAACAAATTATATTTCTGGACTAACCTTAACACAAGAGACAAAATCTTTCGGACTAACACGCTCAAGAAGTATCACTCACAATAAAGGAATCTGAATTAAAAAGTTAAAACTCGAGGCATCAAATTCGAAACAACACTAATGGTTTACAATATATGAAATATACGAACACATAATGATGTAATACATAAAGAAACAACAGAAGCATGCGAAATGTGACAACACACGTAAACTTATACGTATTCGGAATTACCGGGTTCTTGACTATATTTAAACTGCTGCTACACTCTCCTCTCCGTGCTCATCATCAAGAGTATTTCACAGATGTTACAGAGCTCCACCATAGCGCCATCGTTCGTTGCTTGAATGAAAAATTTACCATATAATATGTTTCAAACACGAAAATGAACTTGACAGCACGAATAACTGTCGAGATTAATGGAATTATTCACGATTGTCAAGATTTATGTAATTATGTTTTTCTAAAAAGAATAAGTTTGCAACAGATTATTTATTCAAGAAAATTCAAAAGCTAAGGACATGCTGTAGATCATTTTCTCGTCTGTAGATTGGTAGCCACGATTAATGTAGAGATGTTTCGTGGTTGTAATGACGTCACTATCTTTGGCGGGAAGTTGGGAGGAGGTTGGGTTGGTTGGCATGTTCTTGTGTATGCGTATTAAAAATAGCGTTTGCTTTCCAGAGTTTTAGTCAGTTTACTAGAAAATTAGAGCAGTTGCCAAGGTTTGTATTTCGTGTTCGTTATTTATGTATGGAAGATTTGGATCCACGTGCCTTATCATTGGATATAAAGTGTCTTCCAAACGAATTTCGGCTCCAGTGCTATTTGAATACAAGCGACTTCCTCTAAGTTTTTATAAACATCTGTTGGTTGTTTAAAAATTAATTTTAGACATTTTTTCAATTATCACTGAGATAAATATTATCAACCTTTAACCTTAGCGAAAGTTCGGAAAAATTCCATGAAGTTCGTAAATACAGAGGTGAACATTTCGTGTACTTGATATGCTACTTTCTACCTCTATTCATAACAGTGTAGACAGAGGTTCTGGAACTGAAAGACTTGTGCACCCGCATGTGACATATCTGAGGACATGTACGATTTAAATTGTGTACGTGACTCACTAGTAATTATTGTTATAATTATTATAAATGGCAACTCTAGACCTGAAATAACTTTATTCTAACTTATCTCGCTTCAAAGCAAAAATTCAATTTCGTCGTCTTTGTTTCGAGTGCTGTAATACTTATTATTACTTTCCCGATTTCTGGTGCGTAACAGCAGGATACCTAAAAAATGCCTTGTCTCTCCCTCTTTCCCCAGCCCACTACCGCACACAAATTGATTATTGTAAAAATACAATTTAGAGTAAAATTAACCTCTCTTCAAGAAAATTTTAAAGTCCAGATAAGACAGGAAACCCTTTCAAAAAGGATCTCCGGACGCGAAAAGAAAAACAATGAATAGGCCTATAACACAGCTTCTTGCAGTGGCAATACCATGGCCGATGATCCATGATGGAAGAATAATCTATTCTTCCACCAAAGAACGTCTTAACTGTATTTAAATGATTCGCCCATGGCTTTCAATAATATTGAAAGATGTCCAGATATTTAAATTATATCTGGACGAGCCCCGAAGACAATAGTGCTGCCCTCACCAGCCCTTAAAGTCACGTGTTTTGGACATTCCATACCTTTTACGACTGATCAGAAACGGGGATTCCCCATTGTAACAGGCCAACGCTCTGGAATTTGTGACGTCACACGCTTGAAGATTCATCCACTCCTCCGGCACAGCCCTGTCGTGGCCCTGGCCAAGGCCGTCTAAAATAGTATATTAGAAGGCCTGAGCCAATGTGAATGTCACGTGATCTGACGTCACAATCGGTGGCTGAATATTTTTCATTTTCGCATATGCTCTTGTCAACGAGCTAGAATATTCTAGCTAATTAGCCCTTGTAGGATAAGTTTAGATGCGAACGGATGTTTCAATAATTCAGTATTAATTGCGTGCTCGGTTTTCTGCATAAAAAGAATTCCTTCTTTCATTATCTTCAAGTAAGCAAGGTATGTCTATTTCTAGTATTGATATACGTATGTGGTACAATTATCAATTATTTTATGTAATATGTGTTGTAGTATGTTTTCTTGCTTGCACTTGGATGTGTGGTATTACTTTTAAACCCTGCATTTTTTCAGTAAATGCAAACTATCCTTAAAGGAAGACACTTTGAAAATTAGGCAGGAGAGATTTATGATAAAATGTCAAGCAAGTGAGGTGTGCCATGCTGTTGATCGAATTATGATGAATCGACGGAACGCGTTTCAACTTTTAAATTTCCAAACAATCCTGCTCTGTGACAGAAGTGGATGAAAACATAAATAGGAAAGATTTTGTCCCGTCAAAGAACTTGTGTGTGTGTGTGTAAAACACTTCGACTCAAAATTTATTCTCTACCAGAACAAGGCAATAAGAAGAGATAGTGTTGAAATATTTACTAAAGGAACGTATCTGACCATAGTAAAAGATGCCTACCCTTCTGTAGCAGTGAATAGCCTAACTACTTGACGAAAACTCACCAAGTGTTTCAGATATGGATATCTGAAAATTTTGAAATTAAGTTCCTGAAGCATGAAAATCAAAGAACTTGATTGAAGGGCTTTGTATAAGAGACAAAGTTTCGATTAATAGAAAACACAGTTTCGAGTTGTGGACAAATTCTGCTCACGTTAATAGAACATAGTACTTTGTGTGTGTCAAACATTTTATGAAATAAACCTATATATTAGGAATGCTCAGTGATAAATATAATGATTTCAAGAAGTAAGTCGCAAGGTCACGAAAGTGAGTGCAAAATAGGAAGACATTAAAGTCAGTTTGAAGCATCCAAAACAATTTTTATGTATTTCCAATGTGATTTGTGTCTTTTGAATAATCTTATAAAGTCGTACTGATAATATATAATCTTTATAATCTTATAAAGCTGGAGTATTTTCTGAATAAAACATTACTTTCCATCCTTCCTCTTCTTATTTTTGAGCAGCTTGAATTTTATTAACTTACCTATGAATATTTTACTGTTCCTTACAATATTAACAAATATTAATAACTAATACGGCCATCAGAGCAATATCTGATAAATGTATTACTACTATACCTGCTATACTACAAATTTCGATATTGAATTAAAGTAGACAACTTGAAAGAAATAGAGCATGACAAATATAAATAGAATTGTTATCATGAAGGTACTTAATTTCTTATGAGTATCAATTATGGCAGCAAAATTGTTTTATGAATTCTACAAAATTTTATATTATAATTAAGTAGTATGTACAAACATTTAAGCCTTCACATTATTATGTCAATTTACTTGTACGATAATTGTACAATATCGGAATGCCTTAATACAAATAACTCTAAAATAAATTCCTGGAGCGTCAAGAAGGTTTAATGTTTCCTTGTGTTATTTTAAACAAGTATGGATTTCCATGCTATTTTAATAACTAGATCTGTGTTTAAAACTGTGGAGAGTACGCCGCTGGACAGCTTGCATTTCATGCCAGCCACCCTTCGTGATGTCATTCGACGTTGGAGCAGGCCTTCTATTCTAGACGGCCTTGCCCTGGCCCTGTCGCTGGAGGGAAAAGTACGTACGCAGTGCGAGGCGGTGGATTTCACATTGCAGAATCTGTAAGTCCTTTATTAATAAATGTTAGGGCTTTGATTGTTATTGAAATATGCTGTCACTGAATTGTTTGGGCTACCTGGTTTTACTATTTGGTTTTAATGGTATATTAAGCAAGGGAGATTCTCTTTTGGACTTTCATTTACTCGAACTCTAAAATACTGCATTTCTCTCTGCAATGTAACTAGAGATTGCAATTCTGATTGCCACATTGTAAAGCTAAATAGTTCCAGACAACCCGTCTGATTTTTTAATACACTAACTAGACACAAAAACCATTAGCAAACAATACGAAATCATAGGCCAATGATACTGTAAATTTGATATTACCTTAGTTGTAAGATAATTTATTGTTAATTTTGCAAGGATTTAAACAGTTCTTTAATTGAGAGCAAAATAATACAAGACAATAATACAATAATTCTTATCAATGTAAGACCGTTGTTTTGTAAAACTTGTTGCAATTTAAATGAACAATAAAAAAGTAAAAAGTACTCAATTGTAATGAAACAACTATTATATTTTATGCCATTGCGAATTACCAAATTTTTACCACATTGTTACAGATCAGAGGATATAATTAGGGAAAACTATGGTGGGGTAAAGTTTTGCTTTAACCATATAATCACACATGAATATCCATGAATATCTGCATGCTGTGGTCCTTTTTATCAACTTCATAAGTGGGAAATGGGAAAATGGAGGGAAAGCAGATTTCGGTGATTAGCAGACATTCTGATTGAGGCATAGCTTTTCAGTGGATAGAATAGGTGTAATTGTATTGTTTAGTATATTTGATCCCAAAGAATAAGCTAAGTCGTCTCATAAAAATGAAATAATGTACTACTGCATTCCTCTAATCATTCTCTACATTAGTCAAATACCTAATAATTAAGTTGATGAGTGCATACGATGAACATGATGTAAATTTCATAAATGCTTTAACCCTAACTAGATCATACATATTGTCGGGTTATTCGTGCATTAATGTTGATTTCAGATTAACATCAATTAACTTAAGTGGTCTGTTCATTCTTGCTAGAGTATTTGTTCAAATGACCACATAATGGCAAAACATGTTGCTCTTTTGTTTAATTTAGTTTTAAAGAGTAAGCAGCTTATGTGAAAGATATGCAAAGTCTATTCCTTCATTTGGCTCAAACTGGCAGAAACTAGCAAAAACTGTTGCTCAGTTACTCAGTTTACTCAATAACTAACAAAAGGTTTGGTTTTGTTCCAGAAAATGTGTAAAAGCAGATTCAATGCTAAAATATTTACTAATAGTAATTGAAATTTTAATGTGAAAGTTATGAAGAAACATCTTTCCAATGTCTTTTAGTGAATTCAGGTGTACAATTATTTTCCAAAAAGTTCAATTGTTTTGTTAAATGAATTTGTTTTCTACACCAGGTCATAATGTCAACAATGGAAGATACAGTTTTTGAATTACCTGTAAAGGCTGGGGTATCTCAAGAAGGTTCCTCTCAACGGGTCAATTATTTAGAAGAGAAAATGCTTGAGGTTCAGCAAGCCATGGAAGGACGCTTTGAGCGTTTAGAAACATCCCTGGATCGTGCACTAGGTTCAATGGTGCCTCGTGTTCAGTCTCTTTTAGAAGCAATTGAACAACAGTCTTTGAATAATGAAACATTTAACAGAAGACAAGAAAGTGTCACCAACTCTGATAGAAATGGAGATGTCTCTTTGATTGAAGAGAGCCAAGGTAATTTATAATTCTTAGTTATGCTGTTGTGAAATAGTTATGGTTAAAGTAGTGTGTACGGTACCCCCTTAGAGAAGCGATGCGAAATGAATAAAACTTACCGATAGGCGATTTTCATGGCTCATAAACTTTTTAGTCGCCCTCATACGCTTTGTCTCCGCTGCATTATAATGCCAAATTACTTTCAAAGGCAAGTTTTCTCGCTTCGCTCGCCCGGATCCAAATCACGGCAAGGCTCGGGCCTTCGGTCCTCGCGTTCACTATAAACAACCTTGAGTCTATCCACTGCATAATTACCAATACACTTTTATAAGAAATCACTTAAGTAATAACTTTAAAAGAAAGCCTCTAGTATTTAAACTGTGCAGTTGCAAACTCATGAAGATGGGTGAAATGCCGATTTGAACGACTTCCTTAAGTGGTACCGTACACTAGACTTCAGCCATAGTTATTTATGCACCAAGGGCGTTAAAAGGGTTCTAATGATCAAGCGGCGACAAAAAAGCCCTCGGGCGAAATGCTCTCATGCCTCTGGCCCGAGGGCTTTTTTTTTTTGCCCGAGATCATTAGAACCAATCTGTGGTACATACATGATTTTATATTTTACCTAATTTTAATCATCCCTAAACTTATTTACTACTTAACTGGTTGTTAACTTGACTCAGTTTGTCATGTCATATATCCTCCAATAATTCCTTCCGTAAGAGAACATGTAGCAACATCCACCTGTTTTCATATTTCCCTTGTCACAATGATAATCTCAATCTAGATGAGTTATGCAGTGGATATCGAGCTCTGTATCGAAGCCAATAACAAGCAATAATGTGTCAGTAAAAACTAAAATTAATTTTTAGAGCAGTATATTTTGGCATTCAGTAAATATCAGATTCAAAAATTTGAGTGATTTTACATTTTAATTAAGTGAACAATAACAATTATTGTTATATTTTACTATGCTAAAGATAATTTTAAAACTTTTTAAACCTGTAATTATAATAATTTATTCCTTTAAAGTTACACTTTCATTTTCCCAGAATGAAAATTTCACAACTTATTATATGATCAGTCTGTTCATCATTTATTGTTACTTAGCTACTGGTGTCTCTTTTATTGTATTTAAATTGCTTTTCTGTTTAAACATATTCTAGTATCCATAATGTGAAGATTTACCACAAAATATCATTATAAAATTGTGTGTTGGTTACCAATGGCCATTACATAACATCTTTCTCAGTTCCGAGGCAGAAGTGATTAATTTAATTTGAGCTTACAGATGTTTTCTGTAGAATTGTAGATTTTCTTTGGTTTCGTGAAAAGATGATATTTCTCTCACCAATACAAATGTTAAATTTTTTAGTTAAAAAATAAAGAACAAACTCAAATAAAATTTTTAGTTCTTATTCAGTGGTAGTACTGTGTAAGAACATACTTTATTTGACATACTGTACTTTTTTATTTGAATTAAGCTTTTGTTAAACTACTGTAATGACTTCATCCATTTTGATAGATCTCAAGAACTAAAGAAATTGAACTCATTCATTTTTATAAATTTCAAGAAGTCCTTTAATATTTGCAAATTTTATTTAAGAGTAAATATCACATGTAAAACACAAAGAAGCTTGATGAATATAAATTCTTTAGTTTTATAAAGGTCCTGAACACTTTTATCTCACTTAAAAGTATCTTGTCATGAATGATCAAGTAGTTAATAGTCACAAATTTTACCGGTGGATTTACTATTGGGGTTGTCCATAAGTTATGTAACACCAGAGGAACGGGAAGGGGTATGAGAGAGCATTGGGCTGCGGTACGTGTAGTTGTTAGTTTAGTGCTACTGCCGATATTTATTCTTTTGATTTTTTCATCATTTGCTGAAATTACTCCTTTTATGGGATCATATACTAAAAAGTTAACAAATTAAATGAAAAATATAAATAAATTAAAAATGTATTATATTATATATTCTAGAATTCAATTAAATTAGCACAGTAGTCTCAGCAGTGCAACATTCATGGTAGCACGTGCCATGGCTTTTCAGAAATTTTGTTACCTGCCCATCCTTCTGTCTAAATCTGACTTTCATTATCATAAGTTTTAATTTATAACACAAATAGAATTTATACAAGTTGTTTTTTATTTCCTTGCTCTTAAGAAGGTACTTTTCTGTTGTATAATTAATTTTTATTTATTGTAAATAAGCAGGTGTGGCAAGCATTACATAATTATTGATGTGTGTATGGGTGGGGTGGGTGAAGCATGCATTACAAGAGTAAGAAGGAATATTCACAACATTCCATATTTGCGTGATATAATTTATGGATGGTCCCATGAATTAAATACACATAATTTTTTAATCATTTAACAATTTAAATTAATGTTCTTCTTCCCCCTCCTCCCTTGTTTTTCTTTTACAACTCAAGATACTGCAGCAGAATTAAATTTACCAGAGAGGCTTGTTGGCGCATCAGCTCGTGGTGATGCCGGTCGCGTGCAACAGCTGCTAGAATCTGGTGCTAGTGCTTCTGAGCGAAGTGCCGACGGTGATACAGCACTGCATGCAGCCGCAAGAGAAGGTCGTGCTGAAGTTGCAGAGATATTGTTGTGTGCTGGAGCAGATGTCAGCTCTCGAGGCCAGCACATGTATACCCCTTTACATTGTGCTGCTTTACAAGGCCATTCTGCAGTTTTGCAGGTGTTCAATTCTTTTTTGTTTTTTCTTGTTAAGCATTAATTGTTCGTTAGAATGTTTTAAATTACTATTAGTTTATACGATGAGAAACTGGGCAGCCTTCATAAGTAGAGTCTGGGAAAATACATGGTATGAAGTAGCAAAATATGAACATAAATATGTAATGAAACAGTAAGAATGGTAATAAAAAAATAAAATATTAATTAAATTACTTTTAAAAATAAAAATTGATTTTCCCACTGGTATTAAATTTATTTTAAGTGTACATTTGTTTCTTTGAGGACAATGTCAGCCATCATACAAAGTGGCCCCTTTCTGGAAAACATGCAAAACCAAGAAAAATCGGGGAATTTCTTTGCTCTGGAAATACAAGGTTATTTATTGAAGAATCATTAGAAGTCAGGGGAAATTAATGCTTATGTAAATAAAGACTGTTTTTGAAATTGTATCAAATTGTTTTAGGATTACAAAGATTTACCAAGATCCTCAATTTTGAAATGGGCTGGTCCATAAATTACATAATTCTAGGGGGAAGGTTTGAGGCAGCAATATGCTGTGTTAAATAGGGGCTGTTTTGATACGTAACACTTGATATTTATTAATATTTTTTATTTATTTTTAATTTTTTTACATTCTGCAACATTTGCTGAAATAATGCCTTTCTTAGGCTTAAACTAAAACAGGGTGGCCAGCAAACCTGGAATCCTTGAAACCCGGAAAAAAATCTGGAATTTGAAAAAGCTTGGAAGAACCGGGAATTTGACTTGAAAACCAGGATTTTTCACTATTTTCACATTTATCCCCAACTTTTAGCACAAATTCACTGTAAATTCACACGTTGAGCATAAATTCATTGTGTTCAGTGAATTATTCAACTTGGTACATGTTAAGAGTGATTGGTAAAATGAAAATACATATGAAAAATTGTCACATGTACGCTTGAGAATTGTGACGCATAACATGGCTTCAATCACTGTGGTGTGTCTAGGTGTAACGTGGGTAGAGTAAGTTGAATCACAGAGCACCTATATGGTCTGTGTATAACGTGTACAAACAAGATATTTGCGGAACAAATGTCTCATCGGAAACACAATAGCTGAGTTTTGATTAGTGTCGTGTCTCTTGTTTGATGATGTAGGTGGTGCCACTTTGCTATTTTTCCAATTGAAACCACCACATTATTACGTTAAGAATACTCTGTACATTTTTCCTTGTTTGGTAGAAGAGCACTGTCAAAGCTGTCTTACCTTGTAGCCTACCCGGAGATTGGGTGACAGTATCTGAATTGACAGGGTGTAGGAAATGAATATGCGGAGATCTTGATGGGTGTGCATGCCAGAAAATATGAGTTCACCCTATTCAGTCAGCATCACCAACTATTTCTGACTAATTATCATTAATTTTAATATACAACACAAATAAAATGAATTCATATTGTTTTTACTGTGCTATAATTTATTTTTGCTTCTTGCATTTATGGGGGGGGGGGGTGTCGGAAGCATTAAGATAAAATAAATCTATTTACACTGCAATTGGCTATAACCTGGTGGCAGCTAATTACATAAATAAGGTAATATAACTAACATGCAAATTAAATGATAATGATACAATAATAAAAATAATGGTATAAGATATTTAGGATTTAAAGTGCACGCTACAGGTGCATTACAAAGAGAGGGTATTCAATATACTCCAAATTTTCATTATATAATTTATGGCCGGCCCAATTTGCTCATAGAAAGACAAAAAGTATGTAGTTTCATATGACTGGACTGTATTCATAAAGCATCCACCCACTCCTTGCCATTTCCATTTTTTAATTGTTCTTCTTCTTAGTCTCCTTTCAACTATTTCCTCGTAGATAAAAGGTAATTTTCTACACTTTGACTAAATACTGAAGGTTTCTCATTTTAATAATTATCTTATCGTTTTTCCGTAATGAAGAAAAATGTCTTTTAGTTAAATGAAATATTCTGTAGATTACTTTATCATGCAAAAGTGAAATAAACAGCATTGTTTAATGTTGTAAGCCATGAATCAAATATGGAAATGTAAAGAAATTTTTAATTATCTATAAATATTTTGTTACAGCGTGTCATGTGTATTAATGTAGAGATACTTTGGCTCTTTGTAATTGTACAGAAGCAACAGAAATCACATTCATTAGTCGCTTTCTCTCTACCATATATGTTCAAATCTTTAATGTGCTTGATGTTTGAGTTACACGGTGATGCCTCCAGTGGTTTCACAGTTTCTTTGTCCCAATGTATCCTTGTTGCTTGTATCCATCTTGAGTTGAATCAAAAACGAACCTAGGGCAGCATGGCAACACTGCTATCAAACGCAACAAAGGTTGGGACAGTGTATTGATATGCAGTGAAACCTCTCTAAAAGACCACTCCTATTGAACAATCACCCCTCATAATGACCAATTTTTCTTGCAACAGACATTAAAACCCATTTATTGTATGCAATTTTTTTTACTTATTAATTTAAAGTAAGAACAAATTTAGACCAAATCAGCACTAAATAATTATTTTTTATTACAGACTTATTTTATGACAATTATCAATGGAAAAGAGACCAAAGGTGATTAAAGCCCATGGCCTTCTTTGTTGAAGAGTAAGCCCTTTTGAAAGCATAATGAATAGATGTTACTACATTCTCAGGTAGAATATTCCAGATATCAACAACTCTGGTGCTCAAAACGTTTTTGTTTTGTATTCAATTGTGCTTAGATTTCACAAGTTTCATAGAATGCCTTTATCCACTTTCATGATCACAAACCCAAATTGAATGAAGACTATTTTTTACACAATCCATTCAAAAGTTTTCTGTTGAACAGAGTTATTGATCGTCTACCTGCTGCTGTCTTCAATGCTCCCAGCATTCACAGTTTTAAACAACGTTTTACACCAATTTTACTGTTCTTTCTTGTTTGCCATTTACCATAATTTTTCTCTATTTACCTTATGGTAATTTGATGTTTCTTTCTCATGTGTGTCTTCATGTTATCATGCTCATTATCAGGATTGCCTGTTTTCATATTTTGTAAATAAATAAATGTTTGGTGCAATGAAAAATGTCGAGGTCAGAGTTGTAATACCTAGTAAGATCTTGAAGTTTTTGATCTTGTCATCATGTAGTCTAGCAGCAAGTGTCAGAAGTCCAAGCCTCATCATTTGTTGTAAGCCATGTTTTTAGGATCTATGGGTTTACAAATGACTCTCCTATGTGCATTTTCCAACAGGTTTATAACATTAATAAAGTAAGGATGCCAAATCACAGTAAATAGATTCAGCATTCGGAAGAATATAGGTCTAATATAGAAAGGTAAATACATCGCTTCTTATTAGTTGCTTCCTAAAGGTGTTCAATGCTTTGTGCAGTGTGAAAATTTCACCCCTGCTAACAGACCGCCCCTGTCCCTAACCACCAACTAGCCCTGTATTAACAGTTTTCTTAATGTTCCCCTTTGCAGAGAACCCTGTAATGAAACTTGTAAGTATACAGTACACAGAATATCCAGTAATTAAATGAAAGTTGGTATCATTCTTAAAAGTATTCACGTGGCCTCTCCTGTGTCTCAGCTTCATTCTTGAGGACAAGGAGAGTAGGGGATCCAGGAATCAAGTAATGATAAATTGTGGCCACTTTATATATCTTACTCTGTTTGTTTCAATGAGAGGGCAGATGCAATATGAGAGGTTGACCTAACATTTAATTCTTTGGATTAAGAGAGCCTTCCTTAAAATACCTTCCGGGAAGAACATCTGGAGCTGTACAATGTCAGCGTCCGAAGTCAGTATTATTGACTTGCCCTAACACATGAATATTGGGTTTCGCCTGGTATCTGAGCTCCATGCTTTCCCAAGAACCATTCCTTGAAGATTTTAATTGTGCAATGAAGTGTGTGAAAAGCAATATTTCGAGTTCCCAAGGCAGAACATGACATCCGTATCCAATGGTTTATTTATTTCTATTTGTGCAGACAATCACCTAATTACAAATAAATTAAAAAAAAAGAAGAAGTGGAATTTGAGTATATACAATCATGAAAATTCATTTGGAATTAAATTTTTCACTGTGTTTTTTAATATGCCGTTGGAGGCAAGAACATTTAAGTTACTACAATTGACATGCGTACACAAGAAAATGGGTTTATTACCGATAGACAGCTATTGGGAGTACTAAAACAAAATGATATAAACTTCTATTTTTACCCAAGAGAAGGAGATATAAATAGTTTTAAATGCATTTAAAAAGATAGTAAATAATTCTAAAACGCTATTTACATCAAGGAGGCAAAACAAAACTGTCAAAATGTTTCAATTTTCATATTATGTGTTCATTTACTAAAAACCTTTCATAAATGTATGACATAACAGAAAGTGACATATATATGAAATTTTTACACTGTTCACTAATTACTTTGCCAGATTATTTTGGGTGCTAAGCCACCTCTGGATGCAGAAGATGTTGAGGGAGCCACAGCTCTGGCGTTGGCTGCAGCTGCAGGTCACAAGCGAGTGGTGCATCTGCTGTTGGAAAAGGGAGCCAAAGTTGTGACCACTAATGCCTGTAATAAAGCTCCATTAATAATGGCTGTTTCAGCAGGAAATGAAGAGGTATGAAATGAAAAAATACTAAAATTCGCACAAAAGCTTTGGCCTTTCTTAATAGTGCAAGACTTTTTGTTGTTGTTGTTTTGTTTTTTTTTTTTTTCTTTCTTCTTTTTTTTTCTTCTCTCTCTCTCTCTTTCTTTCTTTCTTTCTTTTCTTTTTCCTCTCATGTATTCCTAAGACATCTGCTGTCTCATTTGCTCTTCAATTAAATTCCACTTAACCTCTACCATGGCTTGCTAGCAACACCTTGGCAGTTTTCAAAGTTTTAGAGCACAAAAGAAAAAGCATTTTGTTGTAAATTCAGTGAGAACATATTTAGTGTACATCACCAACCTTTAACCAGTTTATAGTTGAAGAAGCAGTTTAATAAACGGAAATGACAAAATAATAAATTTAAATAAACATAATGGACCTTTATATTCTTGAACTCTTGTTTCTTATTGGAAACCACACCTTTTGTGCTGGCCAAAATTAAAGCAGATCATGGGAATTAAAGTTGGGCCATGCTGGCCACATTGGTACCATATCCACAGAGCTGTTGTAATGAAACAGGGAGGACATCTATTTAGTTTATATTAACATAAATTTAACCATAGTTTAATAAATTAGCTAACAATTTGTAATTATACAATAATGAACATGAAAGGCATCTATAAATTGTTTACTTCACAGTCATGCAAACCCTGCATGATTTCGGAGCTCAGAAAATAATTAAATACATGTCGGGTAGGACATGACACCAATGTGGAAGACCAATTTTTCAATAACAAGCCCCACTTGACTTAAGAAGGCAATTATTATTGTTTTTTATAAGCAATTTTAGCATGGCTACTCTTGGATTAAACATATGAATCGTACGGTACTTGATTTTGCAGTTTCTTGAGGAATTTCAATTTCAAGAAATTAGGGATTTTAAGCACAGCATAGCCTATTGAAATTGATAGTAATATAAGGGTGGCCACTTTCTGGAAAACTAGGGAAAATCAGAGAATTTGTGGAAGAAATGTTAGAAGTCAGGGATAATTTTGAGATAGTTGTAAAATTAGATATTCCGAAAATGAAGTACAACCATTATTTTCTTTAATTTCAATTTGTTAAGTTGTTTCAGTTTGTCAATTAATACTTTTTCAAGGCAAAATCAGAGAGCTGACTAATTAGTTTCGGGTTTGTGTTTGTATTATTTTTTAATACTGCAAAATACTGTACAAATCTTATTGGTGATTTTTTTTTTTTAAATGCTGTGGGAAACAAAATTTGTTTCAGGGAATGATAGGCCACACTGAATATTTCAATCTCTCTTTACCACTTTTGAGCACTGGTGTATGCACAGAGGGTTGAGATTATTGTATTCTAAGCTGTGCTTGACCCTATTAGTGATCTTGAAAATATATATGTGTGTATGATTCTAAATTGTTTCAGATTGTAAAACAACTATTGGATAAAGGTGCTAATGCAAATACAACTGAAAACGTGCATGGGCACACTGTTCTTATGTTAGCTGTGTTAGGAGGTAACACAGAAATTGTGAAACTACTTTTGGAGAAACAGGCAAATGTTAATACAACCTCAAAGAATGGACAAACAGCTCTTATGTTAGCAGTTACTGGTAAGAATGAATATATTGGTATTTTTTCAACAAATTTCTTTTTGGTTCCAGGATGGACATAAAATAAACATACTGGATAAGTAGATTTGTATTCAGTTTTTTACTCTCTGGGAAACTTTATTTAAATGAAAATAACATTCATTTTTAAGGGGTCGTCCATAAATTACATAATGCTAAAGAGGCAGGAGGAGGGGATTTAAGGTGGGGTTACGCTGCGTTGTGTAGGGTAAGGGGATTATTCGTGTATTGTTACATAACATTGATATTTATTTTTTACATTTTGCAACATTTGCTGAAATTATTCCTTTTTTATAAAAATAAATTAAAGGTATAAGATGTAAATTGTTGCAAATAGAGATATTTTTCATCAAGTTTTCATTGAATCTGTAAGATTGTGAAGAACTTATTCAAAACTCATATGTAGTTAATTCTAAAATCCATTTAAATTGGCACATTTGACTCTTACCCATGACGTCAAGTGTATTTCTTGTGATAAAAAATGTTCTCCCCTTTGTGTCCTTCCTTCACTCACAACTTGCCCCCACTTTTTGCATTCCCAGGGGAGGGGTTGTCATGAGCGTTATGTAATTATTTAGAGGGTTTCAAGCACGTATTATGGGTGCGTTACAGGGAGGAGAGGGAGTATTCAAAATACTCTAATTTTGCATTACGTAATTTATAGACGGCCTAATTAATGTGGCTGCCATTGTCACTTAGCCATTTGGTCATTGAGTCTGCAGTGAATTCTCCCTCGTGTTTTGCCTCTATTTCTAATGGAGCTACAGTTCAGGTTTGGCTGTAGGCTGGCGTTCATCTTCTCACTGTAGTACTGCCAGAGGGGGTTTTGCCAGAGCTGGTGTAACCCACTATTCTGCATTGAGATCTCAGAAGTCAGGAAGGACTCGCACTAACGCCTGATAACAATGGGGTTAAAATACTATTAACCCTTTCTGGGCTGTTTCCCTTTTAAAATGCCCAATGCAGTGCTGGTGCCCAGGGCTCTTCAATTAAATGGCAGTTTGGAGCAGGAACAGCAATAGGATGTAATAAAGGGCAAAAATAAATCATTTTAAACATTAAAAATCACCCTATTTTTTTCAGCAATAATTATTTTGTAATAAGAATTCTTTTGTAATTTGTTCAGCAATAATTTAGTTGTAAGTATAACGGCATGCTCTGCCTATCCATTAGAGGTCTGCATTCTCCGCGATTTTTACCGACCAGCGCTCGCTCGCCCGCCTCTCTTCTCTCGAGACCACGCGCTCGACTGTCCTTCACAGCCGGTTGCGGACTCCCGGGAGCCAGCGGCCGACCGAGACTTGGTCGGTTGTCGATAACCGGCGGACCCCATTCAGGCAAACTGCGCCTCGCAACAATCGGCCGCCACGTCGGAGTAAATATGAAATGCCAAGTTTCAGGAAAAGGAAGGACTATTGAATGGTTTTTTAAAATAAATGACCAATAATTTGGTTTTTTCAAAATTTAATATGTAAACGAATTTAATAATAATTTTCAAATTATAAATTTTAATAATAAAAACATAAAAAGTTTAAAGCTTTAGAGATAAATTCCATTCTTTGTAATGACTAGACATCGGATGTTTAGGAATTGCCTATTTTATTCTAATGAACATAAAATCATGCATTTTCTTTCATTTTATATAGTGTAAATACAAATTCTCTGCTAAATTTATATGCAAGTGCAATGAAATATATTAATACCTTTCCCTTCCAGTTTTGTTTTTGTGGCCTTTTTCCAGATCATTTTTTTTGTTGTTGTAATTTTCAGGCATCTAAAACGCAGGTCTTTGTTCTTAACCCGGCATTTGGCGCGCGGGGTGCGTGAGTCACCTCAGCATTGTTTTGAAGCTCACTGTACTTGTAGTTTTTTTTATAATCTCGCGAGCTTCTCAATACCTTTCAAAGGGGAAAGCTTAGTGCACATATCTCAACTCTTCTCTTTCAACCACTTCCTGTCCTTTCCTGAAAATTTCGTCGCAAAGACGATGGCGCGCTGCGTGGGGGCCACCGAGTCACCTCGTGCAACCTTTGTTATCGCTTCCTGCCAGGCTGTTCACAGCAGGACGGCAGAGAGAGCGGTTTTATTTTCAAATATACACGCATACCCACCTCATTTTTGTTTAGAATATGCATTTTTCTTATATATTCGTGACATTATGACCAAATATTCATTGTGTTTAATAAATATGCCTTATATTTGGGTTTGTAAGGAACTTAAATGACATTACAATTGGTACGAAACGAGTTATTTTCTCTTAACCAATATAAATATAAAAAAGCAATAAAGGTTTAAATTTCTTTTCAGACTCTTTGTCTGCCTTAATTCTTTAAAAAATATATATTGTTTTGTCTCTATAAAATTATTTCCAGTCAATCGATAAATTGTTACTTTTCAACCAGTTAATCGTTTAATTGAAATTGTATTTTCTTTCGATTAAAATTAATTGAAAGAGTTTTGCGATCACTACGCGCGGCGACTTTATATCCCATGCATGCATTGAGCTGCAAAGCTATCGAGCAGTCCGGCGCCGGTCGAGCGCCCGAGCGCTCGGGCGCTCGGCGACTTCGACTGTTCTGCAACTCGGCGACGCTCGACGGCTTCTCGGCGACGCTCGACTGTTCTGCAACTGA
This sequence comes from Acheta domesticus, assembly GCA_031308135.1. Lineage (NCBI taxonomy): Eukaryota > Metazoa > Arthropoda > Insecta > Orthoptera > Gryllidae > Acheta > Acheta domesticus. The sequence continues at coordinate 58,490,004 of JAHLJT010002630.1, forward strand.
GCGCGAGCCGCAAGGCGGCCGGTCAAAATGTCCGTTAAACAGCTATCTCTTCCCCTCCGAGCAAGGTCCCCCTCCCTTCGCCGAGCGTCGGCGCGGAGCCCGAGAGTCTCGAGCGGTTGTTTTCGCCTGATTGCAGAGCTCTACTATCCATGCGCTAACAAATTATGTTCTGTGAGCCAAGAGCTGAAGAACTATAAAATGAATGCCCTTCTACCTGATTAGGGTTTCTAGAGTTATTAGTAGGGCCCGGATAATTATGTACTAAAAATTGGGAAAATATGTACATATATATGTATTATAATATACAGAAATATGTACTCAAAAGTATGAAATATGTAACATTAAGTATCATTATAACAATTACTTTTTATTAAAATACCTTTATCTTAGTATATATCGTTCTTTGTACTTAATATAAAAACCAAAATTAAACATTATAGTTCTCATAATCCTATTATTTTCAACTATCTCCGAATTAATAAAAAACATATATCGTCTCCGATATTATTTTAGTAGCATACCTTCCCTTTGCGGCTCTAATACGCAACCAATCTTTATAAATGTGGTCTCTAAAGTAAGGTAAAGTAAGATCAAGGAGACGTGATGAATTGCATTTTGACTGAAAAATATGAAGGATTTGTTTAAAAACGCATCTAAACATTCATGTCAAATACACTTTCTATTCTTCTCCGTTTTCTGGATCATGTGTCACAGAATTGTCCCCTCATTTCACTGCACTAATAGCACAAATTGTTTCGAATCCTGGGTTTTTCTCCAGAACGGAAGACATCTTTTTCTTCACTAGATCCCCCTATTGACCCTCGAATGATAAATGAACAGATTTTAAAGAAGCAACTGCTAATTGGGTAATTTCAAAGTTACCAGAAAGTTTCAAGGAACATGTTTACAAAAATTTAATTGTATTGCTTACTGAAAAATCGGGCAATATAGTTGTTCAGCTTTTGAGTCTCAAACAATTGCTTCGATATGCTTATAGATGCTGCAGCTTCAGAATCAAATTGATGTGTAACTTATATTACAAAATCAAAATTTTGAGTATTATAGCTCATAGCGTCAATCCAGGTGCCCCATCTCATTAATCCTTTTTACTTTCCCGTATACGTATGTATACACGGAGTGATACACGTAGTATAGGGAAAGTTATGTAATGCTGCACGAAAAAATGGCCAATTTTCGGCGGAAAAAAATTAATTGCCGGGCCGTGAAAACGAATAAGTGGATAAAACCAGTTGCTAAATTAAGAAAAAAAATCCCCTAACACGTGGTGTGGTCAAAATCAATGATTTGTTGCTTCTTTATACTTAAAAATCGATTGACGGCATTCCGTCCGTCTGTCCGTCTGTGGTCAACGCTAGCGCCTAAACCGTTCGGTCGATTTTCTTCAAAATTGATATTCCCCAGTCGATCTGATTCCAGTCAAAGCTTTGTGATTTTGAAAAAGATTCTTTAAAATTTGGGGGTACTTTATATGAAGCCCCCTCGGGGATTTTCAACATTTTCTCAAAAACGGCTCCAAATTTTTTCTTTAAATTTCTTGTATGAATAGAGTAAAATACACTTTTTAACATGGCATAGGTCAGATTTTCACGTACAGCTCTGAATTTTCGAAAATTGTGAAAGTTTGAATTTTTTTCGGCGTCTTTCTCCAACTACAAAATTGAAGATAGAGATTTTTTCTTCAAATAAAATTTGTTCTGCATATTGAGTTCTTTAATGAAGGTCATGTAAATGTTTTTCACAATTTTGGTAGTTTTCGTGCAATATGTGCAATTTTAAAAAATTACAAAAACAAAATTTTCTCAAAAACGGCTCCAAATTTTTTCTTTAAACTTTTGGTAGGGATAGTGGTAAATGTACTCTATCAATGACATAAAAGCCATTTTGGTCTATCGGTTGGTTTTTTCAAAAATTACAAAAATGTAATTTTTTTTACTTGTCTCTCACGTCGTTAATATTTACATTATCGGCGATTTTTTTACATTATTATATTTACGAGTATATATGCTTTAAATAATGTCAAGTAAAGTTTCTCGAAAACACTACCGTTTTCTGTGAAAAGTAGCTCAAATTTCGGCATTTTCAGAAATGCTCAAACGTCATTTTCTCGTATATGGCTGCAGTTTGTTTCTTGAAACTTTTGTAATGGATAGTGCTAATTACACTCATTAGTATAGCGTGAAGTTTATTTTGAGTTTTTTTTGTTTTTTTCAAAAATTATATAAATGTAAATGTTTTGAAAGATCTCTCACATCTTTAATATGCACATTATCCGCAATTTGTAAAGATGATTATATTTGTGAGTGTAAGTGCTTCAAATAACTTCAAATAAAGTATTTTGAAAACTCAAAAATTTTCTGTGAAAATGAGCTTCAAATTTCGCATTTTTAGTAGTGCTAAAACGCCATTTTCTCTTAAACGGCACATAATTTTTAAAAGAAAATTGCCATTTACAGCTAGGTTTTTGTGTTCTTTAATATTCTAAAATTAATGTTTCTGTTCTACCAATAGGAAACCGAAAAATTAAGAAAATGACAAAAAAATGTACTTTTGGCGATGATAGATGGTAGCTGGCAAGAAAGAGTATGTGGCAATTCCGAATAGCTAGCGAAGACCCAGGAAAATAGAAAACTAATACGGGAAAGTCTGTGCCATTCTGTAGCACCACTAGTTTGTATTGGAAATCATTGCGTCAACTTTATCAAACAGATCTAATCAGTTCTGCAAACACAACGCATGCACAAGATAGGTTAGAAGTAGTAATTTTGGAACAATATCTGCATATGCTGCCTTGCACATGTACGGTGCTGCACTAGTACCGGAAGGAAGACATTATGTTTTAATTCATTAGGCCACAAAAATCCCGTTGTATCGTTAAACAGTTTTGTAATAGTTTGATGGTTGCATTTGGGTAACACTTCACAAGTTAACAAAATAAGACTTACACTTTTAAACGTTCATTAAATCTATCACAACCTTACCATTATGATTTCCTTTCACATCAGTTCCACGACGAGATTTTACTTCAAATTTTCGGTCCAAAGAGATAATTTACGAACAACGGTAGAGGGATGCATGTAAAAATCAGGGAAAGAAAAATGTCAATGGCCCTTCTTGAACTGGTGCGTGTAGTTTCTGGTGAAGGGTATCAAGGTCAAAGGAGACCTTTAAAATATGCGAAGTGGGTGCGCGATATCGCCTGCTAAAGATATCATTTTTACAAATCAAACTTCCTTTCTGTTCTCTGCAATACTCGCACTGAAAACTAACAGAACAGAAGCTATGGATTGCATCGTCGCCTTCCCCTTTTACTTCCAATACCGTTGGCATTTATGGATACACTCATTTCAGCGCGTAATAATAGCTTCATTTTAGAGAGGAGGCTACAGAAATAAAAAGGTTTGACAATGCTGAATTGTTTGTTTAGATGTATACTCATCAAAACCAGAAATAAAAAATAAAGAATTATATTTTTTAAATGTAGTATAATGGAAAAATCGAGTAATATGTAAAAATATGTTCATTTGTGTAAAATATGTAAATATATGTAATTTCGGGCAAAATATGTAAATATATGTACTAAAAACACATCGTTTTTGGCTACTAATCGACGTAAAACGTGAATATATTGTTGATTCGACTTGAAAGCGTTACTTTAGGAAAATATGTAATTACATAATTATCCGGGCCCTAGTTATTAGTATTTCAGATGTTCACTCTACCCCTAGAATAGATGGGTGACGGAAACAAGTTCAAATATGAGCCATTCCATAAGCCTTTCAAATCACACAAGTATTGATTTGATTTTTTTGTAAATGTATGCCATTTATTTTATTAAATCTGGACATAAAAGAAAGAGATACTTGTTTCTTTATTTACCTGAAAATTGATTATTTGTGTAGTTACGATGATACTAATTTTGTAATTTACACGTACTTCACAAAATATGATTGATTCTGAATGTACGTAACATAAAAATTCTTGGTTTGTGTCATTTAACCCTTTCACTGCTACGCATTAGGCAGTGCTCCGCAGTGCTGAATACTTTTTCGTGCGGTCTTCTCGTGCGCGTGCGCTCTCAGTTGTTGTTAGTTATTATATATTTACTAAGGTGCATATTTACGTTCCGTCATTCTTTTAGATCCACGCTTTACACTGGCACTGACGAAGTTGAAAGAATTGAACCCCACAACACTTCTTCAGTAAACGTAGACATCCTAACCCGAAAGAGCAGCGCGACGCACCGGTGCGTCGTTAGCAGTGGTGGCACGGCGACGTCTGACGCACCGGTGCATCGTTAGCAGTGAAAGGGTTAATACTTGGAAATGTGTATTTTAGTTCTCTGTAAATTAATTTTTCAAAAATTAAATATTTCAGTAAAAAAATAGAAATTTTCAGTTTTTAAAAATAATTACATATGAACTCACATAAAAATTTGAAAAAAGTATAGTCGTATTTCTTATTCAATTTTCTACAAATCACATCAAGAAAAAAATTTGGCCCTGAACATAAACAGTTCTAAAAAGATTTATTGGAAGTATGCAGGTGGGTGATTCCTGCCCCTGCAATAACGAATTGTGGTTGATCTCTCTTTGATACAAGTGCTGAAGAACAGTAAAAAGAATGACCAACTGCCTGATTAGGGTTTCAAGAAATATTAGTTACTCAAATGTTCAGTGTGTCCCCAGATGGGATGAGTGACAGCGAAATGAATTCCACTATTGCTTTTCCTCGTGTTAGCAAAAAAAATTTTCTGCTGAGCCCCTTTCTGTCCTAGGGATGGGGTGCTCTCCTGACCTTGCTCATGAAATACAGCATACCTCTTGTCAAGGGACACTAGTAAAATTTTTGAACATCAGTCACAATACACATCCTATAAAAAGAAGAGTGCTAGAGTTTGTTCTGAGAATCATGTGTACACTGTGCAACATGAGTGGTGATCACCGTGTGAGATGTTTCAATCCATTTAATCTTTCTGATCACTATTATAAGAAAAGAAAATCTCCAAGAAGCATGAACCAAAATTTACTAGTGAAATTTGATTTAGACGAGTTATTAATTTGGTAAATTTGTAATTCATGTTAACAAAAAGGAAATTAGCTTTCAAAAGGGCTTTTTGTTAGTGGAGAGAGCATCGAGATCAGTGGCTCCCGTGACATTAACCCTGGAGAGGTGGCGGTTGCCGGAGTTACGTTGGAGGTGGCGCGGGGTCATTTCTGATCCCTTTAAGTTATTTCTTTATAAAATTATATTTAGCAAGAAATAAGTGTGAAATTAGTTATTTTAATAATAATCAATCATTTATAAGGTTGTATCAACTTAATGCACTATTATAAACAAACATGCAAATGAGGTATTGAAACAAATAAAAGGGCAAAATGATCATTTATCGTTCCTTTTTATGTAGTGACTCCATTTACATTTTCCTGAATATTTCAAGGACAAAGGTATCAGAAAATTCAGTAAATTTCATTTTCTAACTTTGTATCACATAAAAACAAACAATTTATTGAAAATGCTTTAAAGCCAATCAACACAACTTAGAAAAAGTATGAAATTTAAGATGTTTGCATTGGTTTCACAAATATTTATAAATGAAGTATTACGTATAAAATTTTGAAAATCTTTCAGAGAAAAGCTAAAGAATGTGATGAAAGGTATGTGAAATGTAAAGCTTCTGACTCGCAAAACTAGGCAACTGCAGATCAGCAAAGATACATGGGGTCACAAGAGATCCCGCGCCACCTCTCTCGGGTTAACAAAAGTAACAGAACGTCCAGTGAATATAGTAAAATATTGGAAATCATAGAAATGACAATTTAAGCTTTAGTAACTGTGAAATGACTGTAGACAAGTTAAACAAGAGTTTAATTGCAATAGGAGAAACCCCCGCCAAGAAAAGAAAATAGCTACAAAGACAATATCCCCATGAGAAATTACAGAAAGTACAAAGTGCTATGATGGATAAATTTCCTGGTATCACAGATACAGATCCTTCCGTGTCCATTGAAAAATCAGACAATAAAAATATTATTAAGAAAAAACATTGATTCCTTTCACTCAACAGATGACAAGACGTTGAAAATTCAAATGTTGACAATTTTTGAAAGTGGGACATTGAATAAAATTAAATGACACTTCACATCAGCGTAAGAAGTACTTATATTACTGCTTCATCCAAAGAAACCAATGACCAGTAGCGCAAGAAACACGTAGCAATCTTTTACACACTGGCTCATAAAAAATTAATATTTTTTAAAATTACTGAGATCCCACTTTCATTTTTTGTGGAGTTATCAACAATACTCTAGCGCATTTATAAATATTTTTTAAACATTTTTAGCCCATTGAGTTTACAAAAATTTTCAATTTTCAAACTTTTAATTTCTTAAAAAAATTCAAAATTCAGAAAATTAAATATTTTGCAAAATATTAAAAATTAATCATGGTTTTAAGTTTCGAAAGGATTTTCTATAATTCGTGTATTCAAATAAGTGATATTTTTAAGTTAGTGATGCACGTCATTTTTAACAAATTTCTTTATGCAATATTTCCAAAAATATTAGTTAAAAAAAATAAAATTTCAAATGTTAACTTGATCCATATAATTCATAAAAAATAGGAAATAATTAAAAACATAAAGGTCAAATTTTGGTCTTTTGTGTGATTTGACGTGGAATGGCTCATCTTTTTGTTTCCTAAACAATATTCTGGAACAATCATCAATTAAAAATAGCTCAATTAATTTAGTTCATAACAATTGACAGGCGCGGCTCGTCATTAAAGGCTGTAAGGCGGAGCCTCTCCTAGAGAAATCGCCGTCTAAAAGAAATTTAAAAATATGTTTACAAATGTATTTATTTATTAATAATGGAATTCTGAGTTGTATTATGTTACAATCATATCAAAGTTTTTCTTTGTCGGCTCATTAACGGCCGGCCGTAACGCATTTAAAGCTGTTGACAGGGAAGAGAGAAGCGTTAGGCTCCCACTTTATTCTCCCATAAGGCCTGTATAAAACGAGGAGGCGTGACGTCATGCATTCACTGCAGACGCTTACCAGCAGACGAAGGCTGTGGCGAGACAGCCTTCGGTGGAGCCTAGAGTCTGAAGAACGGCGAGCTCACCAGATAGCATTACTGTGCAGCTCTGCGAGTAGCATTGCGCTTCAGCTAGTTTTCCCAGTATGCGGTAGGAGCGCTGTACTTGGGTTTTTCTTTCTTGGCGCATGAGGTCTTGTCTTCTGGGGCCCGGCAAAATCGTTGTGAAACAGAACTTACGAGTACTTGTGATTACTAGTACTAGTAACTTGTAATCTTTGTGAAACGGGCTCCACAATGGAATATCTCGCGGTATTTCACGTCGTTCTCAATCGTCTGTATCAAACTTATTATTAATAGAAATACAATGCAGGCAATGCAATGCAATGCAATGCATTTGCAGCCTTCCCCATTTATAAAACCACGAGCCGCGACTGACAATTGATGACAGTGAACCACTTCTCAAGTGTGAGTATTTCACAGTAAATTTATTTTTTTGCAACTTTGTGTAATATCAGAATTCTCCAACCTATACATTCCAGCTATATAAATTTTATATAAAACTCCTGATTTTGAATTTGTCAATCACAGTTAGAAGTCCCATTTCAACCATGTGCACCAATCTTCCAAGAACCTACCTGTACCATTGACTTTTGAGATCATGGGGAACATGATAAATGATGAGGGGGGGGGTTAGCCCGTTGCCTAACCTGAATGATGTGAATAGAGAAAGAAAGACTGGGTGCGGATTGTGAATTGTTATTGACTTCTTCAACCCAGCTGTTTGGCTGTTATAATAAGCCTTCTGTTTTTGGCACTTTAACGTAGGTCCTCCCAGACTACAAAGCACCAGATGTCAACTTGCTACTACATATGCAACTCCACTCAGTTTCATATTGGTCTCCAAATCCCTTATCTCTTTAGCATCTATTTATCCATCAAAAATGCAAATATTGACAGGTAAAATCTCTTTGGTATAAATCTTAATTTTTACTTACAATGGTTTCAGGACGCTTCCCTGATATAGTTAAGTTACTCACAGAGAAGGGAGCTAGTGTGACAGTACAGGATGGCAATGGTAAACCAGCAGTGTTTTTGGCAGTTTCCATGGGCTCTAAAGACATTTTGAAACATCTTTTGAACAAGCAAGCTTCACCAGATGCCAAAGATTCATCCAACAAAACAGCTCTCCAGCTAGCTATTGAAAATGGTCACACTGAGATAGTACAACTGCTCCTTGAGTATGGTGCAAATTCAACTCTGTGCTATGATAACTCTAATTCTCCCCTGAAAATAGCAATTCTGGGAGGGCATAGTGAAATTGTAAAAGCATTGCTGAGTCGTGATGCTGGAGCAAACTCTGAGCAGGTAAGACACCTTATTGTAAGAAAATGAGATCAGTTCAAGAAAAGGGCTATTAAAAAACATACGTTGACTTTTTGGGGAAGGAGAACTTTTTTTTTATTAATGAATCATAAACATTTATTGATTTAAAAATATAAAATCCATTTAGTAAACAAATTCACCAAAATTATTTATCTTGTTTAGCCTAGTTATGAAATCAGCATTTTTAATTTTCAAATTGTCAATAAGTATTATAAACTGCTACTGTTTTGTAATTAATTAATCTGTGCATTTTACTTATAACTAGTCGATTATCAATGTAGCCTAGTTTATTACAATCATCTATTAAGCAGCCTCACCCACCCTGTATGCTTCATTTGTCTCCCCCCACATACCTTATGAGGTCAGCCATGGGCATCCTGCCATGCCCATCCAGTTCCTTCAGCTCTCTCTCTTCCTCCTCCTCATCTCATTACACACATTCTCTTTCCTCAGTCTGTTTTTTCACTCTGCTTCTTCTTTCCACTCCAACCGCACTAGCTCCTTGTACCAGCTAAGGTGGCTTAAGGCATTAACTGATGTCGCTGCAGTGCTTCTGACCAGGATGCCCTAGGGTTCAAGTCCTGACAGTGGCAGAATTTTCAATGTTAGCTGCTCAGCTAGGTCGAATTTAGCTGTAGTCTGGAGGAGGATTCTAGCAGCCGGCTGCTCTCATCTGTAGTTTTCTTTGATTTCTCTGTTCAACAGTAGGAGAAAGCCAGAGGAGTACCCCTAACAAACAGACTGCAAGTGATCCTTCCTTCCTCTTCCTTGTCCGTTTCTCACCCCTTATATTCACACATTTACACTACTCTGCCACACATGTCAGGAGCTTAGAGCTTGTCAAAGTGGGTGGTGCTATGCTGGTGGGAGATATCTGGGTGGAGAAAATCCCCACAAGCCGATGTAGGTCTCATCCTTCCAATGGGAGGTGGCGGGGAAGATCACCGCCACCTCCCATGATTAAAACATGCACTACACTTAGGACTAATGACCTTTGCAGTTGATACACATCTGGAATCGTGAATCAATCAGTTTAGCTCCTTGCTGTCTTGCCCCACTCACTCTGCCTTCTTGTCCCTCTTAGTTCCACCCATTCCATCCAGTCTCACTCAATGTTGCCTCACATCATACGGCAATGCCTAGTAGAGATCATGCCAGATATCTTTGCACTCGTCAACTGCAAAAAGTGTGAGATGACACATGAGAAAGACAACATTGCATTCACAGTGTGCGTACTATTGATGGTCAGAAAACATTGGGTGGCATAATGCGATGTGGGGAATGTTAAAGTCCAGAAATTTGTTTTGGCTGCTTTAGTAATTTGTTTCATTGGTTTTCTTGCTTTTTGACACAAAATGTAAATGTTAATTGTAAATGCTGAGGCTTGCTTCTGATAAGCAAAGGAGTCCTTGTTTTTGAGGTGGTATTCAGTGCAACTATCTCCCTTTGTGATGTTAGCGAGTGCAGAGATTCTGCACACAAACTCTAGCATTGTTGCCCATATTTATTGGAATTTTGTATTTAACAATAGCAAAAGCACATTTTGTGGGTAACATTTTGAATTGCAAATAAGCTATATTTTATTCTTGACTTCTCGAAGCATTCATATCAAATTTGGTAGCAATCACTCCAGTGATTTTGTGTCACAAATATACACTTCTATATAATAGTTAATGATGGTGGGCTGTTCAGTGAAGTAGGCAAAAATTAATGTTGATTGTGTGGAAAACAAAGAAAAGTTAGGAAAATTTGTTTTTGAAATATTGTCACATCTGGTATATGTCATTTGTAATATAGCATTCTTTTTATAAAATTAAGAAAATGTTGACTTAGAGCTCATAAGTTCAGTTATATGCAACTGGCTGATGAATATCATTACTTCAATATTTAAGAATTAACTTCTTTTATTTAGTTATTATAACACATTTGTTTTTTTGTTGTTTTTTTTTTCCTTTTTATTAATTTATTTGTTATTGATGTAAATGTCTCAAATTTACTAGTCTCAAAAATGAATTTTTTTCTTATCTACTCATTAAATTATTAATCATGTGATAAACTTTCAAAACCCTGAAATTAAAAATTTTCTGGGTCACATTTCATTCAATTGATAATGACGTTCAATTGTAATAATACCAATATGTGAAACAAATAACCACTTAAGAGGTCATCCATGAATTAAATAACGCTAAAGGGGAAGGGAGGGGGAGGGGATCCGAGGCAGCGTTACATAGAGATAGGGAAGTGCATTACAAGGGGGGAGGTATTGAAAATACTTGAAATTTGTGTTACAAAATTTATGGATGGCCCCTAAAACTCCTTCTGTATCTATATTGCGAAATTTAAGTTTGCTTCTTTTCTTTGTCTGATAAGTATTTCCAACACCGGCAGTTGCTATTCAATATTTATTTTTCTAGAAGGTATGGCAGTCTCTTGATCACTATATTGACTCTTTTGCACATCCCTTAGTCTCTCTCTCTCTCCTCCCTCTCTCCCCTCTCTCTACCCCCTCTCTCTCCCCCTCTCTCTCTCCCCTCTCTCCCTCCCCTCTCTCCCTCCCCTCTCTCTCTCCCCTCTCTCTCTCCTCTCTCTACCCTTGGAGTAATAAAAGAATGAAGAGGCTGGAATAGTGCAGACATATTGCAGCTTTCATTTTTGTTTAACTTTTGTTTATCACAAGACAATTTATGAAATGTTATGGTTGTTTCTTGTGACAGGTTCTTGATGCTCTCAAATCAATGAAGAACCCATCTGTGGCATGGGCTATGGTGGATGGTGTCCCAAACATCATCCGTGGTGAAGCTGGGATTAAAGGCCTCTTTTCAGCTGTGGCAAATGAGCACACATCTGTGGTACAAGTATATTTGGATGTAGGATTGGATCCAAATAGTCGAAACAGCGATGACTGGACACTACTACACATTGCTGCTAAAGAAGGTCGCCCAGATTCTGTGCGTGTACTTCTTCGGAAGGGTGCTGATATTGAAGCTACCAAAGAAGGACTCACAGCTCTTCATGTTGCTGCCCAAGGTATGGTTCGTTCATGTTATGTGTCAAGAAAAAAAGCTCAAAAGGTTTTCAATTTTAGTCATGCAATGTATTACAACACTCGTTAAACACAAAATTACAATCGGCCCTGAATCATAGATCGTAAACAAGCAGTTGTATTTTGCTTGACACAAAATAGGACAAGGTAGTAACAGTGCTAGGACCCGAGGTAAAACAAATTCATTCATTATCACCTTCCCCCTATTAAAATAAAAATTTTGAAAAATATGATTATGCTTTTTCAATGAACATATATGCTTCAATGTGTATTTCTTGGGAAGAAGTACTTAACCAGTTTCTTGCTAAGCATTGATATACTTAATTTATTTTATAAGTTTTTGTTAAATATTGATATGTCCCCAACGATAGCAAAAAATTTCCTAAAAATATTTTGATACTTGGGTGAAGCTGGACAGAACATTGAGAGAACACAACTTTGGGAGTTTTTGGGAAAGGAGGTGTGCAGACCGCTTTTTTGAAGAAACATTTGTATTTTCTGAACTAATGTCCACTAATTGTATTGCTTTAGAAGCAATACAAAATTATGCTTGAAGTGTAAAAAGAATATGGAGTTTAAATGTATTTGACATTGTTACTTTCAAAAATTGACCCACTCTTATGAACTTTACATTGACTTTGCTTTCTTATCTCCACTAATTGTATAATCAACCTATTGTGTCAATCTCCTCTTGCTTTAGTGCCCTAATTGCAGTTTGAATACCAGGTAGCAAATTGCAATTTGCATTTCCAGAGTCCATATTTTCTTTAGTTGTCCCCCTCACTTCTGTTGTTGGAATATAAATATTGTGTACTAACCTTTTTTTTTTTGTTCAAAGCGAACAGACTGATGTCCTTTTCTCTCAGTTGCCCATAATTCTATTTGCATAGTACTGATAAATATAAAGAAACTGTAATTCATATAGAAATTTGCCAACGAACAGCACGTGTATTCTTATTCCCTGCAACAATTTTCATCAAATTGCCAATTTGCCATTATGGCCAAATGTTCATGCGTTCTTTGATATTCTGCCACGAAAATTAAATGGTTTGATATTTTTGATTAATTGGGCTTGATAAAATTTTCGATTAAAAATGTTGATTAAATGATTTGATTCTTTATCCAAGGTGTTATTGACTCAAAGGTGTAAATATCTTTTTATTTTTCCAAACCTGTTTGAAGACTTTCTTTGTTCCGTGACTGGAATCTTCAGAAGACCATGCAAATTGTTTAGTGTTGGAAGGAACAACTGTGTCATGCCAAGAAAACTACTGAAATTATGTCATGGCATGTCCGTCAACAGAACATTTCAAAAGGTGCACTTACATCCTAATGTTACATTTCCTCCAAAATACTAAGCCCCTAAGCCCAAATTCAACAAGGCACTGTAACGGAATTTGGCCATTCCCAAATTGCCCAGGAAACTAGCAACATTGTGAAAATGCATCACAATATTTATTTGGCTTTAGAAGTTTAGAAAATTACTTAATATTCAAACATTGAAAGCGTTATTCATACATATTACATTTTGCAGTATGGTAGCAAGGAGTCATGTAGGTCAATAATTTCAATATCCAAAGACAGATATAATAGAGGTGTCAAATTAGTTTTAAACTCATTCAAGATTGTATTTACTGTGCCAAAAATTACAAAAGCTTTCAAGGAATTGTTTTTTGTAAAATGAAATAGTGAATGTGGCATTTACTACATCTTGAACCTTTTCATCTATATCGATCTGACGCTGGCTGGCTACACTGAGATAAATGATCAGTGGGTTCACATAAGTAAATAACCTCCATCTCAATCAGGTTTTTCATCCTACAAATGCTGAAGTGTTGTCTTTGTGAATACACTATTGGATATGTTTTCTTGAGCTCTCATTTTGTTAGATGCAAAAAGATTGTGGGGTTCAGTTCATTTTTTAGCAGTACCATCAGGTCAAATTTGAACCTCATTTGCATATACAAATACTTGTACTAGTTTAGTAGAAACAGAAGTGGACTAGTTTTGAAATACACGTTTATACACAAAAGTAATATTATTCATTAAACCATATACAGTTAAAAATAGAGAGAGTAAGGATTTCAGAGCTCAAGTAAATACCGTATTTACCCGATTGTAAGCCGACCTTTTTTTCCCTTTTTTGTAGTTCAAAAATTGACCCTCGGCTTAGAATCGGTATCATCGTGTTGCTATAACGTAGCTGACACGACATCCGGAAAGATGTCTGTTTTTCGTCGGCCACGTAGCAGACACGGTAGAAAGTACGGATAAAACCCGTATGAAACCCACATATATTAATTTGAAATTTATAATTGATTAAAATTTCTTAGTGACAGTTGGGGATAAAGCGGTGTTGCCTTACTCGCGACACGCACGTGGTTCCGGCCACCAAGCCCGGGACCAACCCGAGCAGTCATTCTTTTTCACTGATCTCAGGTAGTGACGTCATCAAAAATTAAGAGCTTGCGATTGGATAACGGACACCCTCTCCTTCCTAACTGTAGCTGTCAATCAATCAGATCTTTTATCTCTACAACAGTTCTGCAGCTGTCTGTTTGTAGCAGAGGGTAATTAGTGAATGTGCTATTGGGGTTAGCGAGACCAAAATCTTATAATGAAGCGCTTTCATTATACTGCCGATTTCAAAAGAAAAGTCATCCTGTTTGCTGAGGAGACGTCAAATCTTTCTGCGCAGCGGCGTTATGGAGTTGATGAAAGTAATATTAGACGGTGGAGAAAGCAGAAAGACGAATTGTGGGCGTGTTCCAGCAAAAGACAAACATTCGGAGGGCCAAAACGTGGTCGGCACCATGCAGTGGAAATAGTTTTGAATGATTTCGTGAGGGAGCAGCGTAAGAAATGTTTACCTGTAAATGCTGAAATGATTCAACTTAAGGCTCACGAAATTGCGCGAGAGCAGAAAATCGCCGGTTTCAAGGGTAGTCGACACTGGGTGCAACTCTTTATGAAGCGTTGGGGTTTTTCACTCCGAAGGCGTACGTCAATTGCACAGAAGTTGCCAGAAAATTATGAAGAGAAATTGATAGAGTTTCAGCGCTTCATAATAAAGCAGCGCACTGAAAAGAACTACCTTCTCGGTCAGATAGGAAATGCAGACCAAACTCCAGTATATTTTGATATGCCAGCAAATTATACAGTGGAAGAAAAGGGGAAGAAAGACGTTTAGTTCCTGTCAACAGGAAATGAAAAACAGCGCATGTCTGTGATGCTTGCATGTACCGCTGATGGACATAAGCTACCTCCATTTGTTGTGTTCAAGCGCAAGACACTCCCAAAATCGGAGTCCTTTCCTAAGAGCGTTATTGTACGCGCAAATGAAAAAGGGTGGTTTACGGAAGACATGATGTTACAATGGGTTCAGTTGGTGTGGCAACGTCGCCCTGGCGCTTTGTTGAAGTTACGTAGCCTCCTGGTATTGGACTCTTACGCGGCCCACACCACCGAGGCGGTGAAGAAGAAGTTGAAAGATCAGGGAACCGACTTGGCAATTATTCCAGGGGGACTAACGTCAATACTTCAACCCTTGGATGTGTGCATCAACAAACCATTCAAGGACAAGTTGAAGAAAATGTACTCGGACTGGCTCTCCAAAGAAGACAATGCTCACGCCCACGGGGCGCGTGAAACGGGCTAGTCTATCGCAAGTGTGTGCTTGGATAGATGATGCCTGGAAGAGTATTCCTAGAGAAGTTGTCGCAAGGGCTTTTAAAAAATGTTCAATCTCAAATGCCCTTGACGGCAGTGAAGATGACTTCCTTTTCATGGGCAAAAGTGACAAAGAGTCAAGTGAGGAATCGGAATCGTCTGATGACAGCATGAGTCAATGATCTCTAAAAAGTATGGAAATCAGTGGGCTGAGTGCATCAAGCATCAAATGTATTTCTTACATTTAAATAAATAAATTTTTTTTTCGTCATTTCGTTCATTATTTCTAGGGGTCGGCTTACAATCGGTGTCGGCTTATAATCGAGTAAATATGGTAAGCACTGATTTTAATTACAACCCCCCCCTCCCCACCCAATACACACATAATCTGTAATGTTATTTGAGAGTGAATGAATAAAAATAAATAAATAGACAAACATTGACATCAACAGCACAGAGTATATTTCACGTAAATAATTTAACCCTTGAGTGGTAACACTGGTATTTCAGACCCTACCGCTATTTATTTTTCTTAATTTGAGTGTATTGGTTACATTGTATGTTCCAACACCGAGCTATGCATCATTCGAGAGTCTCTCTTGGATGTAATAACAGTAATTTTTAGTAATTTTTCTTACTCGTAAATTTGCCCAGAAGGCCTTAGAGACCTTATTACTGTAAACGTAAGTACATTTTACGTGCTACCTTGGGATATTCTTTTTTAGAATAAGTCTTTGTTTTCTCATGTGTTTCAAATAATATTTCATTCTCTTAAAAAACAACCATGGTTATGTCATGTGGTTCAAGGGAACAAGCCTACAAATGTCAATGTGTCTCGTTAAAGTCAGCTGTTGGTTCAGAACCGCATTGCTTAGAAGTGCTCCAAGAAGTTGTGCAATGAATGTGTGAAGCAACTGTGATTAATTGTAATTAATATTTTTAGTTTCTGTCTATATTTTCAATTATATCAATAAGTTGGCCCATCATTTAAAAGACAGTAAAATCTTGAAATAATACTTAATATATTAAATAAAATATATATTCTTCACAAAGTTTTGGAAATAACTGGTTTCCATCATCAGGTGACAAAGTAAATAAATATAATATTATAAAACAATGGCTGGGGACAGAAAACAGAAGAATTACAAAAAAATTAATGCACACAAGTCAACAGAACGCACCTTGTTAAAAACTTTAGAAAATTTTAATATGATATTATCTAACATTATGAAAGGAAATAGAGGAAGAGAGAACCGAAAGAGAGTTTGTAAAAACAGACAGAAAAAAGTTAAAAATAACAGGAAGAAAAATATCTTAATTTTTAGAAAATATAGAAAATATGTTCAATAATCCATCATATATTTTAGTAAATTTATTGGATTCTGCCTGTGTATTTAAGCAAGGAGATGTTTTGATGTACAGCATTTCTAACATCAGTCTAGGATAAGATAAATTTTCATGAGCTAAAGTTTTTATTTCTTGGAAATTTACATGATGAGTTACAATTCTATGTTGTGTTAAAGAAATTTGTTTACATATCAAGTCTTTAATATGCTCTAATAATCTTGTACTCAATTTTCATTTAGTTTGACCAATATAAGATCTATTACAATAATAATTGATTTGATAGACTACATTGTCTATCTACAAATTGACTACAAACTCAATTTACTAGTTTCAATTTGAATTGTTTTAAAAGTTCATGTTTGAAAAAATTATAGAGTAATAAATAAGTGTAATACAGTCCGAAATGTGAAGAATACTAAAGCGAAATTAGACCTTAACAATGTGGTCTATCAAATCAGTTGTAATGATCAGACATCGGATGTTTAGGGAAATGCCTATTTTTTTCTAGCGAACTTATTTAAAGGCATTTTATTTATATGTGCATAATCATGACAAATGGTGACATGACAAAGTTTTATGATGCTTATGTTTGCTTATTTGAGCATAAATGCCTTTTCTTTAGAATTATTACACAGTTTTGCTTTTTATGTACTATTTTTATATACAATGCTAAGATATCAGGAAATCGTCCATGGTCCAACCTGACCATTCATTACCGAACCTTCAATTCACGTTGTTGTATTTTGAAATACAAGGGAATTCCTGACAGTATACCAACATATTTTTCTCCATTTCTCTATCTCATAAATACTAGCCATGTTCTGAGAAAATGGTCGATTGACAATACACCAAGGCACCTTTTGAGTAGAAATAAATGTAAATTCCCAGAAGGTTTCAGTGTTGCTAATGCAACGGTATTCCCTCCCTCACGTTCAATTTGCCCCTCTCTATACCTCCCTTGTTTATTTATTCCCCTTTCTCCGAATTGCTCTGTACTTTGGAGCCAATGCAACCATACCTTTCTTACCGCTATTCAATCTGTCAATGTTACTATCTGAGGGTGTTGCATAAAATTTTATTTGGGTCGTGGGTCGTGGACGGCCCCGTACGGGAATTACCTGTAAACAACGCTTAACAGCACAGCATGCACATGGCTACTAAATACTGAAATAAAAACATATATATTTCATACAAGAAAACAAGAATTTTAATTCCCCTTTTTCATTTTCTAATTCTTCCGTCAACACTACACGGCACATGAGCATTTACATCCGCTTGGCAATGTGGCTATGGGTTTCTTTAACATTAACCTTACCCCATTACATGGATTTACAATTCATTACAATTCCAATGGCCATTAGTTAATCGTTTGATCGTTTATGAATCTTTAGGAATTCCTTTTACAAAAAAAAAAAACTCAATATTATTGCCAATCAATACTAGGTACGTACGTACTTCAATGCAACAATGAGAAAAAAAATGAAACCTAACAATTACTAAATACCAGCCTACAAATTATGATATTATACTAATTCCACTTGAAATTCCGTAAATTTCAAAAGTCTCATGAATGTTTGTTACGTTTGATGTGCACAAGTTCAAAGCTGATTTTTTTCTTTAACTATTTCGCGAGTGCGTCACTTCCCTTTCTCTCTGCCTCGTCGAAAACAGCGTTGTTGTCTGTCCGATGATCCTATGCGCGTCCACTCGCACGCATCGGATGTCCACGCACGCTCCACTCGTGCACGGGCCGGTTCTCTTCAGTATTTCTCCAAAAAAAATTGTCCAAACACTTGCATCACAAATTCACTACCAAAAATACTTCTTCTCTCTTCAAGTATTAATGCATTGCCAACGTCCGCCCAGTTATAAGTTCATCAATTACTTTAGCTCCACCGCTCAAAAAATATCTAAGTCCGAAAAGTTAAACAAATCACGAATACTACGGACGTGGGGATCACGTTCTCTCGACCGCTGACTAGACCGAAGTGTGCTCAAAATCATTTCGATTTAACATGTTGACTCGCTTATGAAAAATGCCGGCGAAATCCCTTTCGCTTTTTTTTTCATTGTTGTTTCCACAAAATTTTCTAAAATGGTCATTATTTCCCGTTTTAACTTGTGTTCGTGTTCGTTCGCTTTAGCTTTTCCCCAATGTTAAAGATTTCTTGTCGAAACAGCAGTTTTCTATTTATTTCCCGTCGAAAATGCTAATTTTCTGTCGACATTCCCCAGCAGTAAATCGTCGCTTGTTTGGTAGTATTGTTAGCTTGCAATATTTATTTATTTAGAATGTTCAATGTTTTTATAACTCTCTAAACCATGTATACACTTTGTTTAATTCCTATTACGACGATTCCCGCCGCATCTCATTGTTTAATCAGCATTTCTTCGCAAAATCTCGATAATTCAAGTTATGCCATTTGACCTGTTCGACTGGGATTTCATTCTAAATTTTCAAATTACAATTTTAAGGGAATTCGTCGTCCGATCTCGTTCAAACAAAAAATACAGCGTTCGTTTAATTCTTCTTCAACTAACTGGTTATTCAAAATTTCTTTCCGCATTTGTTGACCCCATAAAAGTCTCCAGAACGATCGAAATATACCTTCCGCGGCGCGCTGTTCTTTTGTCTTGTTCATTGATTCTAATACACGTTGTGTACATCATAGACTATAGATCTTAAATAGTTATTCTTTTGTCCACTATTGTTTTGAAGTATTCCTAGGAATAATGAAATCATTACACTAATTTTGGACTTCTAAAATCCTTCTGGTGTCTGGCATATATATTCTCTGTATTCAAACTGATTTTGTCTCCCAGTCATTGCAGATTTGAAATTGCAATCCTTGAAAAGTTACTGGCAATATATTGCAATGGAAACTATTAAGAATAAAATATAGAAGAGTTGTAAATATGTATGGAGTTTTACAAATAATTTTAAATTTTTTTGTGAATGTGATTTATAACTGTGCCTTTTTTCTCCTTATTCTTGAGATTTTCAGTGCCTTTTTAGGCACCGATTTTTTAGTGCCTAAACATCTGATGTTTAGTAATGATTGTAATAGATCTTATATTGTTCAAACTAAACGAAAATTGAGTACAAGATTTTTAGAACACAAAAGAAATATTAAAGACTTGACATGTAAACAAAAGTCTTTAACACAACATAGAATTGTTACCCATCATGTAAATTTCCAGGAAATAAAAATTTTAGCTCGTGAAAATTAATCTTGTCCTAGATTGATATTAGAAACATTGTACATCATAACATCTCCTTGCTTAAATACACAGGTAGAACCCAATAAATTTACTGAAATATATGATGGATTATTGAACATATTATCTAAAAATTAAGATATTTCTCTTATTGTTATTTTTGACTTTTCTCTGCCTGTTTTTACTATATCACTTTCTCTATTTTCTCTCATACTGTGCAATAATATCGTATTAAAATTTTCGAAAGTTTTTAACTAGGTGAAATCTGTTGACTTGTGTATATTAATTTTTTGTAATTCTTCTGTTTGTACCTAGCCATTGTTTTATAATATATTTATTTACTTTGTCATCTGATGATGGAAATGCGTTATTTCCAAAACGTTGTGAAGCTTATGTATTTTATTTAAAATATGAAGTGTTATCTCAAGTTTTATCTGACTTTTAAATGATGGAACAACTTGTTGATATAATTTAATATCTGTTGTGACTAGTTATGTACTATGAACAAATTTATAATATTGATTTAAATGAAATAATCTAAAGCAAACATATGAAACTAAATTTCCTTTATCTTCAAACATTCATGTAACAACTCTGGTTTAAAAAATTAATTTCAGTATTAAAATAAATAATACTAGGAAATCCCAGCAGATGTTGATCTGCTCTTCATCTCCCTCTTTCCCCTCTCATCAGCCACTCATTTTGTCTCCCTTTCTCACCCTGTCCCTGTCTATCTATCTGGCTCTGCCACTCTCTGTCCTTCTCATTCACATTTAATTGCAGGTTCTGCACATCTGTGAGCAGGTGAGGTAATATCGGGAAGTGCCGAACATGCAAAAATGTAATAGAATGTTTAAGAAGGTTTTTTCCTGTAGATTACAGTGAGAAATGTTTCTTTGAGGTCTTTGGACTGAAAATTTTAGTTTGTAAGGCCCTAGAGCGCTTCATTTTGGAGGTATTTAACGATATAGATTCAAGAATCCTTGTGTGTGTTGCGGGTTGCTTTTGACATGACTATTTAGATGCGCTTTTTTTTCTCCAAAAAATCCTTCATATTTTTAAAGTCAAAGTGCAATTCATCACGTCTCCGTGAAATTCTCTTTCTTTGGAGACATCATTTATAAAGATTGGTTGCATGTGAGAACCCCAATGGGAAGGTATACTACTGAAATAATTTAGGATACGATTATGATACTTTTGATTCAAATATATGTTTTCTTACACAACTAATAAGTAAATTCAATGATGAGCAAATGACAAGAAAAAATTCTAATGTTACCTATAATTTTGTTTATATTTCATTAATATTTCTGTTGTCCTTAGGTGGTCATCATGAGTGCCTGTTGCAGCTTCTGAATAATGGCTCTAACATTTCTAAAGTAGATGATCAAGGAGCAACACCCCTTCATCTTGCTGCAGCCTGTGGTTCAGCTCGAAGTGTTACTGCTTTGTTGGCAGCTGGAGCTGATTTTTCATTAAAAGATCATTTGGGCAACACTGCACTTCATAATGCTGCTGAAGGAAGTCATGAAGAAGTTGTACGCATGTTATTAGAAGCAGGAGCCAGCCGTCTGGAAAGAAACAGAGAAGGAAAAATGCCTTACGACATCGCAGCTTCTGAAACTGTTGAAGAGTTGCTGCAGTATAATGAATAAATCTGACCATACATCGTTTAAGAAATGGTTCAGATTGAAAGACATTTAATCTCTTCGTTTATTAACATTTAATAATAGACCTTTTGTTTACTACCACCACACATTTTATTTTGTTGGCCTTTCTTTTCGAAATAACTGAGCTTTGATTTTGAAGAGAATGTTTACAAAGGTACACAGTTGCTTTTTTTGTGTACTTTTCTTTTGTTCCCCTTTGCTATCTCTTTGCTATCTATCCATGGTTTTCTTAATGAGAATAATGCAGGAGTCAAAAAAAATTAATAGTTTAAGGATCTGCACCCATTGTTTGAATTAAAAATATTGTAATTAAAGTGAATAATATAACACATTTTTAAACAGGTGTTGTGCATTTTAGTGTTGTTGTTTTTGAGTGCTCAGGAAATGATGTGCTCAGAAGTTCACATTTACATTACATCACATACATTATCATCACAAAACATTACAGCACATTACACATCACATTACAATAACTAGTGTTTTTCATTCAGCTATTATGCATAAATATTAATACGTAAATGCATTTCAAAAAGAAAATTATATGCTACTGAAAACCATTTAAAAGGAATTACTTCTTTCCTTATGTTCCTTTTATTCCTTATGTTTATTTGTAATAAAAATTTAATGTATAATGATCTTCATTGGGGAAAATTGAAGACTAAATAAGTTGTTTCAAAAAGCACATTACTGGGCAAAAAATGTTTTCTTGTTCATTTTGTTCCCAATTTTTTTTAACTTTTACCCTATTATGCTGAGAGATTTTAAGAAAAGAATTAATTATTAAGTCTTTTTTAATTACGTTTTCTTTTAATTTGATAAGTTTGCTAAAGAAATATGTATCTTATGTTCCTTAATTGAAATATTTTCTAGCCTAACTTTAATTTTGTATGCATTTATTATTAATAAATATTTTCCATATTTTCAATCAATGGCTGTTTTAAGTTTTTCATTTACAAATCCCACTTATGAAGAAATCTATGAAGAGACAAGAGAAAGCTAGAATTCCGTGTTGAAAGTTAGTTTCAATTACTGGATCTTATTTTATATATAATTGATATTTATACTGTAATCTAAAAATTTAGGTAATGCCCTAAATATAAACTGCTCAATTTGTGTATTGGTGTTTTTCTTAACCCTTTAAGGACCAATCATTGAAATACTAAAATATATTAGTCCTAAGCTTCCAATTGGTCTCCCGGCATTTGTGGTAGAGAGAGAAAGGGTGTAGTAGGGTAGTGTGAGAGTAGTGTGCAAAAGGGATGGAGGAAAGATCTATGGCCTGTTAATGAGGGTACTGCTCTGGCATTTACCAGGAGTTGATCAGAGAAACCCAGGACAGCTACCGATCAGGGCAGCTGGCCGTTAGAAGTTTCCTCCAGACAGTGGGTGAACTCAAATTATGTACCTGCTGTTGAAAATCCCGCCATCATCAAGACTCAAACACTAGGACCCCCCCATTCTGAGACACTTCAGTGACATCAATTGATGCACTGAGCCACCTATGTCATTGATCCTTTCATCATCGTAATGTACTTCATTAGGTAGGGAATTGTTTGTGTCAACCTAAATGGGATTTTTCGGACTGCTGTGTATTCCTTTTCCCATTATTGCATTCACATTTCATTAGGGTCATGGTTAAAAAAAGCGAAATTGTAGTTGTGACATTTTCTTCATTCACAATAATACATAATTTTCATGAGTTGGTAATTGGCATTGTAATCAAGTTTTCTTCTTTTTCCTCCAGAAGATCTTGTATATTTTCCTCATCTTTCATTTCGTCAATGTTAAGCAGCATGTAGGCCCTACATGATGATCATATTTGCAGTAATAAGGTCAACATCTTCCTCCAATACTGAAATAAGATCAGCAGTTGATAGAGGCCTTTATTTTCATCTATCATTCCTGAAAGAAGCACAATTTTTAAAGAAGATAAGTAATTACTGTTGAAGCATTGTTTATACAGTAATGCAGGATAAGACACTATTTCCACGAAACAATTATATCAAGAGAGGAAATGTGAAACACAAGTTACATGGATATTCCTCAATGTTTACATTCCAATTGCTTTCGTATCATATTAATACCATATACTCACTAATCCCAAAGTTGCATAAGCACAACATTATTGTAGATTATCAATAACAAGTTACGAGATTGTCTATGTAATAGTTATTCTAAAACTAATAGTTCAGAAGAAATTTTTTAATGAGTAAAACATAGTTAAACTAGAGTTACCAAAGCACATACTTTCTCACTGTTTCTAAATGGTCCTAAATGCACTACACTACACTACTACATAAACCAGTAAAAATATTTTCAACCAGCAACCAATTTCCGATCCGCGACCCGAACTCAGATCCTCAAATCAACGTGCCGGCACTCATACCACTACGACAAACAAGCGCCCTATGGACCGAACTCGGGCAGAGGCATGAAAAGGTAAATGCCAAATTCATGTAAAAAAAATTGGGACAAGATGTAACAAATTCCAAAATAAATGTTTTTTCTTCTCATTGGAATTCAAATTCAACTAGTGGCGCTACAAATGTACATTGTTTTTAAATGCCATGCAATTATACTTCTACATAAAACAGCAAAAGTGTGAACAACCGGCAATTTTTTTCCGCTCCGGGACCGGGAATCAGATACTCAAAGTTAACGTGTCGGCACTTATACCACTACGTCACATAAGTACCGTGTGTATCGAACAGAGCCATAAAATTGTAAATGCCTGATAGGAAAACGATTGATATGACACATACATTTTACAAATTTGAGAAGAGATATGAAAAATTGTTAAAAAGTTGAAAATTCGAAAATCACATACAGACTTCCGGTGAATTTATCGTAATTCTATTTGTGATTGAAATTGCCTCAAATAGTTTTCAATAAAGTTTCTAGAATTCTCAATTATTCCCTCCGACAACGGAGAATTGTGACAATTGTCCCCGACCTAAATTCGAACCAGCGAACATTGTCTCCGAAGAAAGGAGTCGGTGCCTATCACTTTGCCACCTCGGCCACTGTAGTTATACATGGCATTTGTACTTATATAATGGTAATAAGTGTATGGTGGTTTCATTTTACTATTAGGAAGCCGAAAAATCCTGAGAATGTGAAAAAAATGTCCTTTGGGCGCCCAAAGAAGATATCTGGGAAGATAATACATAACCGAAATCCTAGCTCAAAATAAACTAGAAAACTAAGTTCTGCGAGAAAGTCAGTGCCATTCTATAGCACCACTACATTAATTCTTTATTTGCCGTCCCTTATTACTAGACATCGGATGTTTAGGGAAATGCTTATTTTTTTCTAGCGAACTTATTTAAAGGCTGATAATATATGTGCATGAATCATGACAAATGATATATGACGAAGTTTTATAATGCTTATTTTTTGGCATAAATGCCTTTTCTTTAGAATTATTGTACGTTTTTGCATTTTATGTATTATTTTTATATACAATGCTAAGATATAAAATATTTAAATAATAATAAATAATATTTAAATACTGTGAAATTTAGCTTAACTCT
The DNA here is from genome assembly GCA_031308135.1 of Acheta domesticus. Lineage (NCBI taxonomy): Eukaryota > Metazoa > Arthropoda > Insecta > Orthoptera > Gryllidae > Acheta > Acheta domesticus. The sequence continues at coordinate 58,514,929 of JAHLJT010002630.1, forward strand.
TCAAGAAAAGTGCGATATAAAAGCTCGCTGTAAACCTACGCCGGTATTGAACATATCTCAATCTGCTACGAGTCGCCAGAAACAATATACGAGAACTTTCAATCTGGACATATACAATAAAACACGAATGCTTGTATTATTGCGAGTCCTAAAATGCGCTTTTCTGTTTTCCGTGTCTTCTTTTTGGAGCTTCAGGTGATCTATTAACTGTGACGTGGACTGAAAAAGGTATGTGTGACGAAGAAACTTACTGAGAAGATACATAAACATGAAAAATCGGAAAAGTATGTTACCGATTCTCTTGATTTGACTGTTCTGGGTTCAGTAGATGTACGTGAGAGATTAAGTAAAGCCTATGACGAATCCATACCAAGTCAAGTGTGCAAAGATCGCCTGGTGATAGGTAGATTAATAAACTAAATTAAGTTTTGTGGATTAAACGAACTGATCCTGAGAGGACACGATGAAAGTGACAAGGCTGAAAACTGGGGGATATTTATGAACTTAGTTGAATACACGAGTGAACTTGACTCTTTGTTGAAATCACATTTAGAGATCGCTTCTTCATTTAAAGGCACATCACAAACTATTCAAGCTGAACTGTTTTAGTTTATGCTGGAGGTATTCGTATGTAGAGAGGCAATTTTGGAAGAAGTGGATGCGTCGGACTTTTTAGCAGTTATGGCTGATGAAACCACCGATGTATCGGATGGTTTTCAGCTTGTTATTGTGTTACGCAATTGTGACTCAAAAGAAAATGTCAGGGAAAGATTCTGGGGCTTCCTTATCTCTCATGGACAGAATGCAAAGGCAATTTCAGAATACATTCTCGCACAATTAGACGCAATATTAAAAGATAAAAAGGAGAAACTAATTGGACAGACATATTGCAACCCCCCCTCCAGGTTGCCTCCAACGGCCCCCCAAGCCGTTGTAACCCCAGCTCCTATCGGGTGTAGTCGCAACTTACTTGAGTTGGGTGCCGACTAGTCTCAGTGGTAATGTGCGATGGAGATTCTAAAATTTAGCTTGAGAGGATGGACGAGGCTCGACTATTCATTATGGAATAATAACACATGCTGTTGTTGATTTTGAATAATGAACTTTTAATTAACCCGGCTGCGGTCCTCAAATTTACTCAAGTTCCTTGGGTCCAAATGTACCCGTATAATTTCTCTTGCAGATGATTTACTTTTGCAATGATCATATTTAGTATTCTTAATAGGAAGATAAAGTTAGACACCGAAATGTTAATTATATACATTTATAAGGTTGTGCAATAATGTAAAATAATGGTCTCTAAACATGTGTGATAGTAAAATAATGAAATGCACATATAGAAAAATTGCATTACACACATGTAGAACAAATGTGATTGACATGATTTTTACCTGTAAAAGTTTTTATTAAGAGCAACGAAAAGTGATTTTGTTATTAGTTTTGCAACACACTCCATTTTCTCCCATTTCGAATAGAATCTAAAAAAAAAACTTAATTTTGAAGACGGCGAATTTTGCATCGGATTTCTAGTTTTCAACTTCTATTGATGACGAAGTTTGTGGCAGATGTGTTCTGCGTTCAATAACGGCTTTACAAAAGATTCCCCAAGTTTTCTATAAAAGTGTTATTTTTTATAACAATTTTATTAACAATCCGAATTTGCTTTTGTGAAAAAAACGTTTGAACTGATGTCAAATGTTTATTTTGTCAAAGAGAACCAATAGGCCACAAAAATATATTTTTTCTATGAATAAGAACTAATCGTATCAACAGCTCCCTTTGTAGAATTATAGGTGTTATGTTTACCAATGAAAGAAAGCACATCATCTTAATAACTTGTTATTTATTCCTTCAATCATTTTATTTACACTAAACAATAAAGTATACAGGAGTTACTCTCTTCCGGCTGGTATTAACGTCCAAGCCCGGATCTCTCTAGTGCGTCACTTGGCACTGCTCCTGTTCCACACGCCTGACTGTGCGACTCCACCGCGTGCAACTCCGGCACGCAATCTCGCCGTGCGTCACCACGGCGCCTCCAGGCTGCAGTCGCGACGTATTCCGCACGACTACTGGTGCGGCCTCTCTGCGTGTGTCCCTGATACGCCATCCCGCCGTGCTTCCAGCACGGCCCCTAGGCTGCCCGTCGCGACTCCTCTCTAACTGACTGCAGGCTCTCTCACGGCGACTCGCTCGCTCTCTACTGTACTGACTCCAGGCGACTCACTCTCGTGGCCGTCGCCTGCTCCCGCTTAAATAGGGGCGGCGCGGCCCGAGGTAGCCTCGCCTCGAGGCTACCCGCTCGCTGGCCAGCGTTCCGCGCCAGCGAGTTCCGTGGCGCGCGGCGTATAGCTGCGCGCGCGCCAGCTTGAAAATGCTGAACACAGCAATAGGTTGTCGTTATTTCTGTTTTTTTTATGCAGATTCGCAGCCTCTTGCATCATTGCCAAGGGTGCTTTGAAAGACAACACACTTGTTCATTCGTGGCACATACGATACTAGTGTCGGGTAACTCGAAAAATCGAAAGTAGAATATTAGTTTGTTGTGCCCTTTGTATGGAGAAGTTTTGACGGTATAGAAGATTTGTTTTTGCGCATAGTTGTACCGAGAGTGATGTCCCATTTGAGAAGGTCCTGACCCAACTGGTATGATCTAAAGAAATTGTCAGGAGTTATATTGTTATCCTTCAGAAGTGAGGATAATTGTAGCTCAACTTTTATTCCCAAATTTTGTTCTCTAAGCTGCCCTTCTTGTTTTTCAGAGGTTGTGCATTCCACATGTAACGTGTTTCATTCAAAATTTCCCTCCGTATTTGCCAAGTCTTTGGCACGTGCTGCCGAAATTGACTCGGAAAACGCCTAATTATTCATTGATTGTTACATACAATCGAAGATTGCACAATATCGGAAAACGAAGAAACACATCAGAATACTACGTTCAAGTTTTAGAAAAACCGTCTATCCGTTGTTTAGAGAGCTGAGATTGCTCCCAGCTGTTCGTAGTACTTGTGTTCGTATAGTGCTTTCGTGGTTTGATAGTATTATTCGACAAAATATTGTCATTGTGCACCTTATGTGAGGATAAAGTCTCCAATGATAATACAATCCTTCCATAGTTGATTTCTACGAATTTACCGACTTATTATATGAAATTTCTAACGAGAGTTCAACATGAGAAATGTCACGGGTCCAAATGGACCCGAAGAACTTATGTGTAAAAAAATTATAATTCCTTTCGTATTGAAAATAAATGAATGACATTTTATATGCGGGTAGAAAACAGTCAAAAATAATTGTCATGGAGTATCAGAACGATCGCACCATTTTCTTAAGCGGTACAAGAAATTAACATTTTATTTGGGTCGAAATGGACCCGAGGACCACAGCAGGGTTAAACTGTTGAATAATGATAATTTAGCATTTTCATTGAAGAAATGAGAAAGAAACAATTAATTAACTCCCGTCGCGTGAGTTGCTTAGCGTTGCTTAGCGTTATTTTAAGGCGCATAAAGAAAAAGCAAAAAAACACAAATTTCACACGTTCTTGAGACTAACATTCTTACTGGCTAGAATACAATTTTTACTTAGAAATAGTTAATGGAGAAGATGGCCAAGCGCGGCCTTTCATCTCCGACAAGGAATTTACGCCGTGCAGTTGCACAAAATGTTTCTATTTCAGTGGGTCGCCGGGAAAAGACAACATGGGCCCTAGTTGTACGTTTACAGTCACCGGAGCGGGCGCCGACCGCTCTGGGGTGGATGACCGTGGCAGTCCACTCATTACAACAGCTGGACTGACGAAATTTCCTTCGTTCTCGTTCGTAATGCTGTCCAAGGTGTGTAGGCGGAAGCGACACTCCAACGATCAGACGAGGACAACTTTCAGTCAATTTCACCAATTAGTTGACTGATTGCGAGATGACGAATAGCGCGCTTAATTGCAAAGTCATCAGAACAAGACTTAGTGAACAGACGCTCGTCCTACACTTAACGAGTTCTGTTATAATAATTAGACGGGATTCACTTTCCCATGAATTTCGCTGATGGCTGTTCGCCACATCAGGAAATAAAAGCAAAAAACAGCAAAGTAAAGTAAAGTTCCTTTTAACTTTGTCATAAAATTGCGTACGGACGCTCTCCGTTCACGACACGTCCGTTTCCTACCGAGTCTTTCACCATAGTCCCTCTCTTATAAGTTCGAAACATGTACCACCCCTCCCTCCCCTCTCCTACCTTTTCGAAAGCTTCTGGAACATTCTGCTCGAGATCCAAAAGGCTGCTCTTTATTAGCTCTAAGCTACTGCGTCTCAATTTGAGTAGCGCCAATCGCCTTGTCCGTACTCCACATTTCGGCAATGGAAAATTTTCAAAAACTCTCTCTCTCTCTCATTCTCTCTCATTCTCTCTCATTTTCTCGCTCTCATTCTCTCGCTCTCATTCTCTCGCTCTCATTCTCTCGCTCTCATTCTCTCGCTCTCATTCTCTCGCTCTCATTCTCTCTCTCTCTCATTCTCTCTCTCTCTCTCTCTCTAGTAGGGTGGTCGTCTGGCCATGTAAAAATTTCCATTGTATTCCCTACGGGATTGCGCCGCCTCTAGGGCGGAGCCCTGTGCTCCCCCGCGGACGGCGTCGAGCCGGCGGGCGCCGGTCAACTGCACCTGCCTGTAGCGAATCACCCCTCGTTCTCTGTTTGCAAGAAAGGGCTCTGGCGCGGTCCTCTAGCATGACTCAACATGCAGTGAAAAATAATCACAGAACTATCCAAATGTCCTCTGATTACTCTGTACCGTCACAATATAATGGTGCTCATATGATGAGTAGCGCTCTCAGTGGTGAGCAATCAAGAGTCAAGGAATTGTATCCGAATGCTTATTTTATTCACTGTTTCGCTCACCAATTAAATATCATTATCGAAAGAGCAGCTAAATAGAACTCCAAAGCAATAATTTTCTTTGCAAATTTGTCATTAATTCCAGCATTCTTTTCCAGATCCCCGCAAAGAGTAACTGCATTAGACACCTGTATAGAAAAGAGAATACCTGCTGCTGGCGTAACAAGATGGAATTTCAAATCGAGAACAGTAAATACAGTATTTGAAAAGAAGGACTCTTTAATCGAGTGTTTTCAAGTTCTACTGAAATCGAATAAGATCGATCCGATTTCAAGTGCTCATGGAATCGGATAAATTGGATCAAGGGATATCAGCATAGGAGAAGCATCTGCTCTTCTAAAATCTCTTGAAGATGAAGATTTTAATTTTTGGCCAAGTTTGATACATCATATCATGCCCCATGTTGATATTTTATGCAACCAATTACAATGTTGCCAAGCAGATATGGTGGAGATTCGTTCTTGTATTGCTAACGTTGTTAAAGCAGTTAATAAAGTCAGAAATGAAGTACTAGAGAACGAAAAAAGCAGTTAACCTAATAGTGTCAACAAACGACGTCATATTCAAGAAAGTAATATGCGAGGAGTGGCTGCCAAAGAAGTCTGTGATCTCATTACAACCCAGGCTAATATGCGATTTCAGATCCGTAAACACCTTCAAATTTTTAACTATAGTAATCCCATCCAATTTTTACAAATTTAGAGAAACATTTCCAGACGAAGAATTAAGAAAATGTCTGGGGTTATATACATTTTTCGATAAGGAGAAATTGCATACAGAACTTTCTGATCTTTATTCAAGAGGAGAATTTAGAAATTTATCAGGGGCAAATCAACTTCTGCATTTTATTATGTCAAACAATCTGAAGTCATCATTTGAAGACATTGTAAATCTCGAGAATTGCGATAACTATCCCAACAACGATTAGCGAGCCAAGCGATGTTTCTCAGCTATGAAGCGAATAAAACATTTCTTTAGAAGTACTATGGGAAAAGAAAGATTTTTACAAACAAATTTTAACGAAAGGGTTATAAATAAATTTGCAACGTACAAAACTCGTGTGTGGAGCTCATCTATAAATTAAGGTAATTCATTTTCTATTTTTGCGTACACCCCCCCATTAATTAAAGGTACCAGCCGCCACTGAATTTTGATGAAAATTGTTGGCGCCATTATTTTGAAAATTTTGAAAATATCCCAGGGACTTCATGTAAAGTACCCCAAAATTTCAAAATCAAGGGGCTATGAAATCAGTCAGATCGATCGGGGAACATCAATTTTCGAGAAAATCGGCTGAACGGTTTAGTCGCTAGCGTTGTTCACAGACAGACAGACGTTTTGCTTTCAACTGGTTTTTCGGTATCAAGGACCCACAAAATAGGTATTCTGGCTACACTGCGTGTTAGGGATTTTGTTTCTTGAGTTAGCAACTTGTTTTATGTACTTTTTCGTTATCAAGGCCCGACAATGAATTTTTTCAGCCGACAATCCGCCGTGTTTTCGCGCAGTATTTATGACTTTCCCTATACAACGTATACATTCCGTAAAATACTCAAATACCCAATGCTTAAAACTCAGAATACGCCTTAAGCAAAAATATAGTGAGCAACAGATAACACTTATTTATAAAAATTAATTTTACACTGGTAGAAAACGCGTGTAATAAATATATATTTTCAAACATTATAATTGCCCAAAAGGTTATTAAGCAGAGAATCAATATCATTGTTACAAGATGCGGTAACATCCAGACCAGTTTACCAAGTTCATGCACACGAATAAAGTTACTGAAAAAAAAATCGTTTCAAGCGAAAACAATAGTTCGGTATTCTTTTGAAAGAGAAATACACGAAAATATGTGACTTCGTCCCACTTCTACGCAAAAACTTGGAATATAAGCCCTTAAATATGTCGCATAAAAATATGCAGTGTTCACAGACGGACGGACGTATTCCTTTCAATTGGTTTTTCGGTATCAAGGACCCACACAAGAGGGGTTCTGGCTACACCACGTGTTAGGGGATTTTTTTCTGAATTTAGCATCTGGTTTTATCCACTTTTTCGTTATCAGCGCCAGTGGCGGCTCTGGGAATAGACAACAGGGAGGACACACAAAGTTACAAGATCAAATAAAGTTAGGCATTTGAAAAATTGTTTGGATTAAATCACATAAGTAATATTTACAATTGAATTATCTCCGAGGAAGACAGTCTAAACACAGGTTCTATAAATTAAATTTAGTCTTCTATTTTTAGATCCTGCAAATTTATCTATTACTAATTCATTAAAATTAACAGAGTCTCGTAACAAAACTGTTTCTATTAATAAAATACAAAGTGCATTCAATCTCTCTTCCGACATGGTATTTCTTAAAAATGTCTTAATTCTTTTCAAAGTGGAGAAAGCTCTCTCGGATTCTACAGTTGTCATTGGAGTTGAGCAAATTACTTTTAATAATTTAACTGATTCTGAAAACACTTCTATCAAGTTATTATTCATTAACACTTCCAATAGTGGTAAAATTCCTTCGGCATAGCTTAAGTCACTCCTTTTATACAGCACATTCAGCTCAAAGAGAGAACACAAGGTTAAATTCCCCGTAAAATTAAGACGGTTATTTACCCCTGTGATAATTACATCACATACTTCAAGAGATGCGATTCTTCAGTCCTCAACCTTCCTTCTTTTACCTTCACAGTTGTTTTCTACATATATATTTCCATGACAGGGTGGATTGTCTCGTATCTTTTGAATATTATTTTTGAACTCATTTACATAATCATTAATTTGCAAAGAATTGACACCCCTCTTTTGGATCTGGTTACATAAAATTTCAACATGAGGCATTACTTTGTTAAAAAACTCAAGCCAAAATAAAAACATGTCATCTTTCAACAAATTAAGCAATCATACAGCCTTTCTAATTGTATTACTGTCGGATTCTTCATCAATTATCTCCTCAAAACATTGAATCAGATCATCTTTGTGAGCATAAACAACAAAAACTGTCATGCTTTGAAAAGACCAACGAGTACTTGGTCCATGGGGGAGGCGTCTCTTCACTACATTGTTTAACACAGTCATTCGTTTGGATGAACGTGAAAAGAAAGTAGCAAATCCTTCAAGACTAGAAAAAAAATTCTGGCCATTTTGTTTTATGAAGCACATTTTGCAACTATTAAATTCAATTGGTGAGCATAGCAGTGAACGAAGTGTGCAAAACGATACGTTTTTTGCAAAATAGCCTGCACACCATTTGCCTTCCCCGACATCACTGATGCTCCATCATAATTCTGGATTGTCAGGACTTTGCCAGGATTTTCATGCAATTTCAAAAGCTGAAGCTGCTCTAAAATACATTGACTGATACTCTCAGATGTGTGAGCCTTTGGGACTATAAATCCCCAAAAGCGTTCGTAAATTTTACTGTCGTGTACATATCTGATTAATAGTACTAACTGACTCTGAGTAGAGACGTCAGTAGTTTCATCAGCTTGAATTGCAACGAAATCTGAATTTTCTACTTCCCGTAATATTAAAGATCTTGCAACACTCTATATTGCATCAAGCAATTCATTTTGCACAATCTTTAATGTGCCTAAGAAACCACTTTTATTTTCAGTCAAATGTTTCTTCAAAATACTGTCAACGTCAGTCATCAAATTTATCAGTCCACGAAACACACCTGGATTGGAGGAATCAGCTGATTCATCGTGCCCACTTAAAGTAAGCTCGAAAGAACCACAAAAACGAACGTATTCAACGATTCTGCTTAAAATGTATCTATTTTCTTTAGACACTTTCGTTGTGTTCCTTAACAGAACGTCTGTAAGCTGAATCGAGTCGTGATTGAATGTTTACAGAACCTAGCATTTGAAATTCAATTTCATAATTCATGTGTTTTTCACTCATGGCGTGCTTCCTCACTTTCTCATTTAAATGTTTTATATCCTTCACACCTTTCACTGTCCAGGATTCATCAGTCTGAGGCGAGAATATTAAGCACACGAAGCAAAGAATGCGTTTACTTCATCACAACCACAAAGCCACTTTACCAGTAAATACAACTTTGAGTTAAATTTTCGTTCAAAAGAACGTTGCCATTTCTATTAGGTTGTGTAATTTTCATACCAGGCCGAGGTGGTCCAATTTTCTTTACGCACAACCTTGCATCGTAATCAAGACAGATTTTCAGGCATTTTACAGAATTGGAAACCATTCTCAATCTCAATGCACAACACGAATGAACAACGCAAACTGGACGCAAAGATCGGAACACAGAACACTCACAGTTCGTTAGGATCGGAAAGCCGAAGACCATGCCGAGAGCACACTACTGCACTGAATGCTTGTGCTGGGGGAGATCAGTTAAACAGAACACCAGCAGATAGCACTGGCCTTGACATCAAGCGAAACGAATACTGTAAGTTTAAAAATCGGTCTATAGGTAGCGCCGGGCAACGAGGTTATACATCCCCTGGCCGGCTGCTGGGCGGCGGCCGTCATACGACGCCATTTGCCGAACTTATGTTGCCATTTGAGCTCTCATTGGCGGCGATTCCTTTGTCAGGAAGTTCTGTAACAACACCGCGTTTAGGACACAGCGGAGAGTGTCCACAGCCAATGAAAACCGTTCTACGGAACAAGCGGGAGTATGAAAGCTAAAGCTGTGTTTGATTCGATGGATACCCAAAGAGATTACTTTAAATTGTGCAGGAGGAGAAATACTGATCTCAGTAGGAGGGGGCCAGTGTCCCTAGCGCCTCCCTGCTACAGCCGCCACTGATCAGCGCCCGGCAAAGAATTTTTTCTGGCGAAAATTGGCCATTTTTTCGCGCATCATTACATAACTTTTCCTAAACTACGTATATCACTTCGTGTATACGTACGTATATACGGAAAGTAAAAAGAGAAAACCAAAATCACATTCTTTTCAGTATTCTGTGACTACAGTTAGTGGAAGAGTGAACACATGCAAGGTAGCGTTCCTGTATGCCCATGTCATACCAACAGAACGAGTTAATAGGCTGTGACAATACTGCCTGCAGGTAAGTCACCAAAAGATTCTCGGGGAAAAATACGCCGGGAAGTACTAAATCAGGACACATCATAAAGGCTATTAAAGACCATCTTTCCATTAAAGATATATATTATATATCTATTAAAGACCTTCTTTCCCTCAGAAAGAAGCTCACTACACTAGTAGATCCTACAAATACTTAAATTCAAACCTTAATGTGAAAATCACGTGGAGTCTTTTTTAAAAAAGCATCCTGAACTCAGTGTTGATTACAAATTTTACCTAAAAATATTTAAGGAACACTTTGATTTGACGTTTGGCAGACCTCAAATTGATTCATGTTGCAAGTGTGAGGAGCTCTCAGTTAAGATGAAAAGCCTTTCACTGAATGATGCAGCCCAAAGAGTTTATGATGCTGAGCTCCTTGTTCATAAAAGAAGAGCAGAAAAACTTTTTAAAGCTATTGAGAGAATCGGAGAGAGAGAGAGAGAGAGAGAGAGAGAGAGAGAGAGAGATGTTCTACACATAACAAAGTAGTTGGAATTTGCAAGGACTTGACGCAAAACCTTCAGCTTCCAGAAATTCCATTCGAAGACGTATTTTATATGCGGTAGTTGGTATAAAATGTTCCAACATTCATAACATCAAAAGCAATAAAGCAAAATTCTATGTGTATCATAAGGTTTTGGCAAAGAAAGGTCCAAATGAAATGTGCTCATTTTTGGTTGATTTCATTGATAGTGTTCTTAATGCCAATGTAAGGCATCTTCATGTTTTTTTTCTGATGGCGCAACAGGACAAAACAAAAACAATGTAGTAAGGTCTTAGCCTTTATAGAAATTGGGCTGTTTGACACAGTTCATCATTATTTTCCAATGCGTGGGCATTCCTACCTCCCTTGCGAACGTGACTTCAGTATCACAAAAAGGAAAATTACGAAAATTGATAGGATTTTCACGATGAAGCAATATCCAGAACTAATGTTTCATTCAACAGTAGTTCCGGACAAATTTCACGTAGAAAGTGGAAAGGTGAAGGATTTTAAATCATGGTGGCCACAGTCCTATAAAAAAGAATGTCTTGTCGACTGGGGCTCAAGCAAGAAGCATTTCATGGGAAAACAAAATTTCAACATTTCGAGTTTCATGGAGCTCACATATTCTAACAAACATGTGGGTGAAGTTGAAGCAAAACATTTTATTAATGGACAAACTGAACACAGTTTTCATTTGAAAAAATCAGTTGTCGGCACTCCAGAACTTCCTAAAGTTTGTTTGCTTACCCACAGCATTGTGTACCAATAAACAAAAAAGTCAGTTATCTCAGAAAAAAAAGACCCTGAAGATATAGTTGATGAATTTTACTCAAAAATTTATGACTGGCCAACTGTCGAGAAGGATGAAAATGAAGACATGTAATGAAAAATTTATGAAAATAATACCAAAATATTGTTAGTAATGTTGTAACATTGTTTACATTAAAGGAAGATAAATAAAGAAATATTTGATATGCCTGCATATCAAATATTTCTTGTAATCAATTGGTTTTCCCTTCTTATATTATTCTTACCATTATTTTGTGCACATTAACTCCACATTACGTCAGTTATTTAACCCATTTTGCGCCAGTGGTGCGTATACGCACCATTTTATATAAGAATTTTTTATGGTAGGTATTTTTTACATAAATTGACGCAGTTTGTGCCATAGAAATATTGAATATCAGATGAACATATGAGTATTTCTTTGCTTGAATTTATCTTCATGTAATGAAGGAGAAATAAAGTAAAATATTTGGTAATTTTCACCTGAAATGAAGATGGGTTTGGATTATTTCTTGTAATTTGAAAAAATATAATTCTGAGTTTTATTTATGGTTGTCGATTATAACGAACAATTGTATTTTCATGTAATATTTATGTAAATTATTTTCATTCTTTCATTTTCGTTAAAATTGTTGTTTATTAACCATGGTGCGTCAACGCACCACTGGCCCATACTGTTGTATCTCCAGATACCTCTGCTGCCCGACCCTTCGAGTGTTGCTGCTAGGAATGTTATGAAAACAAATGCTCTACGAGTGAGGGGAGCGCGAGTCGAAACAAAGTGGGCTCTGTTCATTCCCAGAAAACTATTTCTAATGACGCAACAGATTTTTTTGGATTCTACAGTTGACAAGTTCAGTTGCTTGGTAGGCGCGAATGGAGTCTCACGTCTACATGTTGCAATTGGATATGTCAGTGGAGATAGAAGGTGGTGGTGGACAGTGTGTCCGATTGTAGAAGAAAATTAGTGTGAAAGTGAATCGATTTTACTTAGCTATAACTATTTATCTGAAATTCATTAACATTTAATTTCATAAATCAATTATTCATCACATCTTACAACTTTCTAATTTCTTCTGGCTATGAGGTAAGTGGTGGTAATGTTCATATAACAAAAATTCCGAAAATAATTTATTATAACGAAGCAGATAAGTTACCTTCCAAAATAGCGTATTATATAATTATGTTATTGCAGATGTTCAGTTACTGTGGTTTGACTACTGAAGAAATAACTGCAGAGCTCGAGGCTATTGATGTGGAATGTGCGGATGTTGTGATTCCCCCAGACGTTGATGATTTGCCATGAGCAGAAATAGATTTAGGACAATAAAAAGAAATATTAATTGCGCAGATAACAAGAATTTGAATTTAGATGATAGGTTCAGTATGTTGAGTCCTTTATTCAATCTTTTGGACAAAAACTTTATGCAGTTTGGAGTTTTTCCATATAATTTGTCCATTGACGAACAAATGCTTCCATACTTAGGACGACACTCTGCAAAGATGTTTATCAAGGGTATCAAAATGTGGTGTCTGGCAGGAAGTACAGGTTATTTTTTTCAGTTTGGGGGTTTCAGTATGGGGGTTCAAAGTCTCAGATAAAGGAAACTACTTTAGGGCTTAGCGCAGATGTCGTCCTTCATTTACTGAAAGTTGTCGATCGTCCAAACCATCACAAAGTTTTTTTTGATAAGTTCTTTACATCCTTTAAATTATTCACTGTCCTAAAGAACGAAGCTATTTTGCAACTGGAACAATTCGCGAAGATAGAATTCCAGGTACTCCCTTCAAACCATCAAAAGTTGTAAAGAGGGAAGCAAAAGGATTTTACGATTTTTTCTTTCGAAAAAAATATGAAGTACTTATCGTACGATAGAACGATAATTCTGTTGTAACAGTGGCAACAAATAATGGTAAGGTTTTGCCCTTAGGAAATGCTCAAAGATATGACAAAAAAAGAAAAAAAAGCAAAACAAGGTTCAACAGACAAATGTGATTTCAGAATACAACAGGTATGTGGGAGGAATTGATTTGCACGACAATGCGGTCGCGAATTATTGCATCAGTTCTAGGGGTAAGAAAGGTGGTGGCCACTGTTTATCAATGCCATTGATAGCTCCAGTGTAAATACATGGAAAGTTCATTATTTGGTATCTAAAGAGAAAATTTCAAAAATTGATTTCAGGTCATATGTAGCTCGCACTTTACTGCAAAGCTCTTTCGGAATCAGTCCAAAAACACGGAAAACTGGCAAAAGCAGCATCATTCCAGAAATAAGGTTTGATAACATTGGCCACCTCATTAGGAACCATGAACAAAGTACCCGGAGAAGATGCGGTGTGTGTAAAAACCACACAATGTTTTTCTGTATAAAATGTGAAAAGCATCTTCATCCAGAATGTTTTGAATATTTTCCAAAAACTATTTTTTTTCTTTTTTCTAATATTATGTAAAACTTATATTTTTGTTTAAATTTATACAATAAATAAAAGTTTTTAATCAAGGAGTTTAAAAAATTTTATCATTTTGATGTAAATTGTTCTCTAATTAAGATTGCAGATACCCCACGAAGGGCCAGTGGTGCGTGAACGCACCATGCTGTAAATCATTGTTGGTTAAAGAAAAAAAATTTCTGGCAACATATATGTCATATTTGTCAATAACTGAAGATACACACAGAAATTCAATACTTTTGTATGATTATTTCTGTCATTGGCCTAAAATGGGTTAAGAAGCCACACATCTACACTTAATTTTTAGTTGATTTTGACGTCTTTGTAAATACATTTGTTTCTCTTTAAACAAGTGTAAGAACCCAAAATGCATATACTAAAATACAAAACTTACAAATATGACATATTAATCTCTTGGGGACAGTTTTTTTCACTTTACCGAAAGTTTACTTTTTTGGAGATGAGGTGTTTCTCAAATAACTGATTCATGTATATGTGTGTGTGTGTCATTGGCGTCTCCTGGCTAGTAGACGTGGGGATGCGATCATGATATTACAGGTTGAACGCAGAATTCCAGATATTTAACGTCTGCGTGATTCTACTTTACTCTTAAGTGTTTTAGAAGTTTCTGTTGCAAATTAGATACCTTCTGAATCTTCCCTGAAAATCATCATTTTCTCATTGCATGCACTAACTTACATAAGCAAAACAATAAAACTAAAAAAATAACCATAAAAAAGTACATACCTATTTTTACTTTCTCGTCTTACGAATACTTCGTAAGAAGAGAAAGTTCTGTAATCGTGCGGCGGAAAACGAAGAATTTTCGCCAGAAAAACTCTTATAGCAGGGGTCTGGTGACAAAAAAGTGGATAAAACCTGGTGCTAAATTTAGTAAAAAAATCCTCTATCTCGTGGTGTAGTCAAAATCCATGATTTGTTGCTTCTTCATACTGCAAAATCGATTGACGGCAAAACGTCTGTCTGTCCGTCTGTGGTCAACGCTAGCGCCTAAACCGTTTAGCCGATTTTCTTCAAAATTGATATTCCACGATCGTTTTTACTCGTATCAAGGCCTCTGGATTTTGATACCGATATTTTAGTATTTGAGGGTACTTTACATGAAGCCCATTTTGAGATATTCAAAGTTAAAAGAAAATGGCTCCAAATTTTTTGATTATATTTTGTTGTTGTATAGTGCGAAGAACGTTGAAGGGAATGACGTAGATATCATTTTCGTTGATAGGCCCAATTTTTCGAAAATTGCAAAAAACTGTTTAAAAACTGCAAAATTCAAGATAGCGATTTTTACCTCAGACAAAGTCGGTTGTACAAAATCAGCTCTTCAAATAAAGTCATGTACCATTTTTTGGAAAAACGAGTAGTTTTTTGCGTAAATTGCGATTCAAATTTACAGAAAAAAATTTTCTCAAAAACCGCTCCAAATTTTTTCTTTAAATTTTCTGCACGTGTGTAATAAGGGGCGGTAAATATATAAATAAACTAGTGGTGCTATAGAATGGCACATACTTTCTCGCAATAGTTATTTTTCAAATGCCGATCAGCGGATAAATTATTTTGAGTAAGCTGTTCACCGCTGCATTTCTTGGTCAGTTTGAAAGACATGTTTTTCGCATGTTGACAATTACCGGCTTCCTAATGATAGAACTGATACAATTACGTTTTGACTAAAATATAAACAATTGGTCGGCATGTGGGTCCCGTGGCGCGGTTGGTTAATGCACCTTTGAGTTGAGATCTTCAATAAGGAAGGTACCGAGTTCGATCCCCCGAGGGGATTTTAATTTGATGAATGTGATGTTGCAGGAAAAAACATTGAAGAGTGTAGATACTTTATTGAAAATCATTTGAAGTACTTTTACTCACGAATAGAATCAATGCGGATAGACAGGACTTATCTGTGTTTTCCCTAACTGCATCTTTTAATAGTACATTATGAAACGATGATGTAATGATGGGTATTAATACATGAGTGTGATATTACGATACGGAGGTACGAGCGAGTATCGTAAACTTCACACGAGTGTATTAATACCCATTACATCGAGTTTCATACGGTACTTTTTCTACGACTTATGGTAACTTTTATAAGTTAAACTTCTCCACTGAATCGTTTCCTGGCAGTCGACGTGCAAGATTCAGCCAAGGCCACCTAGCGGACACCCTACACCCGCAGGTGGCTGTGCTTTACCAGAGCGCCGGCGAGGGACTACAAAAGTTGCGGCAATAATATTCCGACTTCCGTATTTTCGCATTTGCTCTCATTTCCGGAAACGTCAAGACCATTTGAAAGAACCACCATTCACTAAATATTTTAAATTAAAGAATTGGCCGTTTTTTTAAGGACAACCACACAGAAGCAGCAAATAACACAAAAAAGACTTGCGTTCAGATCTTAACCTCACTGAAAGTTCTCTTCAATAACTACCACTGCGCTAGTCAAATAGGATAAAAGTGAAATGACGATCCAATTTATTTTTAATAATATTTCACGTAAAAATTACTACTAATAAAATAAAATTAAAACTGAGAAGCTTCATATAATATTAAATGCAATTTTAATATGCACACTCGAACGAAACATTTACTGCAACAATTCTCAACGATTAATGAAGTGACAATACTTGATTTGTAAGCGTCTCTGTGATTGGCCAAGAACCTGTATCATAATGAAATCTGTATCGAAATGACCATCATTATGCAACTGGTTGCAGCCATCCAAAGACAGCGTTATACAATGGGAGTAGAAAAACAATTTTTCAACTCTGTAATTCGATTTTTGAAGCGTATGACATGTCAAATCCACCGTTGTCTAGTATATATCTGTATGAACCAATTTAAGTAAAATTATGAGCATTTTAACGTTAAATTGTAATACAATATAACCAAAAGGCATGCGATGAACTTACATATCCCTAACGGTTCCAAAAATTGTTATTACTTTCTCGCCTTACGAATACTTCGTAAGAAGAGAAAGTTATGTAATCGTGCGGCGGAAAACGGGGAATTTTCGCCAGAAAAACTCTTATATCAGGGGTCTGGTGACAAAAAAGTGGATAAAACCTGGTGCTAAAAAAATCTTCTATCTCGTGCTGTAGTCAAAATCCATGATTTGTTGCTTCTTCATACTGCAAAATCGATTGACGGCAAAACGTCCGTCTGTCCGTCTGTGGTCAACGCTAGCGCCTAAACCGTTTAGCCGATTTTCTTCAAAATTGATATTCCACGATCGTTTTTACTCGTATCAAGGCCTCTGGATTTTGATACCGATATTTTAGTATTTGAGGGTACTTTACATGAAGCCCATTTTGAGATGGGTCTCGGTACGGAAAGCGTTTGCTGGTATAATACACTTTTGCTGCTTTATGAAGTAGTGGAATAGCAATAAGGACCGTATAGAAGTAGAGCGAGAAAGTATGTGCGTTGGAAGCACCACTAGCTTTAACTCGAGATCTATTCGCGTTGTCTTGGTTGTCCATCACTATTTACCGTAAGTTTTTAGGAATAGGAGAAAGAACTACACGGAATTTCACGAATCCTGTCTATAGCACAATGAAACGTTTCACTACTGTTTCCTGCCACAAATAACTCATACACTACCACAAATGAACTGGATGAACTCGCCATGTCGCGTCCTTTCTCACACATGCACATACACACAAGTTTTATTCTTTCGCGTAACAATTTCGAATTCACGATTTTCTTTAACGCATCACTAATTAAGAAAAATAGTCTATTTAACGCAAATTAAGTAGGAAAAAGCATTTACACTAGAACGCAGGACACGCAAGAACGAAATAACATCGCACGAGTTCACTGTCAAACCATTTTCTTATATGAAGGGAGTGATGTGGTTTGTCAGGCCTGCTAACACACATCGAGTTACCCAGCTGCACTGAATCAGGTTGAAATGTGCCTAAGAAGTTGGCAGACTTGCTTGAATTGTGAAGAAAGACAGTCCTGCCGTCTGCCCCCCCGCTCCTGGATCCCAATCGTAGCACGTGGCTTCTGGGATTCCCAGGCGTGCTACCGAATTATGACTGCCTCGGAGGAGGGGGTATGGAAGATTATTGGGAGGGGATACCCAAAAGCCAATGGGAAGCCTTTAATGTGATAAGCTGTCACATCTCCGGCAGTCGAAACCACGCAGCATGCACACAGCGCATGGCCGTGAGTTCAATGACCTCGCCAACGAAGTGAGGTCGTTCAAGGGGTGTTTCTCGGCCCATCACATCCAGCGAGGGGACTAACGCCTATTGGACCGTGCCCGTAAATGGCGAGAGGTAACAGAGAAACAGACGGAGATACTTACAGAAGAAAATAAAATACTTTACAGAAAATATTTTTAAGTGATGGAAAACTAGGGGATGTAACACATCACTCGCATACATTGAGCCTACGCCACTGGTGTGTGTGTGTGAGTGTACACGAGGGTTGGGGCATAAGTCATGGCATATGTGGAAGGGACCAATTTTTGCATAAAATCAAAAACTATAGCTCCTACAGTTTCGTCAGACAGAGTTTTTATTTTAGCACCTCGGAAGTACTATAAAACTTAGAACTCTTTCTCTTGTGCGCATCTAGGTCCACTTTGTCAACAAGCTTGGAATTTTTCAGTTAAATGTAGGCTTTTAATCTTTAGTTTAAGTTCTTCATATTTCATGCAGACATGGAGCACTTGTGGTCTACCAAAAGGGTAATTGAAATTTTCTCAGACAGAATTACAGTGCACGTCATATCTTAGTGTGCAATGTGGATGCTTTTTATTCAACAGCTCATCCATCTTACGCACATTGTTTTATTTCCTCTCCTGAATAATGTGAATTTTTAGAGGGAATGACAGCATATGGTCATGAATCAGTTTCAAAGTCGAATCTAGTGTTCCGTTAATATTAGGATTTTCCCCATGATTGCCCGTTGGAGTTAATCCCTGAAGCAGCTGATAAGGGGAAGTTGTTGAAATCAAATAAGTTGGTGACATATTCGCTTTCAACACCAAACTGGAAAATCGCACTTCTGATTAAACCATAAGGAGAATGTTGACTTACTTAATTTTAACACCAAATGATCGGCCATAGGCTTAAGTAGAAAAGTAAGCAATAAAACGAAAATTGATAATTTTGACTTATTTGGTTTCAACAATTATAGATTCAATTTTGTAGAGCAATAGGCGTAAGCAGACATTTCTTCTTTAAAAGGAAAATGAGAATGAAATACCGACCCCGAGAAAAATAAAGTAAACTGGACTGAAGTACAGAAGCAGTAGGAAAATTAAGTTTGACGATTTTGTACATATGCTACATCTCAATTTCCATGCGCATCTATTATAAAATGTTCCTGCAACAATCGTGTGTATAATGAAAGATGTTAATGATAAACATTTACCAAATTTCAAATATTCTACATTTGATTGCTTATTGATAGAAATGGGATTTGAATGTGAAAAGCGAGAAAAAAAAAGACAGAAACGATAGAAAGAAATGATACAATAATGTGCCGATAGTCATAATTACGAAAAATGCGACAGTTTAGAAGTGAGAAAAGGAACATCAGATTAGGTGGCCGTGCTTCTAGAATAGTGCTACCAAATATTGCTGTTATAATATTTCAAATATTGTGATATCTAATTGAATTATCTCAAAATAATCTCATTCTACATCATCTAAATCTACTATTTTACAAAAAGAGATAAAAATCTACAAAAAACTCAAGATCTTATTATAATACTCATCTCCCTTACGGGAGACGAGTTGTCTTGGACAATACAAACATGTTTTCATCTGATGTTCAAACTTCCTCTCAATACGTTGGCATGCAAGCAACTCCAGTTCAAGGCATGGAGTATTCAACCTCACACCCACCAAATTATCAGCAACCTTCTTATCCAGCTACTTCAGAAACATCTTTTCAAGAATCTCAGCAAACCTAGTGCCACAACCTGAAACTAACATAGAAGACATCTCCAACAACGTTCGTCGTCCACACCCCACAGATGCTCAAGAAAACCCTTCCAAACGATCAAAATCATCTACCCCCATGTATAATATTCCAACCCACTCCAGATATGAACCTTTAGCTAATCTACAAGAGTCGTCTACTTCAACTTCATCACATCAAAAAGTTCCACCTATAACAGTGATTGGCATGAACTATCCTTTATTACTTCAAGACATCGCAAAAGTGGTTCATAATAACTATTCAACAAAATCCCGATTCAATGAAATCCAAATTCTTTTTACAGACATTGATGACCATCGAAATTTCAGAAAATTCTGTGAAAGTAATAATATTCAATTTTATACATTTCAAGATCCGAGCAAGAAAGCATTCCAGGTAATGTTTAAAGACATTCCAATATCACTAAGTGAATTAGAAATTTTTAATGAACTCATTCGCCTAGAATATCCAGTGCTTCAAGTTCGGCGTCTTTATGACAAACTAAGACATCCTCTTCAAACTTGTGCAATAGACTTAACAGACTCCCATCAAGCTAGAACTATTTTAAAATTAGATCGTTTATTTCATTCCATTATAAAAGTTCAACCAAAATCAAATCGATTCACCCCTGTTCAGTGTAAAAATTGTCAACGTTTTGGACATTCACAGGCGAACTGTAAATTGAAACCCAGATGTGTCAAGTGTTCTCAACCCCATCATTACTCGGTTTGTCCAAAGCCACAATCCACACCTCCCACTTGTGTAAACTGTGGACAGACACATTCTGCCAATTATAGAGGATGTTCATTTTACAAACTTGTCTTGAATAATAAGATAAATAAATCTAATAATAATTTACCTTCCACACATACTTTCTCCTCTTCTACCCCCACTAATAACTCTTCCCCCAGCATAAACTCTTATTCCACTATTCCTAATACTTTACCTCAAAACTCTTCAAAACCTTCTTTTAATTTACATACAACACATTTCCCACCTCTTTCTAACACACAAACTAACATTAACAACTCTCCTTGGACAAATAACTTACACATTCCTACACAACATACCTCTCCCTCTTCTTATAATATTCAACAAATTATTACAACAATAATATCACAAATTCTTTCAATTCTTCTTCCTCAACTTCAAAATATTATTGAATCGCTCTCTCATAATAAATAATTGATAAAACTACCAATCAACTAACACTTCTCAACTGGAATGCTAATGGTTTGAAAAGACACAACATACTTTCGAACATTTTCTATACACTCATAATGTACACATTGCTTTTATAACTGAGACACATTTACTCCCAACCGACAAATTATATATCTCCAACTATAAAATTTATCGTTTTGACAGAATTAATTCAGTGGCCTCCGGAGGAGTTGCTATACTCATTAAACACTTTATTAAACACTATTCATTCCAATTTAACAATCATCCTTCTCTTGAAATCCTTTCTTTAATAATCAATATAAATAATCTTGATTACTATTTTTCAGTTGCCTACAAACCCCCAAAATACACATTTCCTCTCGTAACATTTAAACAAATTTTTAACAATATAAACAAAACCATTCTTCTTGGCGATATAAACTGTAAACATCAAATTTGGGGTTGCAATACTACCAACCCTAACGGAATTAAATTACATAATTTTCTCGTTTCTAATAATGTACAAATACACTCCCCCTCTGAACCTACTTACTATTCATATAATAATAATATTATTCCTGATATTCTTGATATTATTCTTACACAAAATTTTCCTTTCCCTATAATACAAAATGTACTTCCTGAATTAGATTCTGACCATTTTCCAGTTCTTATTACTTTATCTTTTTCCTTTAATATTTCTTCTTCTACCTTCACACCTCTTTTTCAAAAAATTAGGTGGCCTGACTTTCAACACGATATTGAAAATAATATTAAGTTTCCTCATAATATACAATCTACAAATGATATTGACAATTATCTATCTTATTTTACCACTACAATACATAACACACTTTACTCTCATTCAAGCTTTATACCTAAATTTCCCCCAAGCCCCTATAAACCATTACCTTTTCGTATTCTTAATTTAATCAAAACTAAACACACTTTACGTCGTTATTGGCAAATAACTCGACGTCCCGATATTAAATCTAAACTTAACAAAATTTCGCGAATAATAAAGTCTAGAATACATTTATTTAAATTTCATCAATATCAAAACTTTCTTCAACAAATACACCCTCAATCTAAACAATTATGGTCGACAATTAAACGACTTTATAATGACAAAACTCTCATTCCTGTCCTACAAGACTCTTCCTCCACTGCCCTAAATGATCCTGAGAAACTTAAATTACTGGGCTCTCACTTCCAATCTTCTTTTATTGCTAATCCAATACACAATACTCAACTTCACAATCATATAACCCACTTCCTTTCCTTTCCTAATTATAACGTTCCACAACTTATTCCTTTTATATCCCCTATTGAAGTTCATAATATTATAAAAAAGCTCAAAATTCGCAAATCAACTGGATTTGATCTAATTACCAACAAATCACTCACATTTTTAGGTAATAAATCCATTGCTGCATTTACCAAAATTTTGAATTCGTCTCTACGTTTTCACTATTTTCCTAATATTTGGAAATTAGCTATAATTATCCCTATTTGTAAAGCAAAGAAAGACCCAAGATTTCCTTCTAATTATCGGCCCATTAGTTTACTTTCTTCTTTATCAAAAGTTTACGAAACTATATTACTTCACAGACTTTATACATTCACTTCTCAAAATAACATTATTCAACCTTCACAATTTGGATTTATGCACAAACATTCTACTCTTCATCAACTATTACGTATTACTGAACACATAGAAAATTCTTTTCATTTAAAACAACACTCCCTTGCAATCTTTTTAGATATAGAAAAGGCATTCGACAAAGTTTGGCACGATGGTTTAATATATAAACTTCATCTTATAGGTATTCCTATTTATCTTATAAATATTATTCAAAATTTCCTATCTAACAGAACTTTCATAGTTAAATATAATAATTCTTTCTCTCAAAAATTTAACATCTCTGCCGGGGTCCCTCAAGGTTCTTGTCTTTCTCCTCTGCTATTCAATATCTATCTATCCGACTTCCCAAAATTCGCTTCTTCTAAATTAGCAATTTTTGCAGATGATACAGCACTTATTAACTCACACACTAATATTCTTCTTGCCAGAAATAAACTTCAAATAGATCTTAATCGTTATTCGGTGTGGGCCAACAATTGGAGAATCAAAATCAATATGGATAAATGCCAAGCCAAAATATTTACGTTATGTAAGCCAATAACCCCTCCTCCCCTTCTAATTCATAACACTCCTATTCCTTGGCTTTCTTCCTCTTCATCTATTAAATATTTAGGTCTCTATCTAGACACAAAACTGAACTGGAAAATTCACATAAAAAATGTTATACAAAAAACTACCATTAAAATACAAAAACTTAATTCTCTCATAAATAATAACTCAACTCTCCGTATTAAAACTGCTAAATTAATATACACTTCAATTATTAGACCTACTTTAACTTATGCTTGTCCAATATGGTCAAATGCAGCAAAATCAAATATACAAAAACTTCAAATCATTCAAAACAAATTCTTTCGAAAAATTCTACATGCACCCTGGTTTATTCCCAATACACAAATTCACAATGAACTAAATCTACCTACAATCCATGATTTAATTAAAACTTGTAGTCTCAAATTTTTTAATACTCTTCCTTCATTACATCATGCACAATTTTTTAATCTTGGCAAAACGTATTCCTTTCCTCGTAGAATTAATTCCAAATTTCCTAAAGATAAATTTCATCCTCCGTAATTTTATTTATTTTCTCTTCTTTTCTATGTTCCTTAGTCTTATATAATTGTCTAATTATTAAAAATTTACCTTCATAAATCCTCCTACAGAGGTTACTGTTAGTGTCCAAAACGACTGTCCATTATTGTAAATTCCAATGCCCTGAAAGACAAATTGTCGAACAGGAAGTAATAAATTAATTTAAAAAAAAAGAAAAGGAACATAATGTACTACGATGAAAGGTGAATAAATGATATAGTATTTCGTTTATTGGGCAAATTAATTAATGAATATTTGATGGTAGAATCAACAATTTACGATTTTTTTCATTTCATAGCAATACATAATATAAAGGGTCCCTTTGTATGAGATATTTACGCTAATAAAAATATTACGACTGTACTAATAAAATAATAATAATAAGTGTGCGAATAAACAATGTTTTCAGAAGATGCATATATTGAGAAAGGTAGCGGGGTCATTCCATTCAAAATTTCAGGTTTTCTGACAGTGAGTCTCAGATTTTTTCATATTTAATTATATTAATCTACTAATAATGAACAGTTAAAAGACAAGTTATGGAATTAATATCTTTAGCAGTTTAGCAACAATTACGGGTTAAACATTGACAATGACACAATGTAGTCATTAATAAAAATAATTATGCCGTTCATAAAATGAATTAAACTTCAAAAACAGGCACACTGTTTTGAAGATAAATTATCATATTTTAAGTAGTTGACATTATATTAAGGATTGAGATATTTGTTTATGATAAAAAATTCTAATAAATTAAACAAATACATTTTTCTTTAAATGTAATATTTGTTTTCTTTCATATTTTACACACTGCAAGAAGAACCAATAAATAACTATTCTGCAAACTGTCGTGATGGAATCTTAAAAAAAGTAAGTTATTAAATAAAAAGGAAACGCGCATTTTGCTCTTAAGGTTGAAAGTCGCGTGCCCATGCCCAGCGAGGGGTGAGGCAAGGTCGTAGGCAGGCACCGCCAAGTTCATTCCCTAAGGATATCCATCGACGCCTGACACCAGTTTACAGGCTTAATTTTCGCGTGTTACATCGTGATAGAAACTGCCAAAGATTGTGAATACTTTTAACAGGCTTTGGTGCTGCAATCCATTTGGACTTGAGAAGCACAAAAGTCGGGTGGGTGAGAGAAAGATAACAAAGGCAATGCGGAGGAAAATATCGAATTTAGTGGTAGTTGAAGCAATATGCGATCTGTGTTGTCTCCAAATATTCAAAATGCCCCATACAGATCTTAAGGACTCAACTGAAACAGAAAGTGAAGTGAAAAAGTCAAGTAAAGAGGAGTACGTAGCCTCAGGAGTTGTAGAGGAAACCACTATCAGTAATGTAAACAACATTTTGATTCCTCTGGGTCAATCACCATTGTCATTGCGAAAGAAAACCCGAGAGAAATCGTACAAAAGGAGAAAGGCGAGTGCCGTAAATAAAGCTGTTTCTGAATTGTTTTATGAGAGCACAGAAAGCAATGATGGAGAAGAAATGTTGACACAATTCAAAGAGAAATTTTCAAATGTGAAAACAGCTAATGAGAAATATGATTTTAACGTGTTTACCAAAAAGTTGGAGTGAACAAAAAATAATGGTTGAATTTGGCATGAGGAGATACTTCATGTAACTCGTTGTTGGCACATTTCGGTCGGTGCGGACAAGTTCCTGCGATTTCCGCCCACCTGGGCACTCCTTGCGGTAATCCCGCTAAATTATGGGAGTTCCATGCTACACCAGTGTGTTATGGGGGCGCCAACTCCAAAGTTCGCGCGTCCCACTTAAAAAAAATCATTCATCAATCAATCAATGAAATGGAATGAAAACATTAATTGAATCATTGTTTCCCCGCGCCTTGAAGCATGTGACAGTTCTTCCGCCGCCCGGCCAGGTTGCAATCAGCTATCCTCGCCGCCGACACCGGTGACGTCACTACATCGCCACCGTCACCGCCGCCACCAACACCATCGCGCCGTCGCCGCCCGTATGCGTCCGCCCCCGCCTGCGTCCGCCCCCCGCCGGCAGCTAGCCGGCTGCCCGCCCCCCTGCGCCCTGCCCGGGGTCTGAACCCGGGGCAGCGCCAGAACACGGGTGGACAGCGGGCGACAGAGCTGGTGGAGTGTGGGCCAAGCGGAAGGAGCTATGGTGGACTGGGAGCATGAAGCATCCACGGCGGTGAAGGGCATTTTTCACGCTTTCTGCATTTGAGACCCGCTACTAGACAGCTGTGTAATTTGTAGGAGCTGTGGTGCTGTGACAGTGATGTGGTTCGACAACCCAGCCATGTGTGCCTCGTAACCTTTCAATGTTACATTCATTTGGTTTTTCTTTCTGTGTTAGTCAGGTAGCATCGCTTGGTCAGTGTGTGCCTTTAATTTTGTGTTTCGCAACACTGGAAGAGTTTTGTGAAATTGTTAAAGTTTTTTTTGTATTCTTTGACACTCGTACGGCAAAATTAACACCTCGAGAAGTAGTTTTGCGAAATCCACCATCGCGCCGCGGAGGAAAAAAGTAACGCCGAGTGCTGACGAAGAGGGCTGGGTGCGGCGGCTCTAGCAGCTGAGACGAGTTCGTTTACGGAGTGCCGGCAAGATATTTTCATTCATAACTTTGAAACCATTCAAGATTCTATGATGAACTTTACAGAGTAGCGAGAAATTAGTTTCAGTAATTATTCTTCCAAAATTCAAGAATTTAAAAATATTACATTTCCATTTATTGCGTTTTTTTAGAATTTGTTTACTTCCTAATTGTTAAAGACTCACGGTAAAAAAGTATCTTTAGTGTAAAATTATCCTTTACATTTCTTCTACAAATAGGGCCACTTTCATATTTTTTGCTTGTTTGCATATCATCGGAAAAAAATCATAAAGAAGTGTCTACAGACTGCTAACCCAATATTTCAAGTGCCCATTGTTACTAAACAATGGATGATGAGACAAAAATATTGTACCTGGTTCTTGCAGGTATCATGACAAGTAATGTGGCAAACTATTTTTAAATTCTTAGATGTAGTGTCAGATTTCCTACTTTTTTGCATGGAATGACCCAGCTGTGATTTTGATGATTCTGAAGCGAAGGGAAAGTGAACGTATCGCGTCGGCAACAACGCGCGCATTCTCCATTGTGCCTTCACAGAGTGAAAAGCAGTAAAGGGTATTATTGGTACGTTGGAATTATTGTTAATGAAACAGAAATGAGAATGAAATAAACTGAATTTATTTTATCCACAAACTCTTACACGAAAAATAAAAAAAAAGAATTTCTAAAAATGTATTTAAAATATTTCACTGCAAATTAAAATAGAAAAAATTATGTTATAACTTTTTTGTTAGTCATAAGTAGTTTCGATCAACTTCTGCAGTCGGACACTCACAATAATTCTGAAACTGACCCCTACGTTAGAATCTCAGTACATAATCAGCCTCTGATATTGATGTGCTGAATATTATTTGCTGAACTGTATTATCAACATTCGATTGAAAAAGTTACTACTTCCGTATTCGTCATTTTCAAATATATCATTGAATTCTCTGGTAGTGCAAAAATTAAGCAACGTACATTTAGAGAATTTTGAATACCCCTCTTTTCCTTGTAACACGCGCTTGAACATCCTCTACCCAATTATGTAACGCTTGCGACAAGACCGCCCCTCCCCACTTGCAATAAGTAAAGATAAATTATAAAGAAGGAACGAGTTCTAATAATTTTACTCTAGTTACATATTAAAAACGTGTAATTAGTCAGAATTGGTTGGCGATGCGGACTGTACCTAATAACACTGGGGGCAATTTTTGATTGAAGGACGTGTAAGCGACAGAAATTTTTATAAGCCGAGCAAATGCCATCGTGGATGAAGCATGTGCCCAGTCTATTGCGCTATTTTAATTGAATTCTACAATATACTATAGATCAGTTTTGAATATTTTCTTCCTCATCAAAGAGATTCAATCAATACACCCTTGAAAGAAGTTCCATTTATTGTTAGTATATATCATTTTGTTTGTTAGTTGAAAAAATGTATGTTGAAAAAATTTCCATTTATTGTTAGTATAACTTTTTATCTTATATTTTTAAACTTTTGTTAATATTTTAATGTTTTAGTCTAAAACTGAACAAAAAGAATTTTCTCAGCAAATGGAAAAAGTTGAAAATAAATTTCATCTTTACGAAACACTAACCTATGTCTCCTCTACCCAAATAAAAAGCAGCGTAACGTTGCCTCAAATCCCCTGTCCCATCTTTAGTCACGTAATTTTTATGTTCGACCCCTCATACCTATGTTCATAAAAGCAAACAACCGGTACATCTGTATCTTCACGGCTACAATTGGAACCTGCATATTATCTTAGAGTAACCTACATTCAATCCTACAGTACGGACAGTGTTCTAAAATAACTGCATGTCTTCATACAAGCCTTGCAAGGCGTATGTGAATTAAGTGTTCAACTACTTCATTTTCTATGTGCAATGTTTCGTTAAAATTTACTGGTCTCCAACGGATCGGTTTTTCTGGGAGACACATGCCTTTCGACATTAGCTTTTCAACTACGTTCTAGAAGTGTTTAGAAACCTACAATAACTTGTATAGTTATTCCTTTACAAAGAAAGTTCATCCAGGTATGTTTTTTAATTACTAAAATAAAAGTAGACTATATTTGTATACTAATAAAACCATTTTCGAATGGTATTTAAGGCTGTTAAGGAAACTACGTTTCAGCCGTCCAAATATTTGTCCGGTCTGGTATACAGTCCCCAAGTGGCCTGTTGAGAGGGAATCCACTATACTGAGAATATTTTGGATAGCTTAATCCGGGGACTTAACTACTACATAAACTGGGAAATTAAATATGTTAAGGTCATGGAAAATCTTATTTTTCCTCTTCAACAACTCTTGCACTATCCAGGTACAGTATTGTAATGCAGTACCTCTGCCAGCATTCATGAACTTCATCAAGGCGGAATTAAAATAACGCATACAATCTTTGAAATACTTCAAACAAAATTGGCATGATATAAAAGATTCTAAGATTCAAGAAGGTCAGTGCACGCTTGCATTTTATTTTTCTTAGCAAGTTTGCGAGCTGTGTACCCGGTGAAATCCTTGAGTTCCTTCTTAGCTCCCCTTTGCAATAATTCCTTTACACAATCGACGTGCCCATTCTTCGCTGCCAAATGCAGCGCAGTGGACTTCGAAACGGAATACCTCGCGTTGACGTCGACGCCAGCGTCCAAAAGCACAGCCACACAGCTTTTGTGCCCTTTGTTTGCGGCCGCCCGCAGCGCCTCCTCAAAGGATACGTCCCTGTACACCCGTAGTCCCAACAGAACTTTCAGTGCATCAAGGTGTCCCATTGCCGCTACGTTCACCAGCACGTCGTCTGTTAACTGTTCCTTTTTTGCTCCTCTCTGCAACAGGTCTATCACGCATTCTGTGTGCCCATAGAAAGCTGCGTAATGCAGAGCCGTCCAATATCTGTATTGGCATCTCGCATTGATGTTGACTCCATTGTCCAACAGCGCGACGATGCAGCCTTTTTGTCCTTTACCTGCGGCCGCCCGCAGCGCCTCTTCACGCAGTTCTTTCGCGCCCACGCCAACTCGAAGCAGAGCCTCCATCACTTCCAGGCGACCGTCTCTTGCGGCCTCCACCAGTGCTTTTCCTCCCGCTGGCCCCTGCACCACGTCATGGGCCTCGTCCACGAAGCTCCACACCACGTCCGCACTGCCAGCCACAAGAAGACACTGCCTCAGATGCTCTTTTTCTCCTGAGGTGGCCACTTTCAACATTTCTCCAACCGTATCACCGTATCCTTTTTTGGAACACAACATCAAAGG
This sequence comes from Acheta domesticus, assembly GCA_031308135.1. Taxonomy (NCBI): domain Eukaryota; kingdom Metazoa; phylum Arthropoda; class Insecta; order Orthoptera; family Gryllidae; genus Acheta; species Acheta domesticus. Next base: position 58,544,313 of record JAHLJT010002630.1, read on the forward strand.
TGATTCATTATTTACTGCCTTAAATGGGGATACCCCATTTTGTAAGAGGTATTTTACTATTCCTTTTCTCTGCATCTTAACTGCAGCGAAAATAGGAGTCTCTCCTTTTTTGTTCACTGCATTCAGGTTGGCTCCTCTCCCCAAAAGATACGTGACTAATTGTACGTTTCCTCCTTCGACCGCATACATGAGAAGCGTCTTGCTTTCATTGTCCGCCGCTTCCACAGGCGTGCCCTGGTCCAACAGCCAAAGCACAACCTCCGCGTGACCTCCCTCAGCAGCCAGAGCGGCAGGAGTAGCGCCATCTGCGTCTCGAGAGTCAACTTTGGACCCGGCGGTCACCAGACGCGCCACGATCGTCCCGTGTCCTTCGGCGGCTGCGCAATGAAGTGGAGTCCGTGCTCTGTGACCATACTTGTTCACGGCGCTCCCGTTCGCGATCAGGAGGTCGACGACCTCTGTGCGCCCGCTGCTTGCGGCGATGTGCAGCGCGGAGTTGCCGTCTTCGTCCCGCGCGTCGACCCGAGCTCCGTTGGCGAGACAGCGCTGCACCGCCGCCGCATCCCCTCGTTCCGCCGCCTCGTGCAGCGACGCCGGAGGGTCGGTCGCGGCGGGAGCTTCCGACGGAGGCGGTGCCGAGGGTCCGAAGGCAGACGACCAACTACCTGTGGCAGAGAGGGCGGGAGTAACCTTCCCAAGACTTTCTTCGTCAGTGACAGAAGCATCAGACGCTTTGTTGCAAGAAGTGGGACAGGAACTCGGCAGGCTTCCGCTCCCGGCGACGTCCACGTTCACACGGGGATTCCGTAATGGATATCCGATACAAAAGTCAACGTTGGCGGGTGCTGTTGAGCTGCGACCGTCACTCGGGACGGTGAACGTCCCAGCAGGAGCGACGAATCGACGATCCACTTCCCGCGGGGACTGAGGTGACTGGTGTCTGGCCAGTAGCTCCTCCACCTTGGGCATGATGTCGACCAGCGCTCGCCTCACAGACTCCTCCAATTTGTTGATGCGTTCTTGCTCTTGGGAGAGACGCTTCTCTATTGCTTCGAATCGGCTTTCAGTTATGCGCTGGTTGTTCTGCAGGACATTACGCAATTCCAGGAAACCGGGTAGGTGCTCGGCGAGTCCCACTTTTCCACAGGATCCTTCCGCCTCAGTAAAGCTGCTTGACATCTCGAATCTGTGAACAAGACCAGCGAAACAATACAGCTATTTAACATCAATTTCGATTGTTTATACTGTCTAGTCAACGGACGTAAAAAAGTATGCATTTAATTCTTGCCAAACTCCTGTGGTTTGTATGGCAACTACTAACGTAAATGCATTTTTTTACTTCATTAAATAGATACATTTACGATCTACCTCATGTCTCAGGGAACAACATATTTCAATTTCTTTTTCCAAACACTTCTTCAAAAATATTTCAATGAACACTTTTTAAATTAACATATTTTGAAAAATGATTAGTTTTTGCGTAAATTGCGCTTCAATTTACAAAATATGTTTCTCAAAAACCGCTCCAAATTTTTTCTTTAAATTTTCTTCACTTATGTAATGAAAGACGATAAAAAAACATGGTCTTAGTCCTACTTCTGGGAAATGCTTGTTTTTTGAAAATTTCAAAAAAATATTTTTAAAACTACAAAATTGTAGATAGCGATTTTTACCTCCGACAAAGTATCTTCTACAAAATTAGCTCTTTAAAAAAGTTATGTAGAATTTTCCGAAAAAACAAGTTTTTGCGTAATCTTCGCTTCAAATTTACAAAAAAAAATTACTCAAAAACCGGTCCAATTTTTTTCTTTAAATTTTCTCCACTTATGTAATGATGGACGATAAATAAATAAACTAGTGGTGCTGTAGAATAGCACAGACTTTTTCACAGTAGTTATTTTTCTAATGTCGTTGGTCGGAATAAGAATTTGGAATAAGCCTTTCACTGGTCCATTCATTGTCGCCCGAAAGACATGTTTATCGCATGTTGACAATTACCGGCTTCCTAATGATAGAGCTGTTACAATTACCATTTGACTGATACAAGTCTTCACTCCGCAACTCGCTCCAATGGCCACGCTGGCTTAGGCGCTCTGGGTCTGCGCGCTTCACTTCGAAAGATGTCAGGTTCGAATCCCAGTCATGGGTTTTAATTTGACGAAAGTGCAGCTGTAGAAAAAACTATTGAAGAGTGTAGAAACTTTATTGAAAATTATTTCTAGTACTTCTACTCACTAATAGAATCTATGCAGATAAATATGCAGGACTTCTCTCTGTTTTCACAAATTCCATCTTTTAAATATTTTTTCAAATCTGTTATTCGATTTCTGAAATGTGTGTCAAGTTATATCAATCGTTGCCTTGTGTGCATCTGTATGAACCGATTTAAGTAAAATTATGAGTTTTTCAACATTAAATTGAAATACAAGTTAACCAGAACACATGCGATCAACTTACATGCCCCTAAGGCAGGGCCGCTCAAGTAGAGCAAATCGGCAGCGCGGAGCCGTGTTGTCAGCCGAGAGCGGGACACCGGAGCCCGAGCGTTGCGCGCCTGGCGATAACCTCTGATACAGTGTCCGGGAACTCCAGTCGCGGAAACATGGAAGTCCACGCGAGCACTTCACAGACAAGAGCACCTACACCGACAATTTTCAATGCAGTATGGGAAGAAAAGTATCTTTTCGCCGACTACGGCAGCTATGCCAAAAGTTTAGTTTACATAAAGGGTTTCACGTGAAGAAGTTTAATTTGCAACGACATTATACATTAAATCATGCTGATGAAAATGACAAGTACGCTGAAGAAGAACAAAAGGAAGTTTTCAGTGTTCTGAAAAACAATGCCTCACTAGAAGTAAGTTTTGGATGTATTTTGATGTTCTTATGTTGTTTTGGCAGTAAAATAACACAATAAAAAAGAATTTAATTTCATTGCATACCGATACAACGTGAGCTTTTAGGAAAAGAACTTCCTACAAAACCGTTTTCCAAAACTGTATCGGAATACTCCTCGATTGTTAAGTACGTTTGGATCAACATACAACTGTGAGCAATTTTTTGCTTCTTTGAAAATCTGTAAATCTCGAATGAGAAGTACAATTACAGATCACAATCGGAAATGCATGTTACGGCTCAACAGCACCACTCTTCCAAATATAGAAAGTATATTGCGAAAAAAACATTTAAAAGGTGTAATTAGAGTATTTGATTTTGCAATCAACTTCATTTTTTATGTTAATTTCCTTTACTTTTAGTATTTTTATTACTAGTTTATTTAATAACATTTTTGTGCAACCTTTATAATACTTTTCATATTTAGTAGCATGATAAACTGTGTTATGTCACCGCTATTAAATTTCTTTGTTATTGAGCACTTGTTTTGCAACTAAACATTTGGCATTGCCGGCGCAATCTGCAAAAAGATACTTTTCTTCCCATGCTGCATTGCAAATTGTCGTGTTTTTAATTTCCAAATCACACTAATATGTTTATATCTAGTAACTGTTCCAATAAATGTTACAAAAGTATTTTACTGTTTTTTGGTTTTTTTTGTCGTAATATCCTTCCCCAGAGCAGTGAGACTTTCTCATTCCGAACAACGTAAAATACCCCATAGAAATACGACGCGACCCACTGTGCCACACGCCACCGATCGATATTTGATGACGTCATTTGCTCTTTCTGCGGCGGAAGAGGAGAGAGCAACCGACTGCTCCTCCTCGGAGCAAATGGTTGAGCGGCTCTGCCCTAAGCGTTCCGAAATCATTATTACTTTCTCGCCTTACGAATACTTCGTAAAAAGAGAAAGTTATGTAATCGTGCGCAGAAAACGGGGAATTTACGTTTTGACTATGGTCCGATTAAAATTAGAACCGACTTGGGACCTCGGAGCGCAGCAGTGGAAGGGGCAGCGCTCAACCAACGACGGCTGCAGGGTTGCCACGGCAGAATGTAACCAGAACCGCGTGGGCCCGACGGCCGGGCGGCCGGGCGGTTTCGCCCTGGCCGGCGCACGGCGCGCGGGAGTGAGGCGGGGCGCGATGACAGATTTAGGGGGCCCTTCCGGTCCCTCTCGTCCGCTTCGCTTCGCAACATTCAGTTGCTGGTCAGTGACGAGGCGCTAAACTAAAGAAAAACTATCCTGTGCTTTGTTGAATGGTTGGTGTGCCAAAATTCTACCATTGAAGATATCCAAAATTTATTAAAAGCAGAACTGTTGGAAGAAGTAGCAAAAGTAAAGCCACGGTTTCCTGTATATGCGATTGATGAACTGGCCAAGAAACACGGGCACGAGGTGATTCGATTGCCGCCCTACCACTGTCACTTTAATACTATTGAGAAAATTTGGGCGCAAATAAAAGGTTACGTGGCAGATAAAAACGCAAAATTTACGTTACCCCAGGTGGAAAAGCTCATGAATGAGGCTGTGGAGAGGACAACTGCAGAACAATGGCGCAATGTGGTAGGTCATTTTAAAAAAGTAATTTCGAAAGCATGGGTAGACGAAGGAATTGTGGAACATAATTTTGAAGAACTTATTATTTCTCTTCAATCTTCGAGTTCTAGCGCTTCGGAACAATCATCAGAGGAAAGTGACTCTGAAATAAGTGGAGTGTTTCCTGTGTAACAGTAATTTGTTTGACAATTACAACTGTAAATAGTGTAAATATAACGGAAATTCTTGTGATTGTAATGACAGATCGGGGTAAGTGAATGTGCTTCGTCGTTCTGTTTGGAAGTGGAGAGCGGCATTTGAAGAAGGACCAATAATGCAGTTGTGGCCAAGGCGCCTGCAGTCATCCACCCACTGAAAGTACCGCTTGTCTTTCTGTCACCGCGACCGAGCCCGGGCGGTCCTCGCCGCTCCGCCCCCGCCGCCCTAGCACGTGCTCCGCCGCTCTTGGCGTGGCAACGCCGCTCTCCACCACAGCGCGCTCCCAAGTCGGTTCTTATTTTAATCAGACCATAATATATAAGTATTCAATCCACATCTCACTCCATGGTGAAGGCGGTTAAAGCGTGTTGGGCCTCAGGGCTTAATTTCGAAAGATGCCGGGTTCGAGTCCCAGATAGGGATGTTAATTTGGTGAATGTGTTGTTGCAAAAAAAAAAAACATTGAAAAGTGTAGAAACTTTATTGAAAAGTATTTGAAGCACTTCAACTCGCGAATAAAATCAATGCTGATAAATATACAGGAGTTGTCTTCGTTCTCCCAAATTGCATCTTTCAAACAACTTTTCAACTGTGTTATTCGTTTTCTGAAACGTATGTTATATCAAATGTATTGTTGTCTTGTGTATGTCTTTATGAACCAATTGAAGTCAAATTATTAGTATTTCAACGTTAAATTGAAATACAATATAACCAGAACGCATGCGATCAACTTACCTATCCCTAACGGTTCCGACATTATTATTACTTTCTCGTCTTACGAATACTTCGTAAGAAGAGAAAGGTATGTGATCGTGCGCCGGAAAACGGGGAATTTTAACCAGAAATACTCTCATGGCTGGGGTCATTGAAATATTTAATAAACATAATAATTGTATGTTAATTTTTGTATAAATATTTTAAATTGTATTCCAAATTTTCCTGTAATATAAAATTCTGAAGAAATGTTGACTGTTCACATCATGACATTAAAAACACTCCAGGTGGTCTTAAAATTATTTACTTTAAAATAATTTTTTGATTAGTTTTCCAAATTTTACCTAGTTTATCACTACATTGCCACTAGATTGTCCTAGAGTTGTGTAAATAAAAAATAGCGAAGGTGAATGTGTATTACTATTAAAAAAATGGAAAAATAGGCATGAAGGGTGTTTACCAATCACTCTTGTTAGTAAGCCATTCTTCATCTTCAATATTGTAGAATTACTAGGCTTTAAAATGTTTTCCCATAAAATGTTGGCCTGTCTCTCTCTTTGTTCTGTACAAACTTCTTTAGTTCTTTAATCTTTTATCAATTATTCTGAATGGAAATGAAATCGTTTTCTCACTCAATATATGAAATAATTTATCTTCTGATCAATAAAAAATCACACTTCATTGTACTGCAACTTCTATGATTTTATCCTATCACGCTGCCTGATTGTGAATACCGTGATGACTACTCTTGCTGCTAATTGGATTGTCACTTTTATCAAATGTCTATAAGCAACAGAAAACACACACAACCCTCAAATTGTAATAGTATTTATTCACATTGTATCTGGATTTACATTCTTTTATCTGATGAAAATTATTTCTTCGTATTGAATAAGCAAATATGTATTTTTTGGGAACAGTAAATCGTGATCACTATTGTGGAATAATATATTGCAATCTAATTGTAATAATTTTACTCACCTTGGGGAGTGAGGATACTTGGATGTCAACAATTGCTTTAAACTTTCTTAATTACATCTTTATTCATGTAACAAACCATGTATTGATTTCTTAATTCTTTTTCACTACTAAGAGTAATACATACCATTTCAGGACTGACGTAGTGCGTTAATACAAAGTTCAAAAGGTATGAGATTGAGATATCTAAATGAAATTAAAAAGAATTATGATACAATAGTAATAAGATATAATAATTGTTATAGAAATAATAAAAATAATAATTATTATTATCATCATCATCATAATGTTGTAAAGTGTTATTCACGAGAGCTGCTTAAATTTTATTAATTTGATTCTAAATAATTCTAATAACTTCAGCTATCTTTAATGTTAAATTTTTTAATAGGTCTGTGTGGTGGTGAAGGTATTTTTAAGTTTTGGAACCCACAGAAGGTATTCTTTTCCTCTATGTTATTTGCCCTTTTTTTATATATAAATAAGTTTAAAGGTTTGTTTTGCCTCTAGATTGTTTACAAATTTCATAACCAAGTGAACATGAGTTAAGTACCCAACTTGAACTACTTCTATAGTGTTTGAAACAAGGACACAATTTGAGATTCTCTGTGAACACAATTTCTTGGTGTAAAAGACGACTTGTGTGATAACTGTCATGCAGCAGTGAAAAGGATTTACATATTCAATATCACAACAATGTTCATCGAACTTCGCAATAGCACCTATTGAAAATGGCATAAATGTTCATAGTAGTAGTATAATAATTATAATAATATAATTTACACCATCTTTAACAAAGAATATTAAGTTTTTTATTTCTTACTAACCGTCAGTGACATCAGTGACATTAGCACCAATTATTTGTACCAATTTCAAAAAAAAATATTATAAATTTTTACTATCATGAATTAAATGTGAATGTATTATCTACTAATGAAACATATTACATAACTTATGTAATGAATTTATGTACAAGTTTCATGACAATAACTAATTTGTTTCTTAATTGTGAAGGAAAACTATCTTTTACATTCTCATCAGTTATGTTCTTTTTAAACTCCACTTTTCAAAATGTACATTTCCAAATTGATATCAAAGATAATTTTTGACGTAATGCATGGATTTGGGGACGGAAATATAGATATTTCATGGGTTAAACTTAAAAAATTTTTAAATGTGGATAAGATGAATTAAATTTCAGCTGCATCTTAAGATTAATGGCATCTTCACTAATTCAATTATATTATCTGAACAACAATAGCAGAGCATTATAAAAATGATTTCTAGAGATTGTTTCCTCAAAAATTGACATCATGTTTGATGTTTTAATTTTAAAACTAGGTTTTCTATAAGAGCATTTTCTCACATTATTTCTAAATGTTCTGCCATATTTTACCATAAACATGTCAAATTGTTTTCAGCCAGCCAGGGTTTTGCTGATTTAAATTAAGTGATTAAATATATTCATAAATAATCATTGAATTCAATCAAAAATATAATTATTGTAAATTTTACAAAGAATGATTAAAAATTTGAAGGCAATAAAGAAAAATTATAAGATTTAAAGTATTTGTTAATAAACAACAAACTACAATACTTGCTTCAACAAATTATTTAATTGTTTATGAAGGAACACCAATTTTGATGCTTTTCAATTCCAAAGAGATTTCTAATTTTTGAATGCACAAGTCCAAAAATGGAAACAATTCATTCCATACTGGCTGAAGATGCTGATGCTAATAAATATTGTTTTGCTAATAAATATTCTTTTATTTTTCTGTAAATTTTTTTTGAATTTGTTTGCACACTTTTCCTTCCTCTATGGATGTGAGTTCATTTATAACTGTTGGATCGAGAAGTGTTCCAGTAAATGGAACTGATCGCAAAATTTTTGTTATTAGTTCTACACCAACATTGTTGTAGACAGATTTTAAATATTCAAATCCATATTAATTTTCTTGTCTCTTCAAAGCATACGTGTGTTCAAGAGAATATTTTGGTGTTAACAAATAGCTTACAAAATGACTGTTATTGCTTGCCCATAACATTTATTAAAAATCTTTAATTGTGAAGAATTTAAAATGCCGGACAAACAATTTCCTAAAATTTTCCATATGCACATTAGCTACGATTTTTTCACAATATTATATTTACGAGTACATGTGCTTTTAATAATGTCAAGTAAAGTTTCTCGAAAACACAACCGTTTTCTGAGAAAAGTAGCTCAAAATTCCGCATTTTCAGAAACGCCCAAACGCCATTTCCTCATAAATGGCTGCAAATTTCTTTTTCAAACTTTTGTAATGGATAGTGCTAATTACACTCTATAATATGACGTAAAGTTTATTTTGAGTTGTTTTGTTTTTTCAAAAATTACATAATTGTAATTTTGTTGAAAGATCTCTCACATTTTTAACATGCACATTACCAGCAATTTGTAAAGTTTATTACGTTTGTGAGTGTAAGTGCTTCAAATAACTTCAAATAAAGTATTTTGAAAACTAAAATTTTCTGTGAAAATGAGCTTCAAATTTCGCATTTTTAGTAGCGCTAAAACGCAACTTTCTTTAAATCGGCACATAATTTTTAAAAGAAAATTGCCATTTAGGACTAGGTTTTTGTGTTCTTTAATATTCTATAATTAATAATTCCGTTCTACCAATAGGAAACCGAAAAATTAAGAAAATGACAAAAAAATGTACTTTGGCGGTGATAGATGGCAGCTGGCAAGAAAGAGTATGTGGCAATTCCAAATAGCTAGCGAAGACCCAAGGAAATAGAAAACTAATACGGGAAAGTCTGTGCCATTCTGTAGCACCACTAGTTTATGTCTCTATCAATTTCATTCTTATTTTTTGCTTAAAAAAATCTCAACAAATAAAGATTGAATACCTATTTTTTGCTGTACATTTTTTTTACTGAATAACATCGATTTATATTAAAGTCTCAAATTTTTTCTGAGACTTCTAACGATTCTTCTACAAATTCTCAGATTTTTCTCTAAATTTTCCAGACCAATGAAATTCCATGATTTTTCCCAATTTTTATCCACGAAGTTGCCACCTGTATATTATAAATAAGTCTTAAAGAATACAAAGAAAAATTAATCTGCTTTAAAAAAATATTAAACTATTCTTTTAAGTGGGCATGCCAAATCACTGAATATCAAATCACAGAGCTTATAAAGACACGAATTATGCGAAGGTTTTGCAGATTTTCCCATTCACTTCATGAAATCTTTTATCCCTGATGCAACTTTTTTAGTATATTACTATTACAACCTTTCACTGATGTAGTTTATCTTTCATTCGTAATTAAAAAACGTAACAACGTAAGAGTTAGGGATTCCAGAGCTCAAGAAAACAAGGGCACATCTTTACTTTTAATATTGAATCCGCCCGCCATTTGCGTTTAAAAGACCATTGCACACTTGGTACAAAAATTACACTTCACATGACGGGAAGCATGATACTATTTCACTTTGGTACTCACGTTTACAAATTCTCCTGCACGTTATTCTCAACTCTGTGGACGCGTGAATGAAAAAAAGTTCCCATGCAACGGCCAGGACCTTCTTTCTTCACGATTGCTGCACCAAGAACGGACCGCAGCACCACAGAAAGAACAAAGCAAAGGTCGATGGAGTCAGCTGGAGACGCGACGTCACACGTAACTTCGGAATTCTCTCTCTCACAAAACGCGCTGCCAACTCAGGAGACAAAAAACTCCGTGCAATTTGAAATGCATGTTATGGGGAAAAAGGACTGATTGTCGGTGTCTTAGAAACAGAATAATGTAAAGTTTTGGGCCTGGAGGGAAAGTTAAACAATAATTTTCTATTTTCCAACCGGTCAATAATTCTTTATGTTAGAAAAAAATATATTGTTCATTGAATTATGTTTCATTTAACACTTTTCACAATTTATTGTTTCTAGTTTTTGTGCAAAATCGTTAACTATTTCACATCTACCAACAATATCTCCTTTTTTTCATTGATGTTGCAATGATAGCCATTGCAACTTAAATTCGAGTTCGGCTGCTTCACAAGGGCTAGTCCAACCTTTGTGAAGTGTCCTGAACCTTACCCCATTCCTTATTCCTTCCCAATTCTGGCCGCTGGGTAGTGACGCAGGGGCGCGCGGTGTGAGGCGCGTACGCGGAGATGCTACCTGGCGGTCCTCTAGACGACACAGACTACTGACGCTAGTAACGGAGGATTACTCCGAAATTCGAAATAATTAATATAAGGGAGGATTGCTCCATGCGCTCAACGCCCCGCAAGGTGCTAAGTGACGCGTCGTGACAAACACGCGACAAATGTTTAAAAAAAAAATTACACACATTGTGACTGTGTAATAATATTCATTGTAACATCTTGAATGTATTTTATTACAGTATGTTTTAATATAATTATTGTAAGAATTTGTTGCATTGATATAAAATATTCAGACGAAAATGTTAGCATTAAGCGACGCTGCACGCAGGAAGGAGCTGATTCTGGTCATATCCGGTTGGCGTTCGTCCATAGACACTTGAGGCCACTTGGAATTCCTCTAAAACGGAGTCACCCACAACGCGGCCCCAGAAGCACGTGCTGACCCTCGAGGTGCTGAAACGTCTTGAGCAGGAGCACCGGAACACAGAGGCCCAGAGACAGGGTTCGATGGCGAGGACACGGGTGCTTCAAAAGGAGGGAGTGCTAAAACTCAAATAAATTACAAATTGTACAAAATAAATTTATTCGTAAAACACTCAGTGGCGGCTCCTTGAGGTAGGAAAGGGAGGCATTGTCAACTCCGATGAATACGTATTATTTAAGTACATTTCATAATAATAATAATAAACAAAAAGTGGCTATTAAAATTTTAATATGGTTAGTATTCGTCCTCTCGGGTGACCTGTTGGTTAGCGTGCTCGCAACGGTGCGTCCGAGTTCGATTCCTGTCCGACGCAAATTATAACTTTGCTCTTTTCTTACAAATGTCCCAGTATCTTTTGTTGCGTGACGATGAGAAAGCCCAACCTAAGGTTAAGAAGACCAGTATATAGGGTGAAGGGATGTCTTCGTGCTAACCACACGAACCCTTGATCCCAAGAATTCATCTGGAAATGTGTAATGAAAATGTCATAATCATGGCACGATCCATATTTCCCTTCTCAAGCGTTTTCTAACAGCCCGTGCGCCATGCGCCTCGTCTCTTCCCTCTGAAACATGCGCCTGCTTGCACCTCTCAGGGTAGGCACGGTCGGGCGCTGCCTCGCTTCGCACGTATTCTGATTGTTAGAGCTTGTTTCGGCTGGGACGGAGCCCAGCTAATGGGAGATTCCTTGTTGGGGAAAACCCCGCTAGCCGACATGTAAATCTACGCCGGATCTCTCCATCCAGGAGGGAAAGATCACTGCCACCTGCCGTGATAAAAAGCATGTACTACGCTTACGGAAGTAATGACGTTACCAGTTGACGAGCCCGGAAACAGCAATCAATAATTCTCGCAAAATGCCTCCCCAACCCCCTGTCCTGTTCTATGACTCGACAGCCCGCTATCATTTTCTTATATCCCTCTTTATTTTGGTTACCTAAGGTTTGGGTTTACAGAAACTCCACGCGAGTAAACACGACCCTATTGATTACGTGAATATCTGAGTGTTAATCATTTAACAATTCCAATCATTTGTTCACACTAGCATTTTTCAAGCATGATAAAGTGAAACTAGATGCGCCGCCGCTTGGTAGGATTGCAATTTTTGCTATGAAGCCGACCTTTTTTGAGGTTGCAAACATCAAATTCGAATTAAGCATTTTCAAAAACATAGAACCGTTGAGAAAAATCTTCCGGAATATTTTCCTGAACAGGGCCTTTTTGATCACCATTTGACTGGTCTAATAGGGGATTGTGGTTAGCACGAAGACACTTCACCATTTACTCTGGTCTTCATAACCTTAGGGTGGGCTTTCTCATCGTCACACAGCAATAGATACTTGTAAAGAAAGCGCACATTTATTATTTTGCCGCGGCCGGGAATTGAACCCGGAGTTGCGCAGTGGGAACCGAGCACTTTAACCAACACAATATATCTCTTACCCCTCAGGCGTGGATAACACTGGTCTACATCATTTTTGCTGACTTTAAGCTAACAGCTGATCTTTGTTAATTTGAGGGTTCTGAAACCAGAAATCATGTCCATTTTTTCACAAATGACGATTTCATATGTTTTCAACTGTTGCAGGTGCCTGTATTAATTAATGTTGCTTTCGATTAACACTATTTAACACAAATTTTCCACAACCACATTAGGTTTGTTTTAGGAAATAGAAATGTTATAAGTGTTTCTGTGTTGTTTTAAAAATATCAACTTAATGTATTTTTATTTGATATAGCCTGATATGCAAAATGGATGAAATTCGTAGAAAGTGTAAAAATGATTATCTATTTTCCAAACATGTATATCCCTAAATCCTGAAGTTAGGCCTTATGAAACATATATATCGCTATTTTCCAAACATTTTCAACTCCTATTTCCAGTGACGAATCAAGCATCCTGTCAAAATCAGAAATTGACGACAGCGTAAATGTTTCTGGTTAACACGTTTTGTGCAAGCCATTCACTCAAGGTGAATTAAATGACCTCGTTCATGATCTTGATATGCCTAAAGTATTACTAGGTTCTATCAGGATTACTGGGTTCTAGACTAAAGAAGACGATATGTTAGCTCCCGGAACTACCATCAGAGACCTCAAATTATATAAAATCAGTTCAAGCATCCGAGTCAGCAGAAAAAAATGTTCCCATGTAGACCAGTGTAATAAATAAAATCAGAGCCCACGCCTGGGAACACCACTAGCCGGGAAAAGTTGGATTAATCCCGCCATAAAATGCTAAATGCATACACACATCTATGTTTGGGAAAGTGGACATCAACGTCGCATCCCCAGGATGCGTCGGCGGGGTAGGATTTTCGACATTAGCTTGTGAGCTAGGTCGAATTCAGTCACTGTCTGGACGAGAATTCTAGAGAGCCAGCTTCTCTGATCGTTAGTTTTCCGTGATTTCTCCGATCAACACCAGGCGAATGCCGGAGTAGTACTCTAACAAAAGAGCCGCGGACCGCGCGCGATTTTTCCTTCCTCTTCCTTGTCCTCTCCTCGCCCCTTACAACCACACTTACACTAACATGCACTACACAACCACACTTGCCGGGAGACTTTTCGGGAGCTTAGAGCTTGTGCCGGCCGGGAGATACCCCGCTAGTCGATGATAGGGTGGCGCCGGTTCTCGCTATCCAGCGTAGGAAGATCACCGCCACCTCACGATGCAAAAACATGCACTACACTTTCGCGACTTATGGCCACTGTAGTTGACGCGCCCGGAATCACACAATCAATCAAGCAATCAATCAATCAATGAAGGTTTGGAAAGCGTGTGCATCGCTGTCGCTTGCTTTTGTGAATGAAAACGAAGACAAAGAAAGAGAAAAAAATATACATAGAAGAAACAAAAACTAAATATTTTAGGATTAACAAAAATAATTAAAGTTTGTTAAAGTTTAGAATGCAAAAGTGCAACTATCACTAAACTAAAAAATTAGATTTAAGTTAAAATTAAGTTAGTTTTAGTTAATGTTAGTTTAATTATTAAGTAAAGCCCTTAAGCAAATAAATTCCCGTCTCCTCAGGGGTATTGTGGTGGTGAAATATAATGGCACATTATGAAACGATGATGTAATAATGGGTATTAATACACGAGAGTGATATGACGATACGAGCGAGGAACGAGTGAGTATCGTAAACTTCACACGAGTGTATTAATACCTATTACATTGAGTTTCATACGGTACTTTTTCTACGACTTTTATAAGTTAAACTTTTAAATTGAATCATTTCGTGGCAGTTGACACGCAGGATTCAGCCAAGGCCACCTAGCGAGCAGCTCCCTAACCCTACTCTCGCATGCTGCCGCAGTTTCTGTGGCTACCTGCCCGCCCGCGAGGGTGAATGCGCTAGTCAAATAGGATGAAAGTGAAATTACGATCCAATTTATTTTAAATAATATTTCACGTTAAAAATTAATGATGTGAAAGAAATTAAAACTGGGAAGCAGAATATAGTATTAAATGTAATTTTAATACACACAATCGAACGAAACATTTACTAAAACGATTCTCAGTGGTTAATTCTCAATACTTGGTTTGAAAACTTCTCTGTGATTGATCGAGTACCTGTATCATAATGAAATCTGTATCGAAATGGATATCATTATGCAACTGTTCGCAGCCATCACATGACAGCATTATACAATGGGAGTAGAACAAACTAGTGGTGCTACAGAATGGCACAGACTTTTTCGTATTAGAGCCATTCCATGTCAAATCGCACAAGAGTTGACACGACGTTTTTAAAATGTACGATATTTTTTTCTTAAATCTGGACATCAAAAAAAGAGACACGTATTTTTTTATTTGGCTGAAAATTGATTATTTGTGTAGTTATACGTATATTAAATTTTGGAATTTACAGGTACTTCACAAAATAAGATCAATTATCTCTCCCAATGTACCAAATATAAAAATTTCTGGTATGTGTCATTTAATACTTTGAAATGTGTATTTTATTCCTCTGTAAATAAATTTTTCAAAAAATATTTTTTTCATTTTAAAAAATCTATTTTTTTCAAAAAAAAGTAAAATGTCTATATAAACTCGATGAGATAAAAATTTGAAAAAAATATAGGCATGTTCCTTGTTCAATTGTGAAATACAACAAGAAATAAAGTGGGCACATCACACATACAGTTTTGAAAAAATCAATTGTAAGTATGAGGGCGCCCCAGTGGCGGTGGGTGAGTTAAATTTAAGGGTGTTGCATACGCAGTGGTCGTTAGTTGGGTCTTCCCAATATTTCCCGATTAATGGACACAATTTTGATTAACAGACACAATTACTATTTAAATTGTTTCACCTTAAATTTCACCATTTCACCTTAAATTTCAAATATATTTTAAAATATTTGGATTTTTGATGAATAATTGTAAATGAATGCAAAAACTACCATAAAGAAGGAATGACATGAAAAATTATCCATTCCATTCCAAGAAACTGATTATGAACTTTTCTCGGACGCGCCCCCCACGTGTGACAACGCCCCGTGAGAGTGTGGCCGCGCAGCCGCTCCGAAATCGAGCTGAGGTCAGCGCAACATCCGTCGTCGGCGATAGGTCGGCCCACGCAGCACGTCCCCGTATCGCATTCCTTTCAATACACTGACAATCGACTGATATGTGGACGTTGGCCGTCTGCTTTTCTGCGGTCAAGGAGCACGCTGTCTACTGTGCTATAGCAATGACCTGACCAGCTTGTGAAAAAAATTAATACTATTTATAACATTAATAACTAATCTTCAAAATAAAGCTTAATTTCTCGCTTATTGCTATATATTTTGTTCCTTATTCTTTTATACGTAGCCTCAAGTTTTATTAAGCAAAAATCAGAACGAAACATTATCATTAATTTGTTCAATCTACCTAGAAATGTGGAAATTATAAACTTACCTTGTTTACTTGATTTAAAAATCCCATTGCCGATGCACAAATTTCTCCATCACTAATTAATTGAAGTTACAGGTTTCGCGGATAAGTTGCTTCTCTATTGACAGCATTGTTAGGGCGCACAATCGCTCGGTTGTCATTATATTTCTAAGAAATGTTTTTATCCGCTTCATTGTTGAAAATGATCGTTCAGCTTATATGTCGAATAAATATTAGAGCTGAATCGTCGACGCAACTTTCGTTTTGCTGATTTCACAGTTGTTTCAATTTTCAGAACAGGCTGATCCGGACCAAGTGATCATTTCATTCGTGATTGCAAGAGTATCATCATAGCTAAACTTTTTTCCAATAAGATTAACAGCTTTGTTCATTTTAGAAAAATAATTGAATACCAGGATGCACAGACACTATAACTTAAATACTATTTGAACCCGAGATGTAAAACACATTTTTACACTGATTTTAAGACGTCCTTCACCATCCACATCAGAAGCAAAACTTGCGTTTCGGAGTAACGTATTGGGGACACTGTTTTACTGACATCTCGCCGGAGACTTCGTCTCGAGTAGGATGGCGTGATGCCCGAGTGCTGCGCCAAGCGGAGTTCACGGCGTAAGTGTGAACATGATACGATGAAAGCGCCCTATGACAACACAGAAGCGATGTACACAGTGGTATCCAATGGTCCTTATGAAACGAAGTCTGAGCAAGGTGTTGTTTCGAGATCGTCAACAGCCATGTTAGACACATCGGTTCGTCAATGTAATACTGGTATGAAAATTATACAAAGAAGCAGAAAAAAAGTCATACTATTAATGATATTGTAATAACGAAGTGTATATTCTATTTTCTCTCAATTTTTTGGGTGTTGTGTGAACCTATGAACCTTATAAAGAACCGCCCCTGGGGCGCCCTCTGCCTCTGCCCATGCACTATGTAACGAATTGTGTTCGGTCAGTCTTTGATGCAAGTGCTGAAGAACTAAAAAAGAATGACCGTCTGCCTGATTAGGGTTTCAAGAAACAATAGTAACTCACATGTTCACTCTTTCTCCAGAAGGGATGGGTGACAGTAAAACGAATTCTACTACTGCTTTTCCTCGTGTCAGCGAAACGAATTTTACTGCATCGCTTTGCGTCCTAGGGATGGGGTGCCCTCCTGACCTTGCTCGTGAAATACAATCAACCACTTGTGAAGGGACATGAGTAATATTTTCTCAACATCAGTCACAATACGCACCTTATGAAGACAAGAGTGCTAATGTTTGTTCTGTGAAACTGTGTACACTGTCCATCATGAGTAGCGATCACCGTATGAGATGCGACAGATGTTTCAATCCATTTAATCTTTCTGATCACGGTTTTCAGAAAAGAAAATCTCCAAGACGCGGAAACCACAATTTTCTGGTGAATTCACAGGAGTCATTAGATTGGCAAATTTATTATTCATTTTGGAACGGAATCGGCTTCCAAAACAGCCTTTTGTTAGTGAAGAGAGCGTCGATATTAGTGGCTCTCGTGACATTAACAAAAGTAACGGAACGTCCAGTGAATATAGTGAAAAGAGTGGAAATCAAGGAAATAACAATTTAAGCTCTTCAAAAATTAATAAAGAGAAGATAAACAAGAGTTTAATTTCAATAGGAGAACCCCCCGCCAAGAAAAGAATATTGGAATAAAAACGGTAGCCCCATGAGAAATTTCAGAAAGTACGAAGTGCCAACACAGATAATTTTTTTTCCCATTGAAGACCCTTCGACGTCCATCGAAAAATCAGACCAAGATACTATTTAGAAACTAATCGATTCCTTTCCCTCAACAGATGGCATGACGTTCAATATTAACATTTTGACAATTTTTTAAAGTTGGACATACAATAAAATTAAACGATATTTTTCTGCAACCGAACTCATGATAAAAGTGTGTAAAAAGTTGGCTGAAGAAAATGGAATATTGTCCACACCTCAAGAAAATTCGGGAAGGTATTAAAACTGTGCATTGTGACTCAAGTTAAGGAATTCTATGGTAAGCGAGTACTTGTATTTAAAGTTAGTTGTGAGGGACCAGAATATTTCAAAAATGTCAATCAAAACATGAGTCAAGAATCTGTCATTTAATTATTTATAAATATATTAATAATATTCATATGTATTAATATACATAAATATTATTATTTATAAATTCAATCGTGAAGTTTTACAACCTCAAGATTATTAAATTACTGCTTCATCCAAAGAAACCGAGGGCCAGTAACGGAAGAAACGCGACTGTTGCAGCAATCTATTATACTGTCTTTCGTAAAATATTAATATCTTTTAAAGTTACTGAGATCCCATTTTTGATTTTTCCTGGAGATATCATCAATACTGTAGTGCGTTTTTAATTTTTTTTTAATTTTTAGCTCATCGAGTTTACAAAATTATTTTATTTTCAAAATTTCAATTTTTTAAAAAAATTGAAAATTCAAGAAATTAAATATTTTGAATAATCCTAACAATCAAACATGTTTGTAGGTTTCAAATGGAATTTGAACGGAATTTCTATAATTAGTGTATCCAAGTATGTGGAATTTTTAAGTTAGTGATGCGCGTCATTTTTAGCAAATTTCATTATACAGTATTTCCGAAAATAACAAAGTTAGAAAAAAATAAAAATACACAGGTTAACTTATATTATCCATATAACAAATAGAAAAAAATAGAAAATAATTAAAAATATGAAGGTCAAATTTTGGTCTTTTTTGTGCGATTTGACGTGGAATGAGTTATGAACATAGTATAAAAATAGTTCATTCTGAAACGATAATTAATGTTAACAATGAAAATGAAAACTAATGAGTCTCATTAGTTTTCTATTTCCTTTGATCTCGGGTAGCTATTCGGACTTGACACATATTTTTGTCAGCTGCCATCTATTGCCGCCCGAAGTACATTTTATTTTACATTTTCTTAATTTTTCCTCTTCCTCACAGTAGAACGGAAATATTATTTTAAGAATATTAAAGAACACTAAAACCTTCTGATTGGCTATTTTCTCTCACAAATTTGAAGCCGTTAACTTCATTAAAAGCCTTTTAAACCATATTAACTCACAAATACTCTAGTGTTTACAAATTGCTTGAAATGTGCATATTAATTATGTGAGAGATATTTCAAAAAATACATTTGTGTAATTAAAAAAAATACCCCAAAATGAAGTTTACGTCACATTAAAGAGTGCAATAATCAATCCGTTCGAAAAGTTTGAAAAAAGAGTTGGAGTCATTTATGCGAAAACGGCGTTTGAGCGTTTCTGAAAGCGGAATTTGGAGCTAGTTTTTACAGAAAATGGTTGATTTTTCTGAAACTTTACTTGACATTATTTAAAGTACATGTGCTCATAAATATAATAAAGTGAACAAATCGCCGTTAATGTAAATATTAACGACATGAGTGACAAGTAAAAAAATTACATTGTGATTGAGTGACTGTGAATTTGCCCTGTCTGATATTTTCACGAGATGTAGACAGCTTGGACCTTTCATTTCAAAGTACTTGTTATAAACACGTTTAATTTGCCGTAGTATTTAAAATCACGCAGGAATTATTTATTAACATTTTCATGTGTATATCGTTGCTCCACGCAGGCATGTTAAATGCTCTTTAACATTCAGGTGGTTTCGAAATGCGCTGTTGCCATTCCAGCCAAGTGCAACACTCGCAGTGGTGACAGCCCAGCAAACAACCGACGCACGCCTGGTTGCGAGTTCTGCAGGTGACGCAACATTACCAAGGGCAGTGCCTTTGCAAACTCCAAGCTCTGTGTAATTCAAATAAGTCTGACCACTTCCCGATTTCCTGCTGCGCTTCTATTAAAAGGCACTTGCAACATCAGGAAGAAAAAGCAATTGTTTTCATGTCGAAAACTATGTTGAACATTTTTACGTAAATGTCTGAAACAACGAGCTACGACATTTTAGACAGTCTTATGTACTTCAACATTGGGTAGTTTTGTTTGTTCATGTATATTATTGGCAAAGGGATTGAGTATTTTGAATTTAAGAAGAAATCGTAACTACAATAACGTTATTGTTTCTAAATATAGTATTTCTAATGAATTTTTGCTTATGCACTGGGGACACAGGTTAATGAGTAATAGCTCTGAAAATGTTTATTATTTTTAATTAACCATCTCTAAATGATTTCAGTCTTGCCAAAGTTATGAGCACTCTAATCTATACATTTCGGGATTCTATTGCACTAGTGCAGCGATTGACAACTAGACAAGGAATGACGTCAGGGCTGCTTTGCTCTCCGAAATAAGGCGCTCGGAGAAGGAACCCGAGCAAAAGGGGGTAGGAGGGAGGGAGAGATGGCGGACAGCGGTCGAAAACCTTGTCAGTGGGCCTTTGCCGGTATTTCAGGCTGCATTTGTGGGAAAACATCTACACCCGTTAATTTTATTTCTGTTTAGGAAGAATGGTTTCCTTTTGTAGATACTGGAACAATGGCGAAGTGTTTAGTTTATTCGAAAGAACTGCAGTATGTTAAAACGTTCAACCTACAGGTGGATTACATAGCTTTACGACCCAGAGAAATCAGCGAGATTAAAATAAATTATGAGAATTGATATTTTTCGCAATCATGGGATAAATAAAGGAAGTCAGTCATAAAATAGTGGAAGTCAGACGACCACCCGGACCTCGAGTATTGCGGCCCCATCTCAGGTCGTTAGCCTAACGAGTAGGCAGTGAATAGGAAAGCCAAGCTCCGGCCGTCGGTTCTACCCGGCGGCCCATCAGTCGGGCCCCTGGCGCGTTGACCTTCCGACCTCAGAGTTCGTCCGACCTCAGGGCAGGATCGGTCGAAGGACGCCCTTCGGGGTGCTCTAGAATCCACAAATAAAAGTCCGGCTGTTAAATGACCATCAGCTAGGTTGCCTTGGTCACGGCCCCATCCCAGGTCGATAGCCTAACGTGTAGGCAGTGGGTAGGCGGGTTGTGGGCCCCTGGCCCCCCGGGCTTCGGCCCGGGCGGTCCCCAATTGGGCACTTGGCTTCGTCGTGGCAGTAGCCCGATACTCTGGGCATAGAGGAGGGGCGTGGTGCCCCGGCGCATGTGAGTGGCGCGTTGTCATACAGGCAATATTGACTCCGGCACTAGCCTGGATAGCTAGTAGCTCTGAGCTGGCAGGGCGGCCTTAGACCCAGGCATTGAATGGGGAGGTTGCCGTGAGGGCTAACTGCGTTCCGGCCGGATCCGGATATTGGTCGGAAGGTGTCCTTGTACACCCAGTGAGGGAGAGGGTTAGGGGCTAACGCCCAGGTACCCACCCTGGGGCTTCGGCCCCCTAATACAGGACAAGTGCTGGAGTTATAAAAGTACTTATAAACAATATAGGCGGCGGATTTCGGGATGGGAGCATTTGGGCCAGGCCCCATCTCAATCCATTTTTTTGTAATTTTATTCCATTTATTGAAAACAATTCCCTCACTGTGACCATTACATTCCAAAGCATTATTTTTACGAAGCATGCGCAGATGTGATTTCAAGACATTCAGATCCTAAAATACTGTTCCGAGTTTCTGTTGCTTTGAAAATAATTCAGAAGTCGGATTCAATTTTTCCCCCAGGCGTTGAAGATTCACTGGATTACGCATGTGATCTTTTGACATTTCATGTTTTTGTATAGCTTTCGATAAATTTTTCATGTCAAAATAACACTCATGGGTCATTCCATATTAAATCAACACAGTCATTTTACATCACCATCTCAGATTCAGATGAAATTTGACACATAGGTAGTATGAATGAAAAATAAGAAAACTACAAATTTTGAGTCAAATAATTCCACCCGTTTCTGAAATACAGCCATGTAAAATTTTACAAAATTATGTTCCTGAAAATTTTTAAATTGTTGTAGAACCGCTCCAAATTAAGATAAAGAGCTGGAACAGGTGTCATTTTGCAGCTTTCTTTATGGCCTTTTATATGATATGCAACTCAATAGGGGTTGCGTTCAAAACGTTTTTCAAATTTGAATTTAAAATTTTGATTTTGAGTTTTTTCAAAATGCTCATCTTCAAAAAAATTGAACAAATTCTAAAATAATCCTATGTTTCCAAACAGATAGTGCAAGTTTGAAAATGGGACTGCAATGGGTTCATATGGTAATCTTTACTTAAAATGCACAATATTTACTTACTCTAGATTTTACTGATTTAAAATGCATTTTATTTCAAATTATAAGCCCTAATACATACAAATTAATAATTTAGTGTTTTTTGTTGACGAGTGTGTTGTGTTATATTGTTGTTATTATTATTATTATATTATTATTATTATTATTATTTCACTACATCATGACTAAAGATGTTACGAGTCGGCTGAATATAAAATCTATTCCAGGTTGCAACCAGCTACCTAAGGTTCTGTTCCAAATAAAGCGATTTCTTGCACTTCCCAGTCTTTTGAATTAACTAGAAGTTAAGACGAGTTCTTACTCAAATTTTGCGGAACAAATCCCAGAGCTCCGATCACTATCGGGACGACCTGTACTTTTACGCACCACATTCGGCAGATCTCGATTTCCAAACTCTTGTATTTAAGACGTTTCTCTGCCTCCTTGGTAACGACATTTCGATCGTAAGGTACAGCACCACCGACAAGTAAACACGACTTTTTTCTTCAAGTCCCGGATAACCATATCCCGTTTGTTTGCCGTTATCGTGCGATCAGTGTGAATTTGTTGGTCGTACAATATCGTACACAATCCAACAGACGTCACTGGTTTTCGTGAGTGTTTGTACCACATGAGGCATGTGTTTGGAACTTCGAGGGCGGTACTGGTGGAGGTACGGTCTGCCAATGGAGGTAACTACACACCCTGTCGTGTCTTTTCAAGTATTCGGTCTTTGCTAGGATTGGACAAGCTGTGACAATATGATCAATGTTCTACTTGCTCCTGGCAAATGCGGCATTTGTCATGTTGGGAAATTTTGAGAACCGCTTTATCATAATGTCGTGTTCTCAACGCCGGATCTTGGGCAGCTATTACAAGTGCTTCCGATTCTGGCTTCATTCTTCCCCTTTTAAGCCACATAACTGATTGATTTTTATTGATCTACACCTTGTCCATTCTTTTTAGATATTGTCCGTGGAGTGGTTTGTCTCTCCACGAGTTCTTTAACATTTTTTGTGTCTCACATTTCATGTTTAATAGCATCAGAAATTAAGTGTCTGTGTTATTCGACGTGTCTTGCTTAGTTTTCTTCGCAATGCTTTTTGCTACACTAACAACGCCTGTTTCCCATTATTCGGTCACTATTATAATAACTTCGGTCATTATAATGATAATAATAATTATTATTATTATAATATTTTTATTTTTGGTGATAGCTAAAGCTATATACCTTTGCTTTCGATATGCACAGTCAGTAAAAATATGCAATTGCATGACATACCGCGATCTAATAATAATAATAATAATAATAATAATAACAATATAACACAACACACTCGTCAACAAAAAACACTAAATTATTAATTTGTATGTATTAGGGCTTATAATTTGAAATAAAATGCTTTTTAAATCAGTAAAATCTAGAGTAAGTAAATATTGTGCATTTTAAGTAAAGATTACCATACGAACCCATTGCAGTCCCATTTTCAAACTTGCACTATCTGTTTGGAAACATATAAGGATTATTTTAGAATTTTTTCAATTTTTTTGAAGATGAGCATTTTGAAAAAACTCAAAATCAAAATTTTAAATTCAACTTTGAAAAACTTTTTGAACGCAACCCCTACTGAGTTGTATATCATATAAAAGGCCATAAAGAAAGCTGCAAAATGACACCTGTTCCAGCTCTTTATCTTAATTTGGAGTGGTTCTACAACAATTTAAAAATTTTCGGGAACCCAATTTTGCAAAATTTTACATGGCTGTATTTCAGAAACGGGTGGAAATATTTGACTCAAAATTTGTAGTTTTCTTATTTTTCATTCATACTACCTATGTGTAAAATTTCATCTGAATCTAAAATGGTGAGGTAAAATTTTAATTAAAACTGTGTTGATTTAATATGGAATGGCCCTCATGTAAGTACTCTCCTTATTTGAGACCTCCTTAATACGTGGCAATGGCCAATAACAAGACATGGCCAACAATAGAGCTTAGCTTTAACTTCACCACTGATAGAAATATTCAATCATTTCCCGAAGAACTGAATATTTTCTTGCATTATTCTCGCCAGCACAATGTACAACAGTTCTCAACTTACTGTAAGCTCCTGAAAAGTCTCCCGGCAAGTGTGGTTGTGTAGTGCATGTTAGTGTAAGTGTGGTTGTAAGGAGTGAGGAGAGGACAAGGAAGAGGAAGGAAAAATCGCGCGCGCTTCGCGACTTGTTTGTTAGAGTACTGCTCCGGCATTCGCCTGGTGTTGATCGGAGAAATCACGGAAAACTACCGATCAGAGAAGCTGGCCTCTAGAATTCTCGTCCAGACAGTGACTGAATTCGGCCTAGCTGACAAGCTAGTGTCGAAAATCCTACCCCTGCCGACGCATCCTGGGGTTTATGTCCATTTTTCCCAAACATAGATGTGTGTATTACTCGTTCACTTTACATTTTCAGACGGAGCGCTGCGATCTGTTTACACGAGGTCACCGCCAACTGAATGAGAAATACGCGTCTGCAGTAGATACTGACTTATTAATATGATATAGACGGCGGTGAGCAGCACACAGAACCCCGGCGGGGCAAGAACATAACCATTAAGTGCAAAGAAGAAATAAAAATATTGTACGTGAATGTTGTGAATAGCGTGTGGTGTGATATATTTTATTGTATATTACCTTAATCATTTTAAGGGCGCGACTCCAGCTCACTGTCAGATAGTCATAATTCGTCGGCTGTGTCCGTAGCGCTTGTGCTGCCTTCGGAGACAGCTGATTGGTCAGATTCTGATTGACATCGGGACCACTCGTGTGTTTTCGGTTGTGTTCGGGCCTTCACTTTCAAAACAACATTAGTTTCTAATTCTGCCGTCTGCAAATGTAAAGTGAACGAGTAATATGCATTTAGCATTTTATGGCGGGATTAATCCAACTTTTCCCGGCTAGTGGTGTTCCCAGGCGTGGGCTCTGGTTTTACTTATTACACTGGTCTACATGGGAAATTTTTTTTCTGCTGACTCGGGTGCTTGAACTGATTTTATGAGATTGAGGCTTCAGATTAATGCTTGAACTGAGGTCTCTGATGGTAGTTCCGGGAGCTAACATATCGTCTTCTTTAGTCTAGAACCCTGTAATCCTGATAGAACCTAGTAATACTTTAGGCATATCAAGATCATGAACGAGGTCATTTAATTCACCTTGAGTGAATGGCTTGCACAAAACGTGTTAACTAGAAACATTTACGCAGTCGTCAATTTCTGATTTTGACAGGATGCTTGATTCGTCACTGGAAATAGGAGTTGAAAATGTTTGGAAAATAGGGATATATATGTTTCATAAGGCCTAACTTCAGGATTTAGGGATATACATGTTTGGAAAATAGATAATCATTTTTACACTTTCTACGAATTTCATCCATTTTGCATATCAGGCTATATCAAATAAAAATACATTAAGTTGATATTTTTAAAACAATACAGAAACACTTATAACATTTCTATTTCCTAAAACAAACCTAATGTGGTTGTGGAAAATTTGTGTTAAATAGTGTTAATCCAAAGCAACATTAATTAATACAGGCACCTGCAACAGTTGAAAACATATGAAATCGTCATTTGTGAAAAAATGGATATGATTTATGGTTTCAGAACCATCAAATTAACAAAGATCAGCTGTTAGCTTAAAGTCAGCAAAAATGATGTAAACCAGTGTTATCCACGCCTGAGGGGTAAGAGGTATATTGTGTTGGTTAGAGTGCTCGGTTCCCACTGCGCAACTCCGGGTTCAATTCCCGGCCGCGGCAAAATAATAAATTCTGGGCTTTCTTTACAAGTATCTATTGCTGTGTGACGATGAGAAAGCCCACCCTAAGGTTATGAAGACCAGAGTAAATGGTGCTAACCACAATCCCCTATTAGACCAGTCAAATGGTGATCAAAAAGGCCATATTCAGGAAAATATTCCGGAAGTTTTTTCTCAACGGTTCTATGTTTTTGAAAATGCTGAATTCGAATTTGATGTTTGCCACCTCAAAGAAGGTCGGCTTCATAGCAAAAATTGCAAAAAAAAAGGAGGTAATCATTTCGCTCTTTTTTAGTTTTTGGCTTTTATCTTCAAAACTATGCGTTCTATAGCAACAATTGTTGTTTACAAAATTAAAGTAGATAACCTTTACTATGAAATGTATTTATAAACTTTAAATTTGTGAAAAACGATTTAGGCGCTAGAGCGCGCTGAAAAATGGTTACTTTTTGGGCCTCTGGCCAAAGCGGGATAATAGATCTTTCCAGCCATCCTACCGCACGGCGGCGCTCTAGTTCCACTTTATCATGCTTGAAAAATGCTATTGTGAACAAATGATTGGCCTTGTTAAATGATTAACACGGAATATTCACACAATATTCACGGAATCAATAGGGTCGTGTTTGCTCGCGCGGAGTATCTGTGAACCCAAACCTTAGGTAACCAAAATAGAGAGGGATATAAGAAAATGATAGCGGGCTGTCGAGTCATAGAACAGGACAGGGGGTAGGGGAGGCATTTTGCGAGAATTATTGATTGCTGTTTCCGGGCTCGTCAACTGGTAACGTCATTACTTCCGTAAGCGTAGTACATGCTTTTTATCACGGCAGGTGGCAGTGATCTTTCCCTCCTGGATGGAGAGATCCGGCGTAGATTTACATGTCGGCTAGCGGGGTTTTCCCCAACAAGGAATCTCCCATTAGCTGGGCTCCGTCCCAGCCGAAACAAGCTCTAAGCTCCCGACCGGTCTCCCGGCATGGGTGGTGATATGCGATTTTCACTCTTGTCTGTGCGTGCTTTAGGAAGTCCGTCCTCCTGGCCTCGTGCTACGCTGTCTTGCGATTTTTCCTCTTGTCCGCGCGTCCTTTAGGAAGTCCGCCCTTTGGGAAGTCGAGCTCTCCAGCTTCCGCCTCTAGACGTCAGCCTTCTCCGCTGGCAGACACCTGACGCGGGACACTCCACCTCGTCTGTTGGCCGAGCGGGGGCGAGTTCTTGTAAGGTCTTCTTGTTGACGTGAGCAGAAAGAGAACTTCCACTCCGCTGCCGCTCGGCCATTCTTCCATGTGTTCACACAAGATGGGAGAATTGATCTTGAGCCTAGATGCTAGAGAATATTGGACTGAAAATGTCATTTTCAATACTTGTAATAATCACAAGTGTGAAATGAAACGAAACAAATACACCCACATGTTAACATTGGATGTAATATCAATTGTTCTCACGGAGAAATTTGCAACGTTTGAAACATTGAGTGTTCTTTGAGTAATTACTGAAGAATGCAGGGCGCATTGTACCTACCATACCTACCATTGTACCTACAATACCTACGGATATCAATAGATGTTAATAGTAATGATGTAGTTAATAGTAATGAGTTAATAGTAAGATGGACATCAATTTGTTGTCATTTGAAAACTATTTTCTATGTAATTGATATGTTTTTTTATATTTTATAAAGTAATTGTAAATAAAAAGCGATGGTGTCTAACAAAAGGATGAAATCAATTTAAATATATTTTTGAAGCGGAATCGTGAACAGAAAAAAAGATAACATAAATCTTTTTTCTCCTATTAATAATTAATTAAAATGAATTATTTGTAAAATCGATTTAAAATGAAAATAAAACTCAATGTCTTGTATGTGGTCGAAGATCTAGAAAGTAATTTTGACACTACGAAATTTCTTTATTTAAATCTTTTGGATTCAAGAGAGTTTTATATGAACAAACAAATTGAAGATAATGCATTTTATTCGTAATTATATCACTTCAAATGCAAATACACTTGCTGACACTATCTAATTAATGAGTGTGGGTCAATAGTAAACCTAATATCTGCTAGATGCATTTACATGTATGTGGAAATTGGTTCGTATTAAGGGTAGGTTGATATTACCACAATTTCTCCGATTATTTCGAAACATATAGTAATATAATGGACGCTCAATGTTTATCATTTTTCCTTCATTATAAATGCATGATGCGTTTTAGATTTTCAATTGTCCGGCGAAATAATAATTTTTCATGTTCGATTTTTGGTGCAAACACTTCAACTTCGTCGACAGTGGACAACCCCTTTTAACTTCCTTGAATTGTTTACTTACTACTCCTTGGCGCACAATCCTTTCTCGAACTTACTAAAAACCTTTTAGAGAACATTTGAAAGAAAGTACAGGATCGCTTAGGTAAGAAAGGTTATAACTTTTTGTCCGCATACGCCAGTGTGGAGTAGAAAATCCAGTGACCTCACGAGTGTTAAACCCATCTGACGTACGATTTGAAGTGATGTTTCAGAAACATTAATAGGGACATAGAAGACATTTAAGTAGAATTAAACTGGCGTAATTTTGAGACTTTTATGTTGCAAATGTGAATTTACTATTTAAGTTTGCAGAACTGATTACTTATTGAAAAGCGAACATTTTAAAAAATGTTTGAAATTAAACATATGCAATTCAATGGCACCAAATCGGACAAGAGAAACGTTAAACCTACATTTCGAGTACCAAATATGATTTTTGTCATGGTTGTAGTTGCTTGTACATTATCTCGAATGAGTATTTGTTGTCATCTCACTTTGAAGCACTTCAGCAAAGTAAGTTCGCTCACTACATCAATTGTAAGTTATCTCAAGAAATGCATTAGAGTTGTTTAACTGTATTTTCAAGAATATTAAAAAACTAAAGGTAAATTTCAACAAAATAATTCCATTTACTAGCGCAATTGTATGTTCAATAATCTGTAAATTACTTGATTAGACAGTTCACAAAAACCCGTCATATCTGCCCAGTCCATTTTATTAATTTTCTTACATTTTTCCTTTGACATGCTTTATTCTTTTTACCTTGGTGCAAAATTCAAAGACGGTATGTGATAAAAAATTATTGTTTTTGTTTATTATCTGTTTAATTAATGGAACATCCTTCGTAGATAAACGTAATCCGTCCGTCATCTTTTGTAGCAATCTTGTTGTTTCTTAACTGAACTTATGATGGAATTCTTGTTTCTACAGTGATTCGTATACTTTCTTTGCATTTCTTTTCTTTCCTTTTTTCATAGAGAGAAATCCATCATTCACAGGCACCTAGCGAAACCACAATGGAGAGAGAGGATGAAGCACAAGGTGATGTACGCGGCGACGCACGGGACGCGGAGTTGGACGATATTGGAGAGAATGTGCGGGGCGGTACACGAGATGCATCGCGAGGTGATGCGAGAGGCGATGCACGGGATGACGCACGAAAACGTGTGTGGGTTAATGTAGGAGTCGATGCACGGAACAATGCGTTAGCTCGTGTGCGCGGCGCAGTGCAAGACAATGTGCCGAGCGATGCTCGGGGCAATGCGTGGGCTAGCGTACGGGGCGATGACCAGGGCGATGCACGGGGCAATGTGTGGGCTAGCGTACAGGGCGATGACCACGGCGATGTTCGGGGCAATGTGTGGGGTAGCGTGCGGGGCGATGACCAGGGCGATGCTCGGGGCAAAGTGTGGGGTAGCGTACGGGGCGATGACCAGGGCGATGCTCGGGGCAATGTGTGGGGTAGCGTACGGGGCGATGGGCAGGGCGATGCACGGGGCAATGTGTGGGTTAGCGTACGGGGCGATGCTCGGGGCAAAGTGTGGGGTAGCGTACGGGGCGATGGGCAGGGCTATGCACGGGGCAATGACCAGGGCGATGCACGGGACAATGCGTGGGCTAGCGAGCGCGGTGAATCGCGGCACGATGACCAGGGCGATGTTCGGGCCGGGGTGCCAGGCGCAGCGCATGGTGACGCACGGGCTAAGGCACAAGGCGAAGTGCGGCTGGAGGGCGGGCGCGACGGCGCGGGTGCCCTGGGGCGAAACGCTAGCGGTTGGCGCCCCGCCCCGCCGCCCGCGGGCGCGCTGGCGTGGGCGGAGGGAGGGCCGGGGGCGGGGGCGGGGGCGACGACGGCGGTGGTGGACCTGGGCGACGCCGAGCGGTGGCTCAGGCCGCTCCACGCGCGCGCGCAAGTGGCGCTGCTCTTGTGGCGCGCCCCGAAGCAGACGCGGGAGGGCTGTGCGCCCAGCTGGCTGCAACGCCGACAGGGGTACGTGCTGGCTTCGCACCGTTACTTGCGCTTGGTTGAATTTCTCGGCCACGATACGTATGATGCCGTCCCCGTCAGTGATACACAGGTAGGAATTGAGGTTAATGATACCATATAATTCTAACAACTAAATTTTATATGTTGGTTATTAAGGATCCAGAAGGTATCAACCATAAAGTTAATTTAAAATTACATTTAATATTAAAAATAATTCGCCATATACTTGTTTCGAGAACTACGGAACCAGTGGCTCTACGGAGAAGAAAATAATAAAATTCAATTAAGATGTGAAATGAAACTAACCTAAATAATCAAATGGGGAATAGATGAGTTACAAAAGTGAAAATGTAAACTTTGTGGATGCATACCCGAGTATACTCTCCTACATTATTTCAGTAGTATACATATAATTTGCGGCTCTCACACGCAACCAATCGTTATAAACGAGGTCTCTAAAGTAAGAGAATTTCACGGAGACGTACCGAATTGCACTTTGTCTTAAAAAATGTGAAGGATGTGTTCGAAAAAACGCGTCTAAATGTGCATGTCAAATGCAATCCCCATCACTCGACATTTTTGTCAAAATCTGTATAGTTAAATAACTCCTAAACGAAGCAGTTTAGGGCCTTGAAACTTCAAAATTTGAGGCTAATGACCCCAAAGAAACGTTCTTCACATCGTAATCTACAAAATGAGATTTTACTAGACATTCTATTACATTTTTGTTGGTCCGGTGCTTATCGATACTACCAATACCACCTATATCAGTGGCCTTGGCGCAGGATACCGTGAACTAAGTCAAACTAATTACAGAGAATGGAGAGAGAGCTCTTACATGCATTTTGACGTTCTTCGTCAATAAGAAGAAAGAAACAATACTAATAAATGATACTACACGGTGAAAAAAGAAGACTATCTTGTTAGGTTTGGTAATAACAACAATATAATATAAAAGATTCCTGTCCGGTGAACGATAATATCCCGGTGCACTGAAAGAAAGAGAAACGGGTCATGACAAGGCAAGCGATATCCCGCTCTTGTTTAATAATGGATGAGGCGAAGACTTAGGTGCACTGTAAACCTGAGATCAACCACCAACCCGGTCGTTTAACCTGTATCAGTATTTTCGTTATCAGGGGTCAAATTTTCAAGTCAACGTGTTCAGTCATAATATTGCATTTGCATGAAAACTAGAACGACTTTTCTCTTAATAACTCAGCAGCGTTATTTTTAGCAAGTTAGAAAAAGATCTAGATATTATGAGGAAGCAAGTTCAATTTATTATTAAGCAGATTGATTTATTAATCACTGAAGAACAGTCTTACAGACACAGTGCTGATTTGTCTGTTTCTGCAGTATTTTGTTTTCTATTTCCCCTCACACACATATTTTTTGAGGAAATCGTGATATGTTATTTCTCCACATCTACAAACATGCTATTACATTAAAAATGTAATCGGTGTATAAGATGAGCCCACAGCGAGAGCAAGCAGGGGAGAATATTACAAAGGAAAAATGCAAAACATTGCAGGAATCAGATTGCATAGGTTCATTAATGTTAGCTCGAATTTATATTTAATATTTTTAGACAAAAAGGAGAAATTTTAGTTGGTACAGGATACGACTGTCCAGATGCTGCTATATCACTTCATGTTTGATTGTTTATATTATATAAAACCCTCTCCTATTTCATTTCATTAGTTAAGATGAATGTTGTGGCTCTCACAGGCAACCAATCTTTTTTTTTTTGTTTTTTTTGTTTAAGGTCGCATCAACTACTCGGTCATTAGCGACCACTATTGGGAGTAACGTTATGACATGATGATGACACGATATGGTGATGAGAGAGGGTGAAAGGACGAACACATACAACCATGCCCGAGGCGGGACTCGAACCCGCGACCCCACGGTCCGAGACCACTACGGCACTACTGCCTTAGCGGTCTCGGCCACGGGGCCGGCAACCAATCTTTATAAATGAGATCTGTAAAGAATGAGACTTTCACGTAGACGTGGCAAGTTGCACTTTGACTTTAAAACTATGAAGAATTTGGTGGAAAAAATCTAAATATTCATGTCAAATGTAACCCGGATAACTCCGGCAGAATTTTAAAAATTTATTTAGTTTAATAATTCGTAAACGAAGCGTTCTAAGGACTTAAAATTTGGAATTATGGGGCAAAAGGCCTTATAGAAACGTTCTTCGTAACGTAATCTATGGGATGAAAGCTTCTTGGACATTCAATTACATTTTTCTGGTCCGGCGCTTCTCGATACAACCTCACCTATTTGGAGACGTGCAGAATCCGCAACTGTAAGTGAAATTAAACTAATTTCATGATGTTCTAGGCAACTGAATTGCATGGGTGTACCTCTCAGTTAAGTATTAAAGTTAAATTATATTCCAAAGAGTAGGGTAGTACTTGCCCGATGCTGTATTTTCTCTTGACCAATTCTACGTAGCTTTCTCATGAGTAACTAGTGGTGCTACGGAATGGCACAGACTTTTCCGCATTAGTTTTCTGTTTCGTTTGGTCTCGGCTAGCTATATGGACTTACTCTTGACAGCTGCCATCTATCGCCGCCCAAACTACATTTTTTGACATTTTATTAATTTCTCGGTTTCCCAATAGTAGAACCAAACTATTATTTTAATAATATTAAAAAAACAGTTAAACCTTGCCCTAAATAGCAATTTTCGTTGAAAAATTTGTAGCCATTTTTTAAAAAAAATGGCATTTAGCGCTACTGTCAATGCGAAATTCGAAGCCCATTTTTACAGAAAACATTTGAGTTTTCGAAAAACTTCATTTGACGTCATTTGAAGCAATTACACTCACAAATTGAATAGTGTTTACAAATTGCTGGAAATGTGCATTTTAACCGTATGAGAGACCATTCAAAACTAGTGGTGCTACAGAATGGCACAGACTTTCCCGTAATAGTTTTCTATTTCCTTAGGTCCGGACTAGCTATTCGGAATTGCCACATACTCGTGTTAGCTGCCATCTATCGCCGCACAAACTACTTTTTTGTAATTTTTTTAATTTTTCGGTTTCCTATTACGTGAGACAAATAAAAAACTACATTTTTGCAATTTTTGAAAAAACAAAAGAATAGAGGAATCTGGTGTTAATGTCATCTCATAGGGCACATTTAGCACTATCTTTACCAAAAGTTTAAAGAAAAAAATTGGAGCCGTTTTTGAGCAAATCTGGTTTTTGTAATTTTTAAAATTTAAAATATAGTATGCAATATTGCGCAAAAACTAGTAAAATTTTC
The DNA here is from genome assembly GCA_031308135.1 of Acheta domesticus. Lineage (NCBI taxonomy): Eukaryota > Metazoa > Arthropoda > Insecta > Orthoptera > Gryllidae > Acheta > Acheta domesticus. Next base: position 58,577,727 of record JAHLJT010002630.1, read on the forward strand.
AAACAAAATGGACATGAATTTAATTAAAGAACTCACTTTGGACAACAAATTTTATTTGAAGGGAAAATCTCTATCTTCAATTTTGTAGTTCTAGGAAAACGGCTAAAAAATTTCAAACCTTTGAAATTTTCGAAAATTCAGAATTAACCGTGAAAATGGGACCTACATCACCTTAATACGTATATTTTACTCTATTCTTAAAAGAAATTTGGAGCCGTTTTTGAGACAATTTTGAAAATGTTTAAGATGTTTCATTCCTCAAAGCCAGATGCCGATTCAGCTGCTAAGGCATTGCACACTCCTGGCCAGAGTGTACAAATGACTTGCGTTGCTTCCAATGTTAATCTAAAACCGTGTTTAGTTGCTCTATGCCTGTGGTAGGAGGGAGGAAGTCGGAGGGAGAGGCCGATATAAAGCAAACGGTGGTTGTCCTGCACCGAAGATGACGGGGCATATGCAGCTTAGGTCTAACCTTTGCTTCTCCTTATAGAAAAAAAATACTCATATAACCACTGTTTGGTGCTTTGGAGCGCTAGTAGCAAATGTTTAGGCACACGCGCTATGCGCACAAAATTATTCTGGGCACTAATGGGTTAATATTATACTTGTAGGGAGACGCCGGAAAACATTTTGGTCTTAAGCCATTTTCGAAAAGTCAGGAATTTGAACGAAAATTGTCTGAGCCATTCTTCTATGCTATCTGACCGAAGACGAAGTTTAATGCCCAAATTTGGAGACACTTTTGAGATAATTTAGAAAATGTTGAAGCTCTATGTCAAAACCTCTCAAAAATCAGTTATATCCGTTTCAAACCCACAGTGCCTTGAATTCCTTTAGATTTTTTGGGAAATATTAGTTTTGGAGAAAATCTCCTAAACCAAACTGACTGACAGACAAACGTTTTGTCGTCAATCAATTTTTCGTATCTATGGCCTACAAAACATAGATTTTGAGTATACAATTTTTATATGATACATTAAATAGCATACACTTTCCACTAAAAGTGGTAACTAAGTAATTCCTGGGCATTTTAGAATCCCCTGAGTTCCCTAGACTGTCTCATGGGGCCACGAAGTTCCTTTATTACCAGCAATTCTAAAGTGCTCCATCGTAATTTACAAATTGTGTGGAAAACGTAATAGAGCTCATTACAGCAATTACCGAGATAGTAGATCTCCTCGAGACGTGATCCCCAACGTCTTGAGGGAACTGACTGTGGATCTTGGTATGGCCCGAGAGGTTCCAACCACCACTGACAGAAGTCTGGCGTTGGACACTCCATGATGTTGGGTTGCCAGGTTGATATTTCACCACCTTTTACCAATTAATGAGTGAGTGGTTGATATTTCATCACCTTTTCGTCCCCTTATTTCAGAAGGCTATTACCATCCTCGTAGTGGACAATCACGTCGAACGTGAGGACACCTTCCCTACCTTTTATTACCAGGTCAGGTTTGAGTCTAATCCCTTCGACAACGGAGGAAATGTTTTCCGTTAACACCACAGTGTCCGATTTCCGGAGCATCTTCCCATCTATGAAGTTCTTGATCTCGTGATTACGCTTTATTCTTGCAGTCATAGTAAAAATGCATTGACCCAGAATGTGATTCATGGTTTCTACAACTGTATTGCACTTCCAGTAGTATACATTCCCTCTGGGCCTTCCTCTTCAAAGAGTAGATTTATTGGCAGCAGTATTTCATCTCAATTGGAATACAGTTATAAAATATCAAGTTTCGAAAATATCATTATAATCTTTCAAAAAGGTATTTCCAATGGAATCGTGTGCATGCACCTTAACCCCTCTCTCTTTGGATCCAAGCTTCTCCCAGGCGGTGACCTAGTCATCGGCGCATTTCTTGTTAAAGGCCCTTAAATCTTATTCAGTGACATGTGGCATCTTAAAGTCAAAGTGCAATTCTTCACGTCTCCGTGAAATTCTCTTTCTTTGGAGACCTCATTTATAAAGGTTGGTTGCGTGTGAGATCCGCAAAGGGAAGGTACACTACTGAAATAATATAGGAGACAATAATGCTCCCACTCCTGTCTGGAGCGATATATATATATATATATATATATATATATATATATATATATATATATTGTGACCGTACTTACCCTTGTTGGTTTTATGAGTACACATATCATAAATTTTTGTGATGTTTATTTTGGGCACAGGGGTTCTTTGAAGGGGGTACTTTAATCATCATTATCTGAATTCAAAGAATCTACCGTCACAGAAACAGAATTTATTAATAAAAATTAACAAAACATCTTCACATTACTAACGTAATTTACATCATTGACCTGGTCGCAAATTCTTACTGAATACAGATTAAATGGTTTATACTATACGTCTCCGAATATTCCTATCATTACATTTATCATTTCCATTTATACAACCTCCATTTCTCTGGAAACTGCATGCCATTCGTGAACCACTACAGACACCATTACTCTCCTTACTACTCAGTGAGCACCCTGAACTGGCATTCCACTCGATTACCCCTCTATTTTGTTCATAATTATTGTTACTTATCTGCCCTCCACAACCGTCGTCTTCTACGCGACGCGATGCCGAGTGCTCCGTCCGATGCCGAGAGGTGACCTTGGCGCCAACGATGTTCTGCCTGCCCACGTGTCGCCGGCGGCCCGTTCCCATGCACCGGCGTCGCCTCACCAGTTTCCTTCTTCACACGACGAATTTACTGTCTCAGCTCACACGGCTCCACCATACAATCCCGCATTCGCACAGCTACACCGACTATCACTGAACAGCATTGCCCACGTGTCCGTGCACTGTCCTCTTCTCTCGTCAAATTTCGTGATTATTCCTTCTACTTGAGTTTACCACAATCCTTACTCGCAATCATCATTAAGTCCATCACAATTATCCTTCCTGTAACACCAGGCGTCCCGATTACTCTCGATTTATCTGTTCGTTACCACATCGCTCTCTTGTCGCCATCACACCTCTGTCTTCACCTCTCGCTGCTCAACTCCCAACTGCTCTTTCGCGCGGTCCGACCGACCAATTCACCACTTCCGGGCGCTCGTTCACGGCTCGGCCCGATTCGTTCCGCAACGATTCATCAACCTGCGCGCCACTTTTGAACGTTGTGGTGCGCCTATTATTTACGTTTTGACCAATACGGTCAAATAACCCCCACGTTATTAAGATCTTTTTTACACAGTGAAAAATAATCTTCTAATGCCATTGCTTCCAGGGTTCTCCTTTAGTTTTGATCTTGTTCCTCATGGTATGCCTTCAAATTGTAAAAGTTGTATTGTTCGACTGTTTCTCCCCGCTCATTCATTAATTCCGCCACATTTGGAGCTTTAATTGCCTTGATCTGATATGGTCCTTCATAAAGGAGGAAAAACTTCGAATCAGTTTTTTGTTTGGGATTTGACACTCTAGGTACCCTAACCAACACCTTTTGTCCCACCTTGAATTCGTATGGCGTTTTCTTCATTTTTGCTAGTCGGACTTCGCTCATTTTGACTAAATTCTCGCGGACTGTTTCCTGTGATGACTCCTGCGGTCTCTGGAATACCTCTTCTCTGTCAAGTGCGTATAAGACGTGGGGTGGTCTACGTCCAAAATGTGCCTCGTACGGTGTAATACCCGTGCTATCGTGTGGAATGGACGGCAACCACCTATTAATCTCCGGTATTAGCTCTCCCCATTTGTCGTGCTGCTCGTGGCAATATGTTCTGAACATTCTAGATAATTCCCTCATGACCCGTTCCGCCGGATTCGATTGTGGATGTCGAATCGACGTAAATACTGGTTTTGTTCCAAGTCCCATCAATGTTTGCTGCCACTGTCGGCTGGTAAACATGGTTCCATGATCTGACAGTATTCTTTGGTATGGTCCAGCCACATCAAAAAATATCTTTAACTTCCTCAGACAAGTTTGATCATTCGTTCTCCTTATGGGGTAAATTTGGACGAATTTCGAAAATATGTCAATAGTTACAAATATGTGCTGGTTTCCATTTCTAGTTTTCGGCAGTGGTCCGTAAATATCCACGGCTCCTATGTCATTTTTTTCAAGCGGAATTATTGATTGCATGGGTCCTGCAAAGCTCTTGTTTGGGTACTTCGCTTTCTGACATAAGGCGCATTGACTCACGACCTTTCTAATTTGCCGGGCCATTCCCCTCCAGTAACATAGTTCTTGTAGTACCTTCGTAATTTTCTCCGCTCCGAAATGTGCCATGGACGTATGAACATGCTTAATCAATTGCTCCGTGATACTCTTAGGTATCCACAACCTAAATATTTCTGCGTTTCTTGTCACTCTCCTGGTCACCGCTCCCTGGATTAACTTCCATTCATCTTGCTTCTCCTCCATGCCCTCGTAATCCGGGTCTTCCCGTGACATTCTCCCCTCTTTGTAAGACTTTACCTTACTAATGTCAGGATCTTGTTCCTGTAGCGCAATTAGGTCTTCCCAATCGACTAGCGGCGCGTCCGTCACTCCAAGGTCTATCGCTGCCACTTGAAACTGCCTTTCGTTAGCGTAAGCCTCGTTTCCCTTGGGAGTCTTCCTGCTTAGTAGATCGGGTAAATAGTTTAACTCCCCTTTACAGTGTTCTACATCAAATGAAAATTGCTGCAGATACAGGGTCCATCTATACAATCGATCATTCTGCGTATGGCATCTGTTCAAAAACGTAAGGGCCTAATGATCCGTGCGCACAATGAAGTGCCTACCCATCAAATAGGGTCTTAATGTGGTAATAGCCCATACAATAGCCCCCGCTTCTTTTTCAGTCGTGGTGTACCGAATCTCTGGGCCTTTGAGCACCCGACTAATGATTGCGATGATTTTCTCTCTTCCTTCCACCTCCTGATACAGTACGGCCCCCATTCCGAAGTCGCTACTGTCAGTTTGTAGTATACACGTTTTGCTAAAGTGAGGATGTGCTACCACACAATGCCTGTAAAACATGGCCTTGATTTCATTAAATGCCTCCTCATGGGAATCATCCCACTTCCATCTTTTCCCTTTTTGCAACAGCTTATAAAACGGTGACATTATCACAGCGAAGTTAGGGCAGAACCGAGCATAATAATTACAAGTACCAATCAGTCGCCGAACTTGTCTGACATTCTTGGGCGCCGGAATTTGTTGTATCTTCCGAATCGTGTCCTGCTTCATACCAATGCCCTCTGTCGTGATCTCGTACCCCAGAAAATGGATAGTCCTCGTAGCCCATCTCGATTTCTTGATGTTCAACACTAAATTGTTTTCCTTCAGTATGCCGAATAGCTCTCGTAAATCTCGAAGATGCTCGGAAATGGATTTGGATTTAATCACAACATCATCAACGTAAACTGTCACTCTGTCCTGTAGTCGACCCCCTATTATCCTGTCAATGCACTGAACCAGTGCTGCACCGCTGTTTCGCAGACCAAATGGTACTCTTCTGAAGACGTAGCATATTCCTTCCACCATGAATCCCGTCTACTGTTGGTCTTCCTCAGCGATTTTCATTTGCCAATAGGCCCTGCTGAAGTCCGTGCAAGAGAACACCTCGCACCCTCCGAATCCTCTCAGAATTCCCTCCACTTCCGGTGGGGCGTCTCGATATGGCAGGGTCACAGCATTCAGTCTTCTCGCGTCTAAGCAAATCCGAAGTCCTCCATCCTTCTTCTTGACGATGACTATAGGACTGGTGTAAGATGTGGACGCCCTCTTTATGATCCCTTCTTCCGTCATCTCTCTGATCAATTCCGCCACTTCTTTTCGATAGGCTGCAGGTATGGGATAGTTCCTCTCCCTGAATGGTGTATAATCTGTCAATTGTATCCTAAATTCGTACTCCTTAATAGGTTCACAGTTTTTCATAAATATATTCTTGTTCTCTAATAGCAATTCCTTCAACTCGATTTTACCCCTATTATCCAACATCTCAGCTCCGTCAGCCTGTTGCTCTATCCACTCCTCCACGCTTTCACCACTTATTACTCCTGCGCTAATATTGTATTCTTCGTCTTCCTCGCCTCCTGTATCAATCCACATCTCGTCTCCGTTTACAATGATGTGCCCCTTTTCGAGATTTATGACAGCCCGATTGTTCGCCAGGAAGTCCATCCCCAATATAACCGGATACAACAAATGCCTCACCACCAGCGCAACCATCTCGTACATATATCCACCAATGCATACTTCTAACATCACTTGTTTTGTAATGGGGCTTGACCTCCTCTGGGTGGCCCCAATTACATACGACCTCGTCATCGGTAATGTCGCCACATGTTTTCCCGTCGCCATTAACTTCTCACAGTAATCTTCCGCAATCGCGCTTGCCACACATCCTGTGTCAACCAATGCTTCCGCTTCCTCACCTAGACATGATATCATGACGGACATTTCCGACGAATCTTCTGGCTGCTTTTTCTCTTGATCCAGGGCTCATCATCGTAGTCGACCACTTGAAATGACTTGATGGAAACCTCGTTGCTTACTCTGTGATTATTCGTGTTGGGGCCTCCCGTCAACACGAACTCCCCCCGTTTAAATTTGGGTTGTAGCTCGTCCCGCTGGTGTTTGGTCTCATTTCGTTATCACGTGAACCTTCTCCTCCGTTTCCTCCATTAGGTTGTCTCGACCTCTCGCCGCTCCTTCGACCCTCGCTCTCCTGCTGCCTACCATATCCTCTTTGGTTTTCTCCACTCCTCTGATCACCCTAAACTCTAGCGTTTTGCTTTCCTCCTCTCTCTGGCTCGTTAGCGCCCCTCACAATCATTGCATTTACATTCACCTCGTTTCTATTTTTCGGTGCATTTGCGAACGTCAGATCGAAACTCCCTAAGGCGTCTTGAAACTTCTCCAAATCCGTATGACACGCGCTCCTAAGCAAATTCTGGGTAGTTGTTGGAAATTGTCTGATTAGGATGCACATGATTTCTTGATCGCTCATGGGCGGCGATAACGATCGGAAATCCATGATGCGTCTAGCCGCGTAATCTCTCATTCCGCCCCCACCTGACGGTTTGTACACACTGTTCATGAGATCCATCTTAAAATTTAGCTGGATATCCTCGCTCCAATACCTTCGAAAAAACATCTGCTTAAACTCCGCTACGGTATTTGGAAATGGTGTAATGGTATCTGCCCAAGTCCTCGCGTTATCCTGCAGCATCTGGTATATTACCTGCGTCTTACTCTTCTCAGGGAGACAACTAACCGCTAGGTATCGCTCAACAGCTCTCATGAACGAGTATGGATTCTCTTTTACATCGCCCGAAAATTTTAATGAGGAGGGTATTGCTATATTAACTGGCCCCCCTCCTACACTTGGTGCCATCTTAACCTCCTTTAATTCTTGAACTTCCACTTGCAATACCGCGATGTTGTCCTCGCATTTCCGAACGTCCTTCTGCACCTCCTTTCTACAGGCCTCCACCGACTCCTTCAATTCTTCCTTCGTGTCTGCCAACTCCCTCTTGCAGTTTTCTATCTTCCGTTCCATCCCTTGTGATACTGCCTTCACTTGCCCCTGTAGTTACTCGATAGCTTTATCCTGTGCCTCAATCCGTCGTTCCATCTTTGTTGTAATGTTTCGACTAAGTTCGCCGCATATCTCTTGAACTCGCCCGTCTATTCTTTGTTCCCATGACTCGAACTTCTCCACTATAATTTGATATTGTTCCTGTATTTGTTTCGCTTGCTCTTGTTTATGAGCTTTCAATTCGTCAAGAATCCTCTGCTCTCGTTCTTCCTGATTCTTTTGTTCCTCAACCATTCTCCTTTGCGCCCGTTCTTCCTGTTTCTCTAGCTCCTCAACCATTCTCTTTTGCGCCCGTTCTTTCTGTTTCTCTAGCTTCTCAGGTATTCTCTGTTCTCGTTCTTCCTGATTCTTTTGCTCCTCGACCATTCTTCTATGTGCCCGTTCTTCGAGCTTCTCTTGTCCTGCCATGATTCGTTGAAGCATGCTAAGTAGGTCTTCTGTTTCATGCCTCTTCGCTGTTCCCGGATTTGGTGTTGATGCACTCGCCCCCGATAATTCCATTCTGGCTCTATCCGAATCTTCTAGTAGTGACTCATCCCATTTACCTCCGTCATCCTCATCATAATGATCTCTGTCCTCGCGCTTCTCCTCCTCTCCCATCATCATACCCGTTTGCTTCTCCATGGCGCCCCCCAAATTGCACGCTACTACACCTATTTCTGACTAATCGCCCTCCTACACGCTCAATTCCACCAAAATCTATTGCCCAACTTCAGAATGCTCACAGAGAACTGCACCGAATACCACAAATTATTTCACTTCACACCAACGGCATCCTAATTACTCTCAAACAGGACAATAATACAATCTGAAGTACCTTGAATTAGATGTGAGTAATGCCGCATATATTACGATCCTCTACATAACTCATCAAGAACAAATACAAGAAAAATACACACCAAAAAAAATTATTGACATCTGTCATCCACCTGGGAACAATTCACATGCAAAATGCACTCAAGCTCAAAACACCTAGAAATACACACAAAATAATCAAATATGATCACAATGACATCTGTAACAAAATTCACAATACCCTTACAAATCCGCAGCAACATAATACACCTGAATTTAAAATATTCATTGAATTACCAATGAATCAGTGCATCAGATGGTGTTCCTGCCCCTTTATACTGAATGCCAACTTGTTCTTTAATCATCCACCTAAATAAAAGAATCTCTATAAATCTTATTTAGGAGCAACTACTTGAATTTGTAATGTTCACCAAATAATCACTGCTACTATGTCTCCAAAATAGCTCATACATTCATAGTATTCATTTACATACACGTCCAATCAGTGCTTCAAAATGCACTGGGCAGCACTTAAAACAAAATTTTTTTTTGAATTCAAACATGAAAGATTTTTGGCCCTAGTGTATTGCTCATTGAACTCATTGAATACACCCTACTGTAATACCTCCCAGAAAATTATGCCCTGACACTTTATTGATACACCCACTGTAATGATACTTCCAAACATTTATACTTTAACTCATTGTTTTTATGAAAATACACTGCACTAATGCTTGAAAAAAAATGTGCCTTGACACTTTATGTGTATTGAATTACACACTGTAATAACACTCCAAGAAATCATACCCTAACACACTGTGTTTATTAAGACACACACTGTAAGGACTCTTCAACAAAATTATACCCTGATAATTACACTCATGTACACACTCACTGTAATACCACTTTCAAATAATTATGCCCTAACACATTATTTGTTGCCACATATACATTATGATCTTGCTTCATAAAAATTATCCTTATATTGTATAATTATTGAAACACATGCTGTAATGTTTAGTACACTCCCTTAACACCTGCCATTCACTTCATCTATTCACTTAGATACACATGGGAATACTTTATAACAATTACCCTGATATTTACACTGAATTCAACACTGTTTACTGGCCACGTTATAACAATCTTAAAAAAATTACACTCCAATACCTGCCCTGCCTTAAAACACATTAATTGAAATTCCCCTCCATGTATTATTTGAACTCAATACCCTGCAAATGTAATTGACTGAATCATTAATTTACATGTACTGCACTACACACTGGGATGATGTTTCACAAAACACCCTAGTATATGTGATTGAATTTACCCTATTCGTTTAAGCATTCTTGAATTACAGTTTGAAATAATATCTCACACAACACCTTGATACATAAATTTGCACTTAATACTCATCAAAATATTTTCTGATTTGCAAGTTGAATATTCCACACAACACCTTGGTACATGAAATTGAACTTAACATTCATCAAAATCTCTTCTGAATTGTAAATGAATTCTTTCAAACAACACCTTGATACATAAATTTGCACTTAATACTCATCAAAATGTCTTCTAAATTGTAACTAATGTTCATACAACATATCTTTTGAATTGCAAATTAAATAGTTCACACAACACCTTGGTATATGAAGTTGAACTTAATAAACATCAAAATATCTTTTGAATTTCAACTAAATTATTTCAAACAACACTTCATCGATTCCACTGCAATATGTTAGAGAACACTAATATATTTAATGCACTTCAAATTACTCTTTGAAATATTTAAAACTGAGATACAGACATTATCAAGAAATTTACACTGTCCTCTGCATTTTCCAGTCATGCAACCAATTTCAGATACATGCTGATTAAAGTATGCACTTATGGGGATTGTATTTTGTTCAAATCTAATTACAAATTACTAATCTTTCCCTGTCCCTGAATTTCGGGCGCCAATAATATGTGACCGTACTTACCCTTGTTGGTTTTATGAGTACACATATCATACATTTCTGTGATGTTTATTGCGGGCACAGGGGTTCTTTGAAGGGGTACTTTAATCATCATTATCTGAATTCAAAGAATCTACCGTCACAGAAACAGAATTTATTAAAAAAAATTAACAAAACATCTTCACATTACTAACGTAATTTACATCATTGACCTGGTCGCAAATTCTTACTGAATACAGATTAAATGGTTTATACTATACGTCTCCGAATATTCCTATCATTACATTTATCATTTCCATTTATACAACCTCCATTTCTCTGGAAACTGCATGCCATTCGTGAACCACTACAGACACCATTACTCTCCTTACTACTCAGTGAGCACCCTGAACTGGCATTCCACTCGATTACCCCTCTATTTTGTTCATAATTATTGTTACTTATCTGCCCTCCACAACCGTCGTCTTCTACGCGACGCGATGCCGAGTGCTCCGTCCGATGCCGAGAGGTGACCTTGGCGCCAACGATGTTCTGCCTGCCCACGTGTCGCCGGCGGCCCGTTCCCATGCACCGGCGTCGCCTCACCAGTTTCCTTCTTCACACGACGAATTTACTGTCTCAGCTCACACGGCTCCACCATACAATCCCGCATCCGCACAGCTACACCGACTATCACTGAACAGCATTGCCCACGTGTCCGTGCACTGTCCTCTTCTCTCGTCAAATTTCGTGATTATTCCTTCCACTTGAGTTTACCACAATCCTTACTCGCAATCATCATTAAGTCCATCACAATTATCCTTCCTGTAACACCAGGCGTCCCGATTACTCTCGATTTATCTGTTCGTTACCACATCGCTCTCTTGTCGCCATCACACCTCTGTCTTCACCTCTCGCTGCTCAACTCCCAACTGCCCTTTCGCGCGGTCCGACCGACCAATTCACCACTTCCGGGCGCTCGTTCACGGCTCGGCCCGATTCGTTCCGCAACGATTCATCAACCTGCGCGCCACTTTTGAACGTTGTGGTGCGCCTATTATTTACGTTTTGACCAATACGGTCAATATATATATATATATATATATATAAACACACACTCACATATATACAGTAAAATCTGTCTAAACCGGAAACGATTGGGACAAAAAAATTCCGGTTTAGGGAGGTTTCCGTTTTAGGCAGGATTGTCCGTTTATGACACTTTTTATGGTGATATTTCCGTCCTGAAATTAGTAACATGACTTTATTATAATTATAAAACGTATACTAACATAAAACTCATTTATGGAAGAAATCACCAATAAATGAATATTAAAAATAATTATTTCTGACAATTAGGTAAAAATAAATATTTCATGACTTCATGTTTATTAATAATGTTACTTTTTTCAACATCAATCTGAGTGTTTTAGGTTTCTCTCTTACTAACACCTTTTCAGTTGTTTTCCTAAGTTGAAAAATTTTAATATGTAGTTTTATATTTTTCCAATCATTGTCAAACTGGTTGTGAAACTCGTAAAAGCACATCACCTCACTGGCTAGTGGCAGCACCCGAACTTCTCGCAGACTCTTTCAGCGTACAATGCGTCACAGCCCAGAGTACTACACTGCATTTTTTCTAACTCTCTCTCTCAAGCCCCTATGGCCACGATGGAGTATCACACGGCATTTCGCGTCTTTCCCGGTCTGCCGCTAGAAGTCGCATGATCGTAAGCGCTGCTTGATACGGTCGCGATCATGCGATATCTAGCGGCACGACTGAGGAAGACGCGAAATATCGTGACATATTTCATCGTGAAGACGGGCCTTGAGAGACAAAGTTAGAAAAATTGCGGTATAGGTCTATCTGACACCCTCGCATGGCCTTGAGCAATTCGGCTCTGGTCAAGGGGTTACGATTGCCAACGCGAGGCAGGGAGACGCGTAAATTGAAGCCATGCCCTTACACCTACCCACGCTTAGAGAGTCGGGAGAGAGGGAATTCCCCGACGGCCTACGCCGTGAGAGACAGATGATCTCAAGGTCGAATTCTACGATAACAGCGGGAGCCCATTTCCGTCACTGTGCGGCCACGTGTGAAACACATAACATGAACGGAGATATTAAAACAGACTTGCAGATGCATTCATTCCAATAAGAGTATCTCCCGTCTCTCTGCAAAACTGCATTAAATTAACAAATTCCGTTTTATGAAGGTTTTTTTCGCCTTACAGGACATGAAAAACCGTTCCGTTTCCGCGTTGGGCAGATTCCGTTTTATGCCGTGTAAAAATGCCATTTAACTTAACGAGCCGGAGAAATTTTCCGGTTAAGGCAGGTTTCCGGCTTGTACAGGTTCCGGTTTAGACAGATTTTACTGTCTATAACCTGTATACTTATATATAGCATAGCAGAGAAATAAAGAAGGAAATGTTTTCAGGTCTTAGTGAAGTGAAGTGCAGTGTGATACTAATGCAGTGTGTGTGTGTGTGTTTTCTCTCTTAATGTAATTTAATGTTTTATGAATCAGTCAGTTTTTATATTATTATCATTATTTTACCATTATTATTACTACAATTAGTATATAATTTGCTTATTCTTCTTCTTCTTATTGTTGTTGTTATTATTATTATTATTAGTGGTTTTAGAGTTCTATATTACAGAAAGGCTATGTATATTTATGTTTTTGTAATTAGCTGCCACCGGGTTATGCCCAATTGCAGTTTAAATAAATCTAATCTAATCTATTATATATATATATATATATATATATATATATATATATATATATACACACGCACATTGAAACGGAGTTTTCTAAAACAGGCGGAATCTTATTCTTTCTTTTCTTTCATTACTCTATTAAAAGTTCTCTAATAATTGCTCCTAAAATTGATGGGTTAAAATTTAAAAATGGGTTTAATAATTGTGTTTGGACACCAGGAAACGATTCCATGTATTTAAATTTAACTTATATTAGCCCGATGCCTTGCCGGGTCAGTTGTTGGATTCGGTTCAATGACAATTCGCTTACCTGCATTTGCCAATTATCACTGGATCAGCCCTCCATAGTGCGAAATCTGAAAGTTTTTTTCTGTTCTACTTTTGCACTCATAACGTGCTAGATTGCACAATAATAATCTTTTAATTCATTTGAAAAAAAGAACATGAACATTATTCGAGTTTTGATTGTCTTTCGTCTAGCTTTCTCATGAACAATCGTATTCAATTAAATTTTAACCCATTTTTACCGAAATCGTTTGGTCATTACCTCTGAAATCTTTTAGACAGCGTTCGTCCGAGCAAAACCCTAGAGCTCTCTTGAATGTCGTCGGACGGCTCTCCGAAGAACCAACCCAGAACATCCGCGACGTCTTTCGGGCCAAGCCGGGCCCTGGTGTCGTCTGCTTCGCTCTTCAATGCTCCTCCTAGCACCTAAATCTGATTAGCATCTGCAGCTATCCTGTCATCTATAGTTACTTTTCCCTGTCTACGTCTCGTATTGACACCTATTCACGAACTAAACATATCGGGAAAATATTATTCCTAATAATCTAATCCCTGGCTCCGCCACAGCACTGCGGAAATATTTATAGTCCCAAAGCTGATTATTTCCACAATAAAAGTTTATCAAACAATTTAAATAGTCCAATAAGAAACTAGTGGTGCTACAGAATGGCACAGACTTTCTCGTATTAGTTTTCTATTTTCTTAGGTCTGGGCTAGCTATTCGGAATTGCCATATACTCGTGCCAGCTGCCATCTATCGCCGGCCCAAATTATATTGTTTCGACATTTTCTGAAGTTTTCAGTTTTTTAATGGTAGAACGGAAATATAATTTTAAAATATTGAAAAACACAAAAATCCTCAATCTATTTGAAAATTTTCTTTTAAAAACGTGAAGCCGTTTTTACGAAAATAGCGTTTAAGCGCTACTAAAATTGCGAAATTTGAAGCTCATTTTCACAGAAAATTTTTAAGTTTTCAAAAATCTTCATTTAAAGTCATTTGAAGCACATTTACTCACAAATACAATAGTGTTTACAAATTGCTGTTAATGTTTATATTAAAGATGTGAGAAATCTTTCAAAACGATTACACTTGTGTATTTTTTGAAAAGACAAAAAAATACCTAAAAATAAACTTTACGTCATATGAGTGCAATTAGTTAGCAATTAGAGTGCAATTAGTACTATCCGTTCCAAAACGAAGAAAAAATTTGAAGCCATTTATGAGTAATGGAGTTTCAGCATTTCTAAAAATGCGGAATTTTGTGCTAGTTTTCCCAGAAAACTTGAGTTTTCGAGAAACTTTACTTGACATTATTTAAAGCACTTAAACTCGGAAATATAATAATGTAAACAAATCGCCACTAAAGTAAATATTACCGACATTAGAGGCAAGTCAAAAAATTACATTTTTGCAATTTGTAAAAACACAAATAGAGCGATAAGGGCTTTATGTCATCGCATAGGGTACATTTAGCACTATCCCTTCCAAAAATTTAAAGAAAAAATTTTGAGCCGTTTTTGAGAAAATCTTGTTTTTGTAGTTTTTTTACATTGCACAAATTACACGCAATATTGCAAGAAAAGTACTAAAATTTTCAAAAAATGTATATGACCTTAATAAAAAGCTCACTATGGAGAACAAATTTTATTTGAAGGGAAAATTTCTATCTGAAATTTTGTAGTTAGAGGAAGACGCCGAATAAAATTCAAACTTTTGCAAATTTCGAAAATTCAGAGTTAACTGTGAAACTCGGACCTATCCCTTTTACTCTGTTCTTAAAGAAAAGAGTAAAAGAAATTTAAGGACAAAATTTAGACTTTTTTGAGAAAATTTTGAAAATGTCCGGGGAGCTTCATGTAAAGTACCCCAAAATTTTATAGAATCTTTTTCAAAATCTCAAAGCCTCGACTTGAACCAGATAGACCGGGGAATATCCATTTTGAAAGACATCGTACGTATGGTTTGGGTGCTAGCAGTGTTCACAGACGGACGGACAGACGGACGGACAGACGGACGGACGGACCGAGAGACGGACGGACAGACGGACGTTTTCCTTCCAATTGGTTTCTCTGTATCAAGGACCACAAAAGAGGGGTTCTGGCTACACCACGTGTTGGGGGATTTCTTTTTCTTAATTTAGCAAGTGGATTTTGCAATTTTTCTTTATCACGACAAGGCAACGAATTATTTTCTGGCGAAAATTCGCCGTTTTTTCGCGCAGCATTAGATAACTTTCCCAATACTACATATATTACTCCGTATATACGTACGTATACGGAAAAGTAAAAATTAACTGCCTGATCGAAATTACAGATAACCGCTACGGCACAGCGTCAATACAATAAAATCAATGTTAGATTCCGCGTCAATCACGAGCGATCCGATCGCTTGCACACCTCTAGAAGAAGAAGAAGATGACCGAGTTCTATTTCCTATGCCCCGTGGATGGAAGCAACTAGGCAATTGTTTACTCCCATAATTCCTATCTTTCTGGTTTGATATTTTTTATACCTCATCCCCTAAGGTTATTTCTCTTATACTCCGGCACTATGGTTCTCTTGCTCAAAAATACGGCATCAAACGCCAGCCTCTTAATCGTTCACGAACCGATTTGACCCCATAACGACGCCCTAGCAACCGTGTAACCAAAACATGTACAGCGATTTCCCGGTGTTTACCGTCGACTGTTTGCGCCGCCATGTTTTGTATATCACAATATATATAGCTAGTTACACACACACATAAATATATATATATAAGTATTGTATATAATATATATATATATACAATATATATATATATATATATATATATATATATTGTAACGAATCTCTTTCACTGAATCGTCTAATCTTAAAATTTGATTGCCAATATCTACCATATGCTTCCCATTTACTGCCTGGGCAACCCGATCCGCCCGCCATACGGGGGACGAGAAACATCTGAAAGTTTTTGTTTTTTTTCTATTTGGCTATTGATTGCTAGCTACTAATTATGCAGAATCGCATAACAATCGTTAGATCTTGTGTTCGTTCAAACATTAACAAACTGGTTTATTCAATTAAATTTTTTTAGATCAATAGTGATTGCAATCCCTCTTACTAATGCAACTATTTTAATAAATGTTCAGTTCGGTCATGACCCTTTAGAAAATTTCTGATCAGTTTTCACAATACCAGAGCTCTTTCTCAGACGGCACCACGAAGATCTGCGGACGACGAATTCCCGGGCGTCGAGATGTCCACTCTTCTCTCTTCTACCGCGATCTTCGTTACCTATCGCCGATACTCTCCTAACCCGTCGCGAACACTGCTATCTCGTGCATCAGATGTTCAACTAGCCGCGAACTTAAGGATTCGAACTCCGCTAACCTATCTACGGCTTATTCCCTGCTTAATTTTACAGTTTGTGACAAGAATCCTATTATCACAGCTCTATTATTGTTCCGTCCTTGACTCATGAAAATTTAACACTTCTTATTAACCCTTATTAAATTAAAACATCGATCGTACCAGCTATAATAATAATACAGTCCTATTATTCTTTCACGAACAAAAGTTAAAGTCCAAACTCCTTAGAAATTCCCGACCTCACACGCAATAATCTCTCTCTCTTGGTTTGCTGTCTCGTAACAGAATAGGCGAGTCAAAACTTTCTACTTCCCAAGTAACAGACTTCAATTCTTTTTTTTTCAAAGCCCCTCTCATATCCGGTCATTTTTAATTATAATCGACGAACGGTCCCAGCATCTACACCTCCACTGGTTTCAACGCCCCTATGATTGTAAGATGAACCTCGCTCATGTTTGTCGGCTCCCTAGCAACCACATGCGATCGTCTACTCTTTGCCTGTAAAAACCTCTTATATATATAAGAGGTAAACTCCGACACCGTGCGACCGACCTCCATGAAAGTTGGCACTTCTACGTGTGTTTTTTTCCACCCAGATGGTTTATGTGCTGTAATTCTGTTGTAACTCCTCTACATGGCGCTGTAGAATAAAACTAAATATTCACGTCAGATGCAACCCGCAACACTCAGCATTTTGAATCTTTATCATTAAATACCTCCAAAATGAACCGTTCTAGGGCATTAAAAAATTAAATCGTGAGGCCAAAGGCCTTAACCCGAGAGTGGTAACGCGGGGGTCTGTGGGACCCCCACGATCCTTTCTTGTCGCTTGTTGTATTTCCCATGTTGGCTACCCTGACCATTGCTTTAGTACCTTTCTCTTTTTGTATCATGATATTTAGTGTGCTCTCAGTTTGCCAGTTTAGTGAGTTTTTTCCGTGTAGGAAGTTATTGTTTTGTTTGGGGTGCCCAGAGACCCCCGCGTTACCTTCTACGTTAGCAAAAGTGTCTTCAGTCTCGTACATTCTATTAATTTGAGAACGTATTGCATGCTGTATTTTTACGTTAGGGTTCCCCTGAAAAATTAATACTGAAGTACTACGAACATTTTCGGTCACTTTATATGTTAGGAAAGGAGTGGAAGAATACGCCAACTTTTGCTGAAAGCGGGAACAGAATATCGTTACTCACCGCCCTGGAAAAAGCAGTCTGCACGCAATTCCAAAAGACCAGGATAATGTTTTCTTTATTTATTGGTTTAGATATTATTGAGACAATTACAGAATCCACCAATATTAAAAAACTGGATTTATAGAGGAATACAAATTTTCGCAGCACAAATAAGACTGACTAAGAGGAAATGAAGGCAGTAATTGTGCTACGTATTTTGACTGAGTCTGTGAAATCAGGGCTCCAAAATCTTGCTGAATTGTAGAATGTGGATAATATGGGTATTGAAATTTTGCATTGTACTTTGAATTTTAAAAGATTTCAATTTTTGCTACGAAATATGGGCTTGGATGTGAAAACACGCGCAGACCGGTAGAAAAATGTACTCCAAATATTAGATGCTTCCCTGATGAATTCTCAGAATTGTTTTGGAAGTAAATTCTTAATAAATTGTTTAATTGCATGCAAAATATTGTTAATATTAGAATAAGAATTTTATATTAATTTATTTTTTAATAATTTAGCATATATCATGAAAAGAGTGTGGGGGTCTGGAGACATCCCACGTTACCACTTTTGTTTCAAAAAGTCACGTTACCACTGCCGGGTTAAAGCAACGTTTCTCACGCATCGTTTTCTACAGAATTAGACGTTCATGAACATTCTATTCCGTTTTTGCTGGCCCTGCGTTTCTCGATATTACCCCACCTTCTCAGAGACGTGCAGAATCTACAACTAAATGTGAATGAGAGGGACAGAGAGAGGCAGAGACAGGCTGAGATAAGGACACAGAGAAACGGAGAGACAGAGCGGGGGGAGAGACAGAGAGAAAGGGAAATAGAAGGAGAAAGAGGGAGATGAAGGGCAGAACAACGTCTGCCAGGTTCCGCTAGTGTTACATAAAATCAATGGTTTGAACAGATAGTAAATAAAGATATTAAAAATATTGCATTAAAAAAATAGAATTTAATGCTTGTAAATAAAACCGATTTTACGATTTGTTTCTGTCCTCAGCTTCATGAATACCAAAAGCACTACCCTCTTCAGATGAATTCTGGAGCGCCAGTGGTGATGGCTGTCTCCAAAAAGTCCCGTTGGATAAATCCTTTTACTGAGGAGCGACTCCCCGCGAAGCAAATATTGGAGCTAACATGGCTATTTCATCAGTCCTTTAAAAGTGTCATTTTGAAGGAAGTGTCCTCGACTCAATGGCTAATGTACTACACGAAACTTCCTGAGCTGGAGGTTACCGGTGGTACGGTGAACGAGGAAGATGACATTTTGTGGCAAGAGTATAAACTGTATGTGAAAGAACTGTCTCGCAATTTGCGAAACGTAACAGTAAACACATACATGCCCAAAACGCGCCATTTCGACATCTTCCGTTTCTGGATTGATGGGATTTGTCTGATTATGACAGGACAAGGGATGAATGTAATGAACGAACTGAGCAAACGCCTAAATATCAATTGGAATAATACTTCACAATTATACGACTTACGATTTAAGGTAAGCACCTTTTGGTTTTAACTGTAAATATTAACTATTAAAGCGGGATATTATAATGATTTCTGACATACTTTATTTGTAAGTCTAATTTACAATAAAACTCATTTGGGAGTCACCTTTTCTATTAAAAACATGCTAATCAGAGAAAAATAGAATATAGGAATATTGTAGAAAAGGTACATTTTCTAAAACAAGAAAAGTAATTACAAACCATTCTTTGGAATTATTTTTCCTTCGGATCTGATGTATGACGCGAGAGAGGAGAGAGAGTGAGAGAGAGAGAGAGAAAGAAAGAGCGAGAGAGAGGGAGGGATTGTTTATCAGCTATATTTTACGTGCAAATTATTTCACCTTTTCCCCAGCCAAATCGCACGCCAGTCCACGAATTATCACAACGACTGGCACTGGCCACATGGTTTGGAAAAGTTCACTTTTCCCCTTGCTCGTTCGTCCACGATGTGATTTCTTGGACGTTGATGGACATAATTTCTGCAAGTGCCAAGGAGAGCGCATTCATAGTTATAGTGCCCCGCTCGGCTCCCCTGCCTTTATGGTCTTTGCCAGTCCGTGTGTTTGGGCCACCGATGTGGGCTGGTTTGTTGGGGACGGCGGTGGCGTACGCGCTGGCGTGGCGTGTGGTGGCGGGCGAGTCGCTGGCCGCCAGCGCCGCCGCCGCGCTGCGCGCCTTCTCCTCTTGCGGGGGCGCCCCGCAGGACAGGGTGCGCGCCACGCCGCAGCGCCTACAGCTGGCCGGCCCGCTGCTCGCATCTGGAATCGTCGTCATAGCTATTTATCAAGTGAGTTTCTGCTCACAGGAGCTCATTCCAAATATTGTGATTTTGTAAATTAAAAAAAGCAACTCAAGTCACAAACAGAAGAACTCATGAAAAAAGGTTTCTTACACAAGTATGATTGTGTATTTACAAATTAACATTAGACAATTACTGTCTTTACACCTTCAACAAACACATTTTGAAGATATGTTTCTCATTGTCAGTGCTCCCTGTTGGGGGCTACTGAAAGTCAATGGACCGGGAATTAAATTAGCCAACCCTCAACATACCTACGATGCTCAAAAATACTAAAGTGCAAGGAGCTCTTAAACCAGGAAAATGAAAGGTATATAATAGAATGCTCAAAACATATTGTTGAATAAATATTTAACACTGTATTCTCATGAACTTCTCTTCTTCTTCTGCTGCAAGCATTAGAACTTTCGTTCCGTTGCGTCTCCTTCTATTGGTCCATCCATCTTCTCTTCGGTCTTCCTATGTTTCGTTTTCCTCTTGGTTTATATTTTAGAATCTGTTTTGGTATTCGTGTGTCCTCCATTCTATCAATGTGGTCTCGCCATGCTTTCCTGAATTCGTCAATTTTGCCATTTAAATTATAAATTCCTAGGTAGTTACGTATCTCTTCATTGCGGATCCTGTCTCTCCTTGTGGCACCAATACAACCCCTTAAGAACTTCATTTCGGCAGTCTAAATCCTACTGCGAATTTTTGTGTCCATGGTCCAGATTTCACATCCATACAGCCCACAAGAAACCGCTAAGGTTTTATAAAATGTCATGATCATATCTTTCCTGACTTTACTTTTTAGTGTCCTCCTAATAGTTCCACACATTCTGTTAAATTTTTCAATTTTCTTATCAGCATCAATTTCGCTTGGAATGCCATTGACTTAGTTTTTTGGACAGATATCTCTAAATTATATTCTTTAATGATCATCTGCAGTTCATATAGAGCTCTTTGTAGAGTGTCTTCATTATCAGATATCAGCACTTGGTCGTCCGCAAACAGAAGTGTCATTATAAATTTTTTATTATTAAAATTATCGGTAAAATTTAAAAACTTCATCTTCTGCTTCCATATTCTGATAGCATCGTCAAGGTAAATATTAAAAATGATGGGTGACATGCAGCACCCTTGTCTCACTCCTTTATTTCCGCATAAACTCTTTGAGAATTTTACCTGATTTCGTTCTTACATTAATTTGGGTATCTTTGTACATGTTTCGAATAACTTCGATTAGATGCTTTGGTATTCCTCTTCTGTCCATAATTGACCATAATTTTCCTCTCAGAACGTTATCAAAAGCTTTTACATAATCTATGAAGACCATATATGTTTGTAGATTGAATTCTCATCTCTTTTCAATAAATGAACTTACAATTACAATTTTAAATAAAAACCTTTCAAGAAAACAGATCAGACAGAATTTTCAATAAAACATATTATACAGTATCTTAAAATTATTCTATGAAAAAGTATCAACAGTTTTATTTAATCAAGCTATTAAGAAAGAAAAACAACAAAGCATAAATGAAGTATCAGTAAGCAATTTTGCATCAATTTAGGAAACACTAGTCTTAAGTGCACCTCACTCGCGGCACCACGTATTTGCTCCACAAAGCAGGAGACAGCTCTTTGGCGAAGAACTCCAGGCCAATTACTCGCCTGCCAGTAATGTACGAACTTATAACTGCAGCCGCAGCTGACGAAATGTATAGGCACCTAGAGAAGAACCATCTGTTGCCAGTTGAACAGAAAGGATGTCGTAAAGGTTCCTATGGCTGTAAGGAAATCTTGCTTCTGAATACAATAATTTTGAATGATGTAAAGAAACGAAAACGTAATTTGAGCATGGATTTACTACCAGAAGGTCTTTGACAATATACCGTCGTGGAGCACCAGGTTACTAATCCACAGAGGAAAGGGAGTAGTAGAAACAAGAAGTATTCAGATTAACAGGGGAATTTTTCAAGGATATTCACTATCCCCTCTGCTGTTTTGCATTAGTTTGATCCCTCTATCAAGACAGCTGACGCACACTGACTTACAAGCTCCATGGTGATAAAAGGCCTGTGTCACATTTATTTTACATGGATGATCTTAAAGTGTTTGCTAAGAATGAAGCGATTCTCTCCCAAATGCTGTCTGTCATCAGTGATTTTAGCAATGACATCTGCATGAAGTTTGCTCTTGACAAGTGTGCAAAAGTCAACTTAAAAAGAGGCAAAATGACCACGTCAGAAAACATTGAAGTTGATAGACACACTGTGATTCAAGATCTTGAGCCAGGTAAAACGTACAAATATCTGGGCATTGAAGAATGTGAGACCATCTCGAACGACACAATGAAAGAGAGAATTCGCAAGGAGTATTACAGAAGAGTGAGATTTGTCCTGCAGTCTGCTCTGAACTCCAGGAATAAAATATCTGCAATTGGTAGTCTGGCGGTGACTGTAGTCGAGTACAGTTCCGGACTAGTGGTCTGGACTGAGCAAGAAATCCTCATCATGGATCGAAAAACCAGAAAACTCCTAACAATGCATCATGTCGCCCATCCTCGAGCTGATGTACATAGACTTTATGTGTCACGTAAGGAAGGAGGAAGAGGCCTGAGACAAATTGAAGCCTCCTGGCACAATGCAATAGTTGGAATGGGAAAGTATGTAGTCAGTCATCAAGATGACCCACTAATGAGGCAGGTCTTGAAATCTGAGCAAAGAATGGGAAACAGAGACATTGTTAGTGTAGCAAAAAACATTGCAAAGAAAACTAAGCAAGACACGTCAAATAACACAAACACTGAACTTCTGATACTACTAAACATGAAATGTGAGACACAAAAATGTTAAAGAAGTCGTGGAGGGACAAACCCCTCCATGGACAATATCTAAAAAGAATGGACAAGGTGCAGATCAATAATGATCAATCATTTATGTGGCTTAAAAGGGGAACAATGAAGCCAGAATCAGAAGCAGTTCTAGTAGCTGCTCAAGATCAGGCGTTGAGAAAACCACATTATGATAAAGCGGTTCTCAAAATTTCCCAAGATGATAAATGCCGCATTCGCCAGGAGCAAGTAGAAACCATTGATCATATTGTCTCAGCTTGTCCAATTCTAGCAAAGACCGAATACCTGAAAAGACATGACAGGGTGTGTAGCTACCGCCACTGGCAGATCTGTACCGCCCTCGAAGTTTCCAACACATGCCCCAAGTGGTACGAACACTCACCAAAACCGGTGACATCGGTTGGATTGTGTACAATATTGTACGACCAACAAATTCAAACGGATCGCACGATAGCAGCAAACAAACCGGATATTGTTATCCGGGATTTTGAGAAAAAATCGTGTCTACTTGTGGATGTTGCTGTGCCTTGCGATCAAAATGTAACCAAGGAGACAAAGAAACGTCTTAAATACAAGAGTTTGGAAATTGAGATCAGCCGAATGTGGGGCGTAAAAGCACAGGTCGTACCGATAGTTATCGGAGCTCTGGGATTTGTTCCGCAAAATTTGTGTAAGAACTTGGCTAAACTTTCAGGTCATTCAAAGGACTGGGAAGTGCAAGAAATTGCTTTATTTGGCACAGCTCACATTTTGCGCAAAGTATTGTAGAGGAACCGACAGTCCCTAGATCTGCTCCTTAGGTAGGTAGTTGCAACCTGGAGTAGATTTTATACTCAGCCGACTCATAACATCTGTAGTCGTGATATGAATCAATAATAATAACAATAATAATAATACATATAAAATACATTTGAAAATATAAAATTAGAAATGTCGGAGAAATATAAGAATATAAAAAATGCTTACATTTTGCTTGTGCTGTAGGGTTCGATTCACGAAGTATGCTCGCGGGAGTCTGCGACGTGCCACCTGCATGTCGTTCACACGTCAACGAAATCACTCCACACACGAAATTTAAAGAAACCTTGGGAGCACTACGTGATGAGTAGGGAACGAATTTCTATGATTTTGCATATTTTTGTCCGTTGAATCAATGCATAGCTAAGTGAAATTTCTTGACATTTGATTAAAATATGCTGTATGGATTAATATGTTAGTGAATATTTGGTCGATTTTTCTTGTTGCTGCGTACTGTATTTATAGAATTTTTGCATATTTCTTCAAAATAGAGACTTATCTATAAAACGTTTAATCATTTCATAGAATCTATTTATTTGTGAGCGTTTATTGATTCGAAAGACCTTGTCACATTTTGATTTTTTTTATAAAGATGATAAAGTATTTGTGCAAATTTAGGATATTTTTTGATAACTTATTTTGTAAACCACGCAGAAGAAATACAACAAGACATATTGTGTTTCACTAAGGTGAATATTTACTTCAATTATTTCTCTCGCGAAGAACGCGAAATTATATTATGTTTGCACAAAAATTGTATGTCTTTTCGTTTCAAACATGCCTGTTCTGATTTTTATCAAGAAAGTTTTATAGAGAAAATGAAATATTGTTAACTTTAATTGGATATTAAAGTGCATATTTCATAATTTTTAGATTATAAATGCATATTTTTAAAAGTATATTTCAAGATTTTTTAGTCCATAAAAATCATCTCCTTAATGATGAGTAAAAAGGTCCCTAGGAAATATCTGGCCTCTCACTGGCTAAATTCAGCTGACAGATGTTGCAGACAAAAGTGTTCAGAATACAATATAAACACCGCCTTTTTCACGAATAAAATTATTTTTTTATATCATGGAGCGTGAAAACTGACTATTGCGCTCGTAAAATAAAAAAATGTCCACCATCAACGGGAAGACACAGAAGAAGATACCTCGGGAAGGGAATCACTTAACAAGAAAGAATTCTACCAACTCGAATATGAATTACTTTCCAAGATCTGTCACCCGTCACCCAATCGTCGTTTTTGAGGGAAGAATATATTCAGAATATTGAAGTAAAACAAATCTCTAAATCCCCCTATATTTTAATTCCGTTTAATAAACGACATGCCACATATCAGCATTATTTATAAATATCTAAATATCTCGGAGGATTTTCAAACATTGACCTTTTGGTGGCATAATAAATAATCCGATGAATTGTAATATAACAGTATTCGTTTTGGCTCAATAATAGAAAGCTTTCTTCCGGCACCTTAGGCAGCAGGATCGAATCCGGTGAAAGACGCTTTGCTTATTCGTGATTTTTTTTTTGTCAAATTAACTTATTGCAGTACGCATTTCTTAGCGTAATTAAATTTTTATTTTAATTTTAAATCATAGTTTATCCTTCTACTAAATATCTTTATTTTGTATTTTCCTATATTCTGTACGAGTATATTTTTTTTATTCTAGGGAACATAGGGAACACATGACTAATAAAGAAACCAAAAATGCCACCTCCGAGACTCTCTCCCACTAATGCGATAACTCGGTCTCGTTTGCATGGTGAGCGTGGTCGAAAAATGAATGGGGAGTTGAAAATTCCCTTTGCTTGACTGTGAGTGAAAATATTGATTTTTCTTTCATTACCGAAACGCTGCATGCTTATCTGATTTTGACCTGCAGTCGTAACAACCAAGGACAGTTGAAATTTTGAGGCCTGATACTTAGAAAGGGAGAAAATCGATGTCTCCCAACAAAAGAGATGAGTTTATTCAACTCTCTTCTGAACTATAAAATTGTAGCAAGCAGAAAGACATCCCTAGCATAGTTGTATAATAATACTAGAAGCAGGTGTATTTTACGTTAATTTTTTATACAAATTGTATTACTAAATCAAAATTACATAATCGTCAAATATGTAATTTCTTCAGAATTCAAATATTCGCCTTGTGTGCGAATGCAAATTTTGGGTGCTTTATGCAGAAAATTGGCAAGACAAATGTAGAATGTTGTAATTTAGACGATCTTGTGGCAATGTAGAATAAATAAAAGTATCTACCTAGACCGGGAATCGAACCTGCCATTTCTCCAGTTCTGGAACAACTCTTTGGCACTAAGGTGTGCATTCGCTACTCTCGCGCCTTTCTTGTAACAACACATTTTAAATTAATGAAACTTGAATGTAAGATTACGTATACAAAAATGTATGTCAATTTACTTTCATGGGTAGGAATCATTGAAGTCTTTTACCTCTGTACTACTACTGTGAGCTCTCAATGAGCGTTAAAATAGTTTATAAGCTCTCTAATCAAATACATTTAATCTTCATAGCTCGGTATAGAGAACGTAGTTTTCAAACCCAACGGTAGATATCGCTGTCGACGGTCAGGGATGTCCATCGCCCTTAAGCCGGCGGGCCAAGGCATTTTCGACGCGAAATTTTATGTTTCCACGAGGGTACATTGTACATTACTGTACATTTTGTACTGTATATTATTGTACTTTTTACTCTCTAAATACTTTAAAACTCACATGTTTTCTCCGTCATTTTGTCGGCGACCACGAGTGAACAAACATTGTGCGAGATTGCTGGAGAAGCAGCCTACTCTACAGTTTTTGCGTGAAAAGCTTTATGAAAGTTAACAACTTCTTATCTATTCGAAATTTTCTACATGCTAAATGGATTTTAATGTTGAATAATTGAAATTAAGGAATATATGCATTTGATATAATAAAACATGTGTTCGCAATACGTGGATAAGATTGAAGTACAACAAGAAATGTACTGCATGAAAATAAAAGGGATTTTCATACATACATTTCGCCGTTCATCTGGATTAGAAATAATAATGAAATATTTCATTCTACAGCTTTTTTTGTTGGTTGATACTTCTTACTGAGCTTTGGGAAAGCGATGCTCGTTTTTGATAATACGCCGCCACGACACATCGACGCCGAGGGAATTTCCATACCGCAAGACTCTGCTCGCCAGCGTTCTTGAGGGTGTAGGCCAGCGTTGAAGAATTTCGTCGAAGCGTGAGACAAAGCGAAAACGAACTTGTACCGTTGGGCGCAGCCGTTAAAACTGAAAAGGGGAGAGATTCAGTCTGTACGAACTTTTGCAGAATGCTTTATGCAATGTATGTGGAGTAAACGTACTACATTTAATGTAGACGACATTTAAAACCAGACTTTGTATATTCATTGGATTAGAATAGACTGCTGTCTTAGGAAACCGTAATTTGTAATTTATTTAGTAGTTAAGATTTCTTTGTACATATGTTTGACAGATAGTAGGCGCGGATCCACGGGGAGGGAAATGAGGGAAATTTCCCCTCCCAAAATGTTTCAGTAACTATTAATTTTAATATGTCACGAAACTTTCAAGCAAAAATATTTTCGTATAAACATTAAAACAAATAACAATGTATCGCATCATGAGCTGAGTTTAGCCTGCGTCATTCTACATAATCTGTAATATGACACTTGCGACCAAAACATTTTGAATAAAAAAATTTCCCCTCCCAAAATTCGTTTCTGGATCCGCCCCTGCAGATAGTAATTTCATTTTGTTATTAAATTTTTTAGTGTCTTACACACGGAAATTGTGGTAAACTAGGACGAGGAAATCGCTCATTTTGGTTAATACGATAAGAGAAAATTAATCGTTCAATTCCTCAGTGTTTTATCGATGGAAATTCAATCCAGTTGATATAATTAATCAGATTTCAAGAGTGAACATTTTTCTGTGTACTTCTTTGTATGTCAAGAGTATTTTTGTGTGTTATTTCTTTTCCAGCATAATGTATGCCTGTGATTAATGTTTGTCTTCAAGGTTTAATGATTGTGTTTGTAACAAACGTAAAAGGTTGAAGGATCAGAATTAATGTAATACTAGAAAGCTTCAAAGAATTTATGCTCTCATAGTTCATTTCAGTACTGTGATTGTTTTTCATTTAATATCAAATTTCGATCACGAACCCTAGACCCTAAAATGTGGTGTATCAATTATACGATACCTCCAATAGGTTATCGCAACTGGCAGTCCCCCCGCAACGAGTCATACGTCGGTACCCCGAAAGAAGGAAGGGTAAGGCGGTGAGACATGCAATGAGAAAATTAATATATCATTAAAATAAAAATAATCTGAATTGTGCAATTGTATTGTATTGTATTTGATTGGTATAATAACTTTTTTCAAAGCAGTCGCGGGCCGCACAAAAAGATCCGATGGGCCGCATGCGGCCCGCAGTCCGCTAGTTGGAAAGCCCTACCCTAAGTAAATAAAGTTTATCGACAATAAAGTGATACGTACTTTAATATAAGTTTTGTGTCATAATTCCAGTAACAGTGGCGGAAAAAAACTCAAAAAAATATTACGAGCTTCAATGGCTACGAAAATTTACGCAAGTACAATAGAAACTTAGAACATCACCTGATTCACGTAGTCTTAGAAAGTTTTGTTTTCGAATTCACACAGTTCCTCTGTAGTCATTATGGATATGTAATCTATTAGACCGTACATATTCGTAATGGCAATTTTAACTGATTCATAATGAGAGTATTGAATACTAGAAAATGTACGAACTTGAACCAATGAAATATTGTCAACGTATATTCATTAAATATAAATAAATGTTTATTAATACATTAATGTGTTGTTACTAGAATATTTTTTCATTACTGAAAAAAGTTCCAGAAACTTAAGCTAGGAGTTGTAAACTTTCAGCACTTGCGTGAAAAACTGAAAATAATCGCAGTGTTTCATTAGAAATGTAAATAACTGATAGAAATAAATTTCAACGCTACATAGAATTTGCAACAAATTAAAGATATTTGCCCAAGTACGAAACATTTCTCTTCTCTGGCAACTTCAATATACTTTGTACTTTGGCAAACAATTTAATTGGCAAATAAATTTTAAATGTGAACAAGACCTTGTTTACACAATATGCAAATAATCTGTAAACATAAATATTTCACCAAACAACTTCTTATAATCAAATGCTCTGTCTCAGGGCAGACTCTTCACTCTGATCACCAATCCAGAACACTACGCAGAGATTGACACCTTCAGCCAGCTAGCTGACAGCGGTCTCACTGTGTATGGACCAACCGTTTTCTCTGTTCGACATTTGGTGTCATCAGCAAGGGACAATCCGCAGGTTCTGGAAAATGTTAAGCGCCTTTCGAAGCTCAAGAGCAAAGTTGCTCTAACCAACGACATCGCGAAACTGGTGATAAGAGGCAAGAGACTGGCTTGGTTAGAATCCAAGGATTCATGGGACCTTTTCTCCAGAGTAGTTTTGCTCAACCAACGTATGCGACCTATGCGGGAGAGTTTTGGATTCACCATGGACGTTCATCACGCCCGCCCGTAAGGTTTTCTTATGTTTTGTCTTTTGGAGGATTCTAGCGCTGACCTCGTTATGAGTGCAATGTGCCTTTGTTGATGTTATCTCCACCACTAGTTGTAATCATACTGTCAACTGGGAGTTAATAAGTATTCGAAACAATGATATTAAATCTTAAATTGAATTATTTATTCACGTCCATGGTACAACTCCCTTGTATCTTCTATCATTGCCCCAAAATGCTCTCTATTTAGCAGTGGCGTAGCGTGACTCGCGCGTTTGGGTATGCTCAACTTAATATAATGCGAACTAAAGACATAATGCTTTTTAATGTTCTCTAGAATCTATGTTATTAAAACGAATGTTACAATACTTCAACAGATGTATGTCAAGAGACTTCTTGAAAGCATATTTTGAAATGGCTCAGCTTTAGTTCTCATGCGCGATTGACAATGAGATCACTTGTGAATTTATATATTTTAAGCCAAAATAAAATGTAATATATTTAAGTAAGAATTCAACTTCTTAGCTATTAATTAACCCTCCTAATAGATTTTTTATTACACTGAGTACCACTGGGCCCACTGTAGACCCCTTTTCAGTAACGAAATACAAAATAGTTGTACATTTTTGCACTTTTTGAACCATATTCCATTTTCGTCTATTCCAGTAACAATTATTCACATGCAAAAAATAATTTAGAACGCAACTTTTGCATAAACAATTTATTAACATGAATACAAGGAATTTTAGTGTTGTGAAAATTTCGTAAACTTTACAGTAATAATCAAAATTAATCATACTAATTATTTATTGTATTTTTTGAAAATATTGACTGAAGAATGATTTTTGCCGAACTGCTAAACTGATTCTTTACAACTGATACACTAGTCTGTATGTTTCCGAATGATCTTTCACAAAACGGGCAGCTAGTGAGAATACTCGTATCTTGTTATGAGTCGTTTCTCTCTGGTTTGAAGTGAAATGAAATCAAATAATGAACGCAATCATGTCAATAATATTACAGACGAAAATCATTGGTCATCTTCTATTCATTATTTCCAAAAAAAGGTGAAACTTTTTGCGACCCTGTAAATTAGTGAAAACTTCTGGCGGTTACATTGTTTTTCTTATAGTTCCTATCATTGTAATGTTTATTTTTTTATACTACTTGAGGCAAGATTTATCTGGTTTTGAAGATATATTGCCGTACAGGGCATCTATTACAAAAGGTCACACGTTTTTAATCAACTGTGATGTTGCTGTGCGGTATGCACGCATCTTGAAGTGCATTCTCCTACATTTAAAAAATGTGTAATAGGAGCCAATTTATCTGAGTTCAGTAGCGACGTTTATGTCTGCAACATCAAATCAAAATTACCTAGAAATTTGTATGAAATATAGCATAACCAAAACAAAAGACATTAATTTCAATTTATAGCAATTTATGGATGTTAAAAAAGAGTTATCAACATTTACTATAGGAAGAGAAGAAAATTGCCATCACTTTCACAATAATTAGATGTTGGGGTCACATAAGACCCCAGTGGGACTCAGTGTCGCAAATACGAATAACAATCAAAGTAACTGATTAGGGCGATTCGAGTACAGTGGACTTTTGGTAATTATATTTTGAACCAACCCAAACATTCCTCTTGGAGCTCGGCCTAAAGTTAATTTTACTTATATCTAGTTCTTAATTCTAACTTCGGAGGATCACCTGGGCATTTGGTGTAGGCCCAGGACGCATATTAGCATTCCTTACCTTCATTCGGAACCAGAAGAAAATTAAGGCCCGTAATTGGTTGACGTCTGTGAATGGCCAAGCGCAGCAGATTCAAATAAAATACACAAGACCTAGGACGAGAGCTGACTTTGGTTGTTTCGATATTCTATTTTCTTCGATCAGCAAATCAAAATAGTGCAATGAAAAGAATGTCGATACTTTGTCATTTTTATAGATGTCCTCCATTACCTTGAATTCTAATTGCCAAATTAACAGAAATGTTCTAAAATGCCTACCACCGCAGGGCGGTATGTTGGTAAATCTTGACGAAGCTGTGTACTGGCTTGTTAATGTTCTTGATATATGATGTAATGAGTTAGATATCTTTGATATGGAGTTACTAGTGTAATTGGGATAAACTGTGGTGTTTGAATTGTATCAGGTTATAACATGAATCATCACCAATGTGTTATTAACCTAATTACAGAAAACAGACTTCCATTAACAGTTCATTTGACTAATTGTTTTTGATCATGGTGGCAAAACCATTTTATTTCAGAGTTGACATTGTACATTCATTTTAGTGTCTGTAATTTGTTTGATCACATTTTTTTACACTTGTGTAGGAATTTAATTTTTTACAAGGTAGAAATATTATGTTTGCAACATTTGTTCTGTTGCTATTTGACTCATGTTAACTGATTTTTACAAATTCTTTATTACATGCGTGTATTTTATCACTCAAGAATTATCTACATTTATGTGCAATACTGCTCTAAAACATTCAATTTAATACAATCAGGCACCCTTGTTTCAAGTATTCTGCTATGAGTTCTATTAATTTGTTTTGTATAAACGTTATTTATTACTTATCTTAAATATACAAGTAACAGAATTAACAAACGTCTGCATCAAAACAAGTACAATCACGCACTGGCATTGCATTGCCTCTACAGACGACTCGCCCTCCTCTCAGTTCAAAGAGTTCACTGAAACATACACGGATGGCGTTGCTGTCTGCATTTTGTTTTCATACTAACACTTCCTCCAAAAGGAAAGATCAAATGAACACAAACTAATCAAAATAAACTATATTTAACAGTCTGTGGACGCAATCTTCTGTACCCCAATCCTCTCACGCAGCATCTCAAATCTAACCCTCTCCAGAGGTTTAGTCAGTAGATCAGCAAGCTGATTGGTTCCGTCTATTTGCTCCAATTCCAGATCTCCATCCAAGAATCTCTCCCTTACATAGAAATGGCGAACTTCGATCTGCGATAATATTCTGGATTTTTAGCTAATTTTAGAGCACCAACATTATCGATGTAGAGCGCAGGAGATTTTTCCACAGTTTCCAGCAATTGAGATGGTAATCTTTTCAGCCAGATTAAATCCTTAGCTCCTTCACTAGCTGCTATTATTTCAGCTTCTGTAGTCGACGTTGTCACTATCTTCTGCAACTGACTGGTCCACGAAACTGCTCCATCATTGAAGGTTGCAATGACACCTGTCGTTGAACGTCTTGTCTTCTTGTTACCGGCGTAGTCAGCATCACTGTAGACCTTCAAACCTTGACCGTTCCTGAAGACGATTCCATAGTTTACAGTGCTCTTCAAATATCGAAATATTCTTTTCAGTTGATTCCAATCATGATTTGTTGGATTTTTCATGGCCCGAGCTGCTTTATTAACTGCGAAAGCAGCATCAGGGCGTGTAGGTGTAGTCAGGTACATTACAGAACCTACTGCCTCACGATAAGGAACCTTGGCTGTGACCTTTTCTCGTTCATCGTTGTCCTCGCGTCCAATTGGAGTAGACACTTCGTTCGAGTCGGTCATTCTAAATGTTTCCAAAACCTTTCGTGTGTAGTCTTCTTGATCAATTGTTATTGATCCTTCTTCATTTTGCTGTATTCTCATGTCCAAGAAGTTTCTGAGAGTTTCTCTTGTAGTATGAAATTCCTGTTGTAACAGTTCCATGAATTCCTCAAGTTCTTCAATATCAGTTGCAACAACCACACCGTCATCAACGAAAATTGCAACATACACATGTTTCCCATCTCTCTTGCGGTAGAACAGACATGGATCAGCATTACTGTTTTTAAATCCAGCATTCTTCATAAACTTCTCAAATCATTTGTTCCAGCAGCGCGGCGCTTGTTTTAAGCCCTACAAACTTTTCTTCACATTCGTTCAATATTGTCCTCAATTCGGTTGTTCCATATACACGTCTTCTCCAAGCACGCAGTTCAAAAAAGCGGTTTTGTCATCAAATTGAGCAAGCTTCATTCCAAATACAGCAGCCCCCACCAACAAGATCCGAATGGTTTCATACCGTCCAACAGAGCTGAATGTCTCTTCATAATCAATTCCTTTTGCGACCAATCGAGCCTTGAAGCGGATTTTTCCGCTGTCCAATAGTTTCTGGCAGAAGACCCAGCGATTCTTCAGGATTTGCACCTCTTTTGGACGTTCGACCAACACCCAGGTGTCATTTTTCTCTAAAGAATCCAATTCTTCTTTAAGAGCCTTCAACCACTCTTCTCTGTCAGAAGACTGCAGCACTTCAATGTAGGAATTTGGATTCTTGTTTTCAGTGATCGATGATCCGGCCATGCAGACAAAATCTCCGCTGGTCATCCACCATGGTTTCTTTGATTCACGTTTGTTTTTCCTAGTTGTCTCTTCTTTGACATCTTCTTCAGCTGGAACATCACTTCCTCCGGAGCTGGACACTGGTACAAATTCTTCAGCTTCACTCCATTCTTCCTTTTCATCGTCGTTGACTTCTTCTGGCTTTGGTACTTCGGATGATGCATGTTTTTCACATGAATTTTCAAGCTTGTGGGTATTGACGCGCACATTGCAGACAACTTCAGGCTTGAATCTCACATCGTGGCTCAGGACTATCTTCCTTTGTGTCGGAATCCAGACCCTGTCGTTCACGTATCCAACCAGATGTCCATGAACAGCTTTATCGTCAAACCTAGAGCGGAAGTTCTTGTTCATGTGCACGTAGCATTCTGTTCCGAAAATCTTCAAATGATTGAGACTTCCTACTGGTCGTCCATGCCACAATTCATAAGGAGACTTAGTTTTAATGGAAGACTTTCCAGTGCGATTCAGGAGGTATGTGGCAGTATTGCATGCTTCTGCCCACAGTTCTTTTGGCAACTTGCTTGGATTCAACATGGAACGCGCGCACTTGACAATAGTTCGATTTTCACGCTCGCAACACCATTTTGCTGTGGTGTATACGGCGCAGTAATGCAGTATTCTATGCCCCTGCTTACTAGCAGTTCAGAGACCTTCTTGTTGTCAAATTCGTTTCCTCCATCACACCTCAGTTGCTTGATAACATGTCCATTTGTCTTGGATTCATTCAAAAACTGCTCCAAAACGGTGCATACTTCACTTTTCTGTTTCAAAAAGAAAATTCTACGATATTTGCTAAAGTCATCTTTAAAACACACATAGTAGCGCGCCTTTCAGAGAGATTCAGTCGACATGGGTCCGTTTACATCGGCGTGGATTTGTTCACCAGTTACCTTTGGTCGATTCATTCGTTTCTTGAATGGCAACCTATGCATTTTTCCCAGTGCACATCCATCACAGAATTCTTCCTTGCCTTCGTCCACGTTAATGTTCATCTGCTTCAGGACGCTCTTTGCATGTTGTTTGTTGTTGGCCAAACCTTTCATGGTAAACTTGCAATGTCTCCGATGATGTAATCATATTCACTTGAACTTGTTGTGTCGGCTTCACAACGCGCATGTTCAATACGTACAGACCATGACTAACATATCCAGTCATCATCTTTTTTCCAGTGACACTATCTTCAATGCTGACACTTCGATCATCAAGTCTCGTAGAAAAAACTTTTCTCGCAGCTGCTTTCACGGAAAATAAATGGTCACTTGCTTCAGGAACATACAAAACATTTTTCAGTACGGCATTCGACCAAGCATTATTCAGACGTACTTCAATGTTCACACTTCCTTCTCCATGAGCCAGCATATTTACATCTCGTTTCCCGAGCGAAATCTTTTCAGGAACGGCTAACTTCTCATACTCAATACTCGGGTATTCGTGGCTAGGGGTGGAGAGGGGCTCGTCGCAATCTCGTCGCAGACGCTACAAGCATTTTAGCGTCCAAGCAATCAGAGGCCAGGTTGTAACAACGCGCTGAAATCAATCATAGGAAATCGCTATAAAATTAATACAAAACGTGTTTCGCTCAATGTATTTCACTCACTTGGAAGATTATCAATAATATTTAGGGTTGTTTGATTAATATTTTACATGGGGATGCTCAGCATTTTAGCGTCCCGTGACGCTACGCAACTGCTATTTAGTCTTTTACAGTCTTATCACTATAGATATTCGGCAAGATGCATCGCCGTATCCTCATGACGTTACTTTCAAAGACAAGTTTTCTCGCTTCGTTCGCCCGGATCCAAGTCACGGCAAGGCTTTGGCCCTTGCGTTCCTTATAAACAACCTTGAGTCTATCCACTGCAAAATTACCAACTCATAAAAAAGCACTCTAATGATTACGTTCACAAATTAATTAAATTGAAAACTCACCTTAGTCTGTTATTGGCTATTCTTATCATTAGGGCCCGGATAATTATGTACTAAAAATTGGGAAAATATGTACATATATATGTATTATAATATACAGAAATATGTACTCAATCGTATGAAATATGTAACATTAAGTATCATTATATCAATTATTTTTTTATTAAAATACCTTCATCTTAGTATATATTGTTCTGTGTACTTAATATAAAGACCAGAATTAAACATTATAGTTCTCATAATCCTATTATTTACAACGATTCCGTATCAATATGAAACATATATCGTCTCCGATATTATTTCAGTAGTTCACCTTCCCTTTGCGCCTCTACCACGCAACCAATCTTTATAAATGAGGTCTCTAAAGAAAGAGAATTTCAAGGAGACGTGACGAATTGCATTTTGAGTTAAAAATATGAAGGATTTGTTTAAAAACGCATCTAAATATTCATGTCAAATACACTTTCTAGTCTTCTCCGTGTTTTCTGGATCCAGTGTGACGGAATTGTCCCCTCATAGCACTGCACTAATAGCACAAATTGTTTCGGATCCTGGGTTTTTCTCCAGAACGGAAGACCCCTTTTTCTTTACTCGATCCCCCTATTGACCCTCGAATGATAAATGAACAGTTTTTAAAGAAGCGTCTGCTGATTGGGTAATTTCAAAGCCACCAGAAAGCTCCAGGGAAGATGTTTACAAAAATTTAATTGTAGTGCTTACTGAAAAAGGGGGCAATATAGTTGTTCAGCTTTTAAATATCAAACAATTGCTTCGATGTGCCTATAGATGCTGCAGATTCAGAATCAAATTGATGTATAACTTGTATTTCAAAACCAAAATTTTGAGTATTTTAGCTCATAGCGTCAATTCAGGTGCCCCATCCCGTTAATCCTTTTTTGTATTGGAAATCAATGCGTCAACTTTATCGAACTGAGATCTAATCAGTTCTGCAAACGAAACGCATGCACAAGCTAGGTTAGAAGTAGTAATTTTAGAAAAATACCTGCAGTGCTTCTGCTGCCTTGCACATGTACGGCGCTGCACTAGTACCGGAAGGAAGACATGTTTAACTTCATTAGGCCACAAAAATTCCGTTGTGTCGTTAAAATGTTTTGTAATAGTTTGATGGTTGCATTCGGGTAACACTTCTCAAGTTAACAAAATAAGACACTTTTAAACGTTCATTAGACCTATCACAACCTTGTCAATATGATGTCCTTGTACATCAGTTCCACGGCGAGATTTTACTTCAGATTTTCGGTCGAAAGACATAATTTACGAACATTAGTAGAGGGACGCATGTAAAAATCAGGGAAAGAAAAAATGTCAACGGCCTTTCTTGAGCTGGTGCGTGTAGTTTCTGGTGAAGAGTATCAAGGTCAAAGGAGACCTCTAAATTATGCGAAGTGGGTGCCCGATATCGCCTGCTAAAGATATCATTTTCACAAATCAAACTTCCTTTCTGTTCTCCGCGATACTCGCGCTGAAAACTAACAGAACAGAAGCTGTGGATTGCATCGTTGCCTTCTCCTTTTACTTCCAATACCGTTGGCATTTATGGATACACTCATTTCAGCGCGTAATGCTCGCTTCATTTTAGAGAGGAGGCTACAGAAAAAAATGTTTGACAATGCTGAATTGTTTGTTTGGATGATTCTTTATCAAAAACAGATCGGAAAAATAATGAATTAAATTTTTTCAATGCAGAATAATGGAAAAATTCAGTAATATGTAAAAATATGTTCATTTGTGTAAAATATGTAAATATATGTAATTTCGGGCAAAATATGTAAATATATGTACTAAAAACTCAACGTTTATGGTCACTAAACGATGTGAAAAGTGAATATTTCGTTGATTGGAGTTGCTGGAGTTAGCTTAGGAAAATATGTAATTACATAATTATCCGGGCCCTACTTATCATCAAATCGCAAATCGCACCAAATAGGTACCCTGCTTTACGTCACTGCGGTGAGAGAAATGAACATCGCACAGTGCTTAACCCAACTTCCGCTTCAATGCCCGTCTTTTTACTTTCTCGCTACGCAGTAGAGAGAAAGTTATGTAATTCTGTGCGACAAACGGCGAATTTTCGGCAGAAAAACTCTTATCGCCGAGCCTTGGTAACGAAAAATGAATAAATTCAGTTGCTAAATTTAGAAAAAAATCCTCTAACATGTGGTGGGGTCAAATTCCATGTTTTTGTGGGTCCTTGATACCGAAAAATCGATTTGTGACAAAGAATCTGTCTTTCTGTCCGTCTGTGAACAACGCTAGCGGCTAAATCGTTCAGCCGATTTTCTCAATATTCCTCAATCGATCCGACTGATGTCGGGGCTATATTTTTTTAAAAAGAAATATTATCAGATCATATAATTTTATTTTTCGCGTGAAATGAATGCAGGACTAGTGTGCTCATAACACACTAATGGTGCTTTGAGATGTCTAGATGGTTCTTTTAGTGTCTCTAGTAGCACAGATAGCAATGTAAAACAAGTTTTCTGACTACCACCGTACAAGATGAATGCATCCGCTCGAGCAACACTCCTTATCAAAACAGCCGTTCTCCATGGAAGAAATGCCCTAGGATGTCACAGGAAATTGGTGGAAGGTGTTGAGAGTAATGCCCTTCCACGTCAGTTAGTCGCGAGATACCAGGAGGGTTTCAGCGAGGGCGCGTAGCATCCCGTGATCCGTGAGACCGGATTTTTATGTAATTACATATTTTTTCTTTCCACTTACCGTTCTCAAAATTGTAATCTTGGCGAATCGTCTCTCTCCTAATACAATATCCAATTTTTTCGTTACATATT
Organism: Acheta domesticus; assembly: GCA_031308135.1. Classification (NCBI taxonomy): domain Eukaryota; kingdom Metazoa; phylum Arthropoda; class Insecta; order Orthoptera; family Gryllidae; genus Acheta; species Acheta domesticus. Next base: position 58,616,150 of record JAHLJT010002630.1, read on the forward strand.
AGTACATATTTATTACTATATTACATATTTTGCTATTTTCACAAAATATATTTTTATTCTATTGATTTTCTTCAATTTTATTACATATATTTTATGAAAATAATTATTTTCAGATAAATCAGCATTTTTCCTTCATTATTGATGAAATCTAGATGTGAAAAGTATTATTGATGCCGTTTCGTGACTTTATCCTGAATTTCCAAGAAATTTTGGCGATCGCCGACGTGTAACACTTTGATGAGAATGTTGCACGCTGCAGTGTTTGTTTGCTGCTCGTAGATATCGCCAGTTTGTACGATGGCTCGTTTTGCTTGAAGTGCTTATAACCTTGCTTATATGCACCTTGGTCCGGCTGCTAAACTGTAGTCCTGAATACCAATAGATCAAGATTTTACTAAAGACAGAAAAATTGTGTGGTGCTTCAATTTGTGCTCTCCAAAAATTTTTTCAAAACGTCTGTATTATTTTTTAAAATTGTTTAGGAATTTCTTTTTACTTTCTCGCCTTACGAATACTTCATAAGAAGAGAAAGTTATGTAATTGTGCGGCGGAAAACGGGGAATTTTCGCCAGAAAAACTCTTATAGCAGGGTCTGGTGACAAAAAAGTGGATAAAACCTGTTGCTAAATTTAGAAAGAAAAATCCTCTATCTCGTGGTGTAGTCAAAAATCCATGATTTGTTGCTTCTTCATACTGCAAAATCGTTTGCCGGCAAAACGTCCATCTGTCCGTGTGTGGTCAACGCTAGCACTTAAACCGTTCGGCAGATTTTCTTCAAAATTGATATTCCCCGATCGTTTTTACTCGTCTCAAGGCCTCTGGAATTTGAAACCGATATTCTAGTATTTGAGGGTACTTTACATAAAGCCCATTTTGAGATTTTCTAAGTAAAAAGAAAATGGCTCCAAATTTTTTTGATTATATTTTGTTGATGAATAGTGCAAAGAACGTTGAAGGGAATGACGTAGGTATCATTTTCGTTGATAGGCCCAATTTTTTGCAGATGTAATTTTGTATTATGTAAAGATGTTTTATAATTAAAGTATTTTAATATTACATTTATCCGATTTTACATACCTCTCTTTCACATTCTTACTGTTTTCATTTCATATTTATGTACATATTTTGACGTTTCATACTACATATTTTTCCGGTGTCTAGTGGTCAGCAACGAGCGGGTGAGAGCGTACCTCGAACCACTTTCACTCTTTGGCTGTAGCAGCGTCCATCGCCTGCCTCCCTGCAGCAGGTGCTCGATTATTACTCGCGCAACTTCCCTTGAACGATAGCTTGGAAAAATGCGGGTATTAGTTACGAAATCGGCCACTAGATTTTATGAAGCAATGCCAATCTCTGGAGAATCAGTCATGCCTTCGCAACTTTCTCAATAATTTGTGTTCTAACTTTCTCAGGAGTTTGAGGTATTTCTTTTGATGGATCTTCACCTGCTTCGGTCATTTCTTTACATTTTTCGCAGAAAATCACGGACAGAAGTTCTCGTCTTAAACAGAAAATAGTTTTTGCACCAAGGAAGATGTGTTCGGAACGTTGTCATCAGTGGTCGCTGCGAGCTTTTGCCTTCAACTGTTTATTGTGCCAGAGAGAGGGAAGCAAGGTTATCGTTCAAGAAAAGTTGCGTGATTAATACCGTACACACCACATTGTCCCGCACACTCGCAGGCCCTGCCACCTAGCTCTGCCGCCACTCCTTTGTGAAGAACCTTTTGGATAATTTTGAAGATCAGCTTTCTTTCAAGAGAAAAATATGCATCTTCAATATCGTGCCCGTTGGATGGCGTCGAAAAAATTAAAAGTTTACTATTCCCGAAAATTCAGAGAATTCAACGAAAGTCTGACCTACACTAATTTTATAAGCGTACATGCCTCTGTGAAACAAATAATAAATATTTGGAGTCAGCTTTTGATATTGATGATGACGCATCAAGTAAAGGACCTCTAAAAAACAAAATATCGTGTCAAATTCAAAGAGCATCATTCAGACCGATCTCGAAATATCAATTTTAATGAAAATGTTGAAGATTTGGACACTAGGGGTGTTCACACACGTTTTGCTGTAAAATAATTTTTGGGTATTAAGGACCCACAAAATATGATTACATAATGTGTTATAGGAAGTTATTTAACACGTTTAGGAACAAAAATTATCCACTTTTTCGTTCGAGAAAACTCAAAATGAGTTTTTATGGCGAAAATATCGGCGGTTTTTTGTAGCACCCTTACAGTACTTCCTCTATACTGCAAAAGTAATATGCGAGAAAGTAAACATTTAGAGCCATTTTTGATAAAATTTGGAAAGTATGACAGCAGGAACTTCATTGCCATCAAAATTGAAAGAATTCTTTTCAAGATCACAGAGCTTTGAATTGGGTCAGATCAATCGGGGAATATTAATTTTGGCAACAATTCCTACAAACAGAGTGGCTATAGTATTGATCACAGACGGACAGGAACTTAAAAGAACACCTTTTTTGGCATCAGGGAATCCTCAAACCTGTATCTCCATTGAAATGTCGAAGTCGATTTTCCACAGCATTGCATAACTTTTTTATACTATGTATATTAGTCTGTACGTACGTACATACTAATATATCCGTATTATCTGTATATAACAGTATGTATGTCTGTATATATGTACGTGTACGAGAGATTAAAAATTAATTCCGAATCAAATGTTAATAAACCGAACTTTGTTGCAGAAATTGGGCATGGACAGACGTTATCAACCAGATGTACCTTCGTTTTCAATCAGCTGGACTCTTCCTGAAGTGGAAAGCTGATGTGGATCGCTTAGAAGCAATTTATCAGCGCCAGACTAAGCGTTGGGACTCAGCTTCGACCGGTGTCGGCGAAGACAACGAAAACCTTCCTCGTGAACTAGAGCTGCTGGACGTGATACCTTCCATGCAGTTGTTAGGAGCTGGTCTCTTGCTGGCAACGGCAACCTTCTTTGCAGAATTAAAACGCTTTTCACTTAACATCTTCAAGCAACAATAATTATGTGCATTTTCTGCGTATTTCTGTTAGCATAGTTAATGCTGCAAAAATTATGTGCAGTAGGAAGTAATAGCATTGAAAGAAAGAAAGAAATTAAAAAATAATAAGTACTAAACAATAGCGAACAAAATAAAAGTCTGCAAAACTTCTGTCTACAAAAAATCCTTTAAAATTTCTAATCATTTCTTTAAGACAAAGTAATCGGAACTAGCAAAACTCTTGCAATTATTCGGCAGAAATGGAAGGACAGCAAAAAAGTGACGTCATATGGACCAAATGAAAAAATATTGTTTCATGACGATTTGTATTTATTCTCTAAGACCAATGAAATGAGGGAGGTTTCCAAATTCAGGAACAATCCGACCCCTAATCACCGTGAACACGAATTTAAACGTTTCCAATAATGCAATTTAAATGTTTTATATTTACAAAAATGTGTGCAGTTATTCAGTAGTGAAGCACTCGTTTAGCACGTTATCTTCCTATCCACCTTAACTGAATGACGTAATACATATCATATAATTGTCATTACTGATATTTTGTGTAAAGGGACACATTTTTCGAACAATTTCTGGTCATTGCGTTGCGACATCTCTAATCTTTGCATTTAAAAACACTCGATCTTCGAACATTAAAAACAACACTATCTTCGCTTCGCTACTATAACCTCACATTTCACACTCTTGCTCATACTATTTCTTTCTACACGAAAAAACCTTCGTGTTTTAAAAATATCAATAAAGCCTGAGAAAATCTGATTTATACACGACTGACACTTTAGACGAGAAGCTAATGGTAAAACGGACGGAATTCCGAAACGGTGAGTATCCAGTAGAGGGCATTAATCTTTTCGAGTGAGTCATTGCTTTGGTGCGGGAAAAATTGTCCTTTTGTGGTGCCAAGCTCGCGACCCACTGCTCCGGTGAATCATACGTTCTGGCCCAATTGGTCACGTCACTTTCTTTCGCTGAACAGCCTAAGATTACGATTTCGCAAGAACAGAAAATCATATACGACTTATGTAGTAACGCTTCTGATTTTCAGGGACAAAAAGGAAGTTTGGGTCATCAAAATGGCATTAACTAATCCTGTCGTTGATGCGGCACGTATCTCGCCAAGATTAATTTTCGGTGAAAGTATGAGATTGGTACTCAAGAAATCTTTTATTTCCAAAGTCGCGACATATGGGAAGAACGTTCGTGCCCTCTCAGAAAGAGAGAAACCGCGCAGCGCAGGCCGCCATGTTTTCCACTGAGTTACAAGGGCCTACTAATGAACTAGAGACGGTACAAGAGAGCACACGCGAGACAAAAGTGATTAGGTACAAAACTACTTGATACACACACAAAATACAACGGTAAAAATTTTGGAAGTCATTGTAAACATTAGAACCTTTCTTTCCCTTAGCAACCTGCAGATCGTAATTTAAGTTTCATTAGGGTGGTATAGGTCCGATTTTCACGGATAACTTTGAATTTTCGAAAATTGCAAAAGTTTAAATTTTTTTCGTCGTCTTTCTCCAACTACAAAATCAAAGATAGAGATTTTTTCAATAAAATTTGTTGTCCGAAGTGAGTTCTTTCATTAAGGTCATTTTTTTTACAAAAAGTCTAGAAGTTTTCGCGCAATATTGCGTACAATATGTGCAATTTTAAACAAATTACAAAAACAAGATTTTCTCAAAAAACGGCTCCAAATTTTTTCTTTAAACTTTTCTTAGGTGTAGTGCCTAATGTATTTTATGAGATGATAAAGACGCCGTATTCCTCTATTCTTTTGTTTTTTCACAAATTGCAAAAATGTAATTTATTTGACTTGTCTCTCACATCGTTAATATTTGCATTAGCAGCAATTTTTTCACATTATTATATTTACGAGTACATGTGCTTTAAATAATGTCAAGTAAAGTTTCTCGAAACACAACCGTTTTCTGTTAAAAGTAGCTCAAAATTCCGCATTTTCAGAAACGCTCAAACGCCATTTTCTCATATATGGAAACAAGTTTTTTCTTGAAACCTTTGTAACGGATATTACTAATTACACTCTTTAATATGACGTAAAGTTTATTTTGATTTTTTTTGTTTTTTCAAAAATTATAAAAAATGTAATTTTTTGAAAGATCTCTCATATCTTTAATATGCACATTACCAGCAATTTGTAAATATTATTATATTTGTTAGTGTAACTGCTTCAAATAACTTCAAATAAAGTATTTTGAAAACTGAAACATTTTCTGTGAAAATGAGCTTCAAACTTCGCATTTTTAGTAGCGCTAAAACGCAATTTTCTTTCAAACGGCACATAATTTTGAAGAGGAAATTGCCATTCTGGACTAGGTTTTTGTGTTCTTTAATATCCTAAAATTAATATTTCCGTTCTACCAACAGGAAACCAAAAAAATTAAGAAAATGACAAAAAATGTGTTTTTTGCGGTGATAGATGACAGCAGGCAAGAAAGAGTATGTGGCAATTCCGAATAGCTAGCGAAGGTCCAAGGAAATAGAAAACTAATACGGGAAAGACTGTGCCATTCTGCAGCACCACTAGTTATGTTTGTTTTAGTAAGAAAAATTCAATATTGGTATCTGGCTTGTTAGGGTCTAAACGACATAAGTAATGATCAAAGCATTCACTTACACTAAAATGTGTACTTTTTTCCAGCTTTTAATAAGAGTCAACGTAAGTATAAAATTTTTCGCAAAACCTGCCAAGAAAGTATTGTAACCGCTTTCTCTAGTTGGTTACAAAAGTAAATTTACTTATTCCGTTACAAACTTCTGCACCGTCACGCAAACCTGGGATTATTTCTAATGAAAGGTAAAATTCCGTCAGGGGTGGGTTCGTCATGGTTCAACTAATTACCAATTAGCAAGTAAACACAGTTCATTAGTTTGAAACAATATTGAACTATTCGATATATTCTAATGAATGAAATATGATCTACAACTGTATTTACAAATTTTACCTATGTTCTCAATATTTTTTCCATTAAATCCTGGTAGCTACCTTTCCTACCTAAACTGCAGTTATGATTTTCTAATGTAATCTTAACTTTGATCCCTTGTTTTCTAATAATAACTTATACACACAGAGATACACTTTACATAACAAAAATCACTAATAAAACACACGAAATACAATTCAAATAATGATCCTGAAAAAGAAATACATGCACACACAATGTTCAAAATTTTTTTATCACCTTTGAATCAATTAATAATATAACACTTAATTCTTACAATTGAAATTTGGCTCATCCTTAGCCTTTCAGCATAAAAAAAATTTGTTTAACAAAGTCTTTAGCCAGTCCTTCAAATGCTATTATGAAATAAATCGGACGGCTTTCCTCCCATTCAGTATTTCATACAGCTCACTTTTGCTAAGTGTTATTTATACTCTTAAATCAATTATACGTGAATTCAGTTAAATAGTTTTGCGTAAGAACACAATTTTTACATTATTCACAAGAAATACCTGAATCTGATTCTAATTACGACTTTATGAGAAAAATAAATGACTCGATTAGTTACCAAGACAACTGTTCGGTGAAATTCTAATTTGAAATTTCGTGAAAGTTCTTTCGGTATTTGTTTAACTCACGACCGGTGACCTCCCGAAGAATACTCTGCGCTGCGTAGCTGGCTGCAAAACGGCGTCCACGCCTCCAAGGTCGCTGGATTTCTGCACCGCTCCGTGTTGCCTGCCGCGTTGAAAAGTGGGATGCCTCCGAGCGCCGTCTCTCATTGCTTAGCGACGTTTTACCATCGGTCACTCCAAGATGATGGTCGCATAAGAATGCAAGTTGAGAGCTTCCAATTCTGACTTCGTAATGGTAATGAGCCAAACTAGTTGTAATATCAAACAGAGTTCTTATAATTCTTGAGATTCAATAAGTACATTTCAAGAATGAGATTTCCGAAAATAATACAGACTTTCTTATACGTCGTAGCCTACTACGTGTCGCTCGTCGTCTACGCCGTTCACAAACAAATTAACTGTTCACCTCGGCGGCTCAAACACGATAAGAAGCGAATTCTTTTGACTGCTCACCTCGGCGACTCGAACTAGAATAGCGATGAATTCTCTCTACATCAGTTCATGCCGTTTCCGTTTGTTCCCCAAAAGTTTCTGATTGGTTACTATCAGAGTGCGTTCTGAAATGAAACTCCTGGCTGTCGCCATCTCTACGCCACCAGAGAAACTATTAGTTAATAATATGGTGTCGAGTTTTCTCTTCTATTTTTCTCCTTGGTTTAAAATGTAATCGACAATTAGCGGTTACAGTATATGAAACAAATTATAAAATTAATTTCCGTGTGTTTTGACTGTCTTATAATTGAATAAGAGTTTAATATGGTCATATATATATATATATATATATATATATATATATATATATATAGTCCAATAAAGGAATTAAGTTGTTATTATTTCTTAAATTGACTGACTCAAATATATATTACACCATATAAAACTTATTAAATTTAATAAAAAATTTCAATGCACATCAATATTCATTTTATATTACATTAAAAATAATATATTTATGCAATAATTGTACAATGCGAGTATTTGTTTAATATGTTGCGACCTACCCTGTTCTCTCCTCGACCTGATGTTACTAAAAAACACCTACCCGGCTTTCGAGAGGGCAGCGTCAACAGTACGCCGCTGGGGCTTATTTACTACACATGGTTGCATTCTACAAGTAGCACCACATATCTTTGCTGTCGTCTAACATAATGTGACCCCAAATAAAATGATTACATGGAAAAATAAAGATTTCAGGGTATGATATCTGGAACTGATTGAAAGGGCCAGAACCAACACATTTAATATTTTATTTAATATTTATATTTATTTGTTCACCCCAAAGACAGAATGGCTTTTGCCAGACAAATTACCACAGGCGTAGTGCTGCCAGTTGAAGAGAAACAATATAAAGGTCAGTGTACTGGTAGTTCATTTTATATTTTGTGTTGCTCTTTACTCATATGCCTAGAGTTTCAGAAAAAATTGAATAAATTAAAACGTTTCATTAATTTAAAACAGTAAAGTATATCATAAAGGAAGTGGACAAAATAAAACTAATTTTATTAACTTCACAGTAAAAAATTTATTTCGTTTATTTTCAATTTTATGTAATTGTTATTTGAATAATATATCATTCAAGTTCTATATAAAATGTGTTTTTTGGTTACCTGTCAGATGATCCTACTTTTTAACATGTCTCACTTAAAATATAATTTATGTTAGGAGTTATTATGTGAACATGAGCATGCTGAAATCACACTACGGTATCTGAGACTATTTCTTGATCTTTTCAGTTTCACTTACAGTCAAAGAAAATTTCTACTGTTGCTTGCATCAATACAGAGGTTCAGAGAGAAGTCATTTGGATATGGTGTTACTGAGAAGAAAGTAACATACCTATTTCTAAGATTTTTGTCTTGAAATGTATTTCTATTTTCTTCTATTTCGTTAAAAATGTATTTTAAAATCATTTCCACGTTCACTTATCCCAGCCGTTTGACAATAAACCTCTATTTTTTATCTAGATATAGGCCGAGGATGTCTTTTGTTTTTGAATTTGGCATTCTGTATCTTTAGGTACCACAAGCTCGCTTTCCTCTTAATTCTTTACACAAAGAAAAGAAGCCGATGGGTCATGGGTGACCGTAGGTAACCGATGGGTCATGGGTGATCGCTGGGCTCAGATTCGCAATGCAAACATCACTCGCATCTCAGGGGGAAAGTCGATAACCCCGACTTCCGACGTTGATATCTCTCCGTCCCATATGATCTTCCAGGAAGGTAAAGAAAACGGAAGGAATGTCGTGTTATTTGAAAGAATTACATGTTAGATCTCTTTTGTATGCCAGTGATAGAATTAAAGTCAATTAAAACATTTATTTTTATTAATTCCAGGCTTATACTAAATTACAGCATGTTTCTATGACGCAAAAATGTTATAAATTTATTAATTTTCTCTCATTTTATATGGTGTGTAAATGTAGTACATTATAATTAATTATGTATTTCGAATTTCTAAAAAAATTACCCGTGTGTGGCGATAAGGCAAGGAGTTGAATAGGCTGATTTGCAGTGGGCACCGTTGTTTGGCCACCAATTATTTCACCCAATTCAGTGGCCATGGCGGTTTACATCAACTGTTACAATAAATTGTGCCCAGTGACGAAAAGACGTTTTCACGCAGGGAAGAACAATCAATTATTGTTATTGTTTCGCATGTGCGCTTTTATTATGTAATGATGAAATGAATACCAAATGTTAATTGTGTTTAATAAATATAACTTACATTCGAATTTGTAAGAAACATAAATGACATAACAATAGGTATGAAATGTATTATTTTTCCCTTAACACATTTTTGTCCATTTACGTGATTAGAGATTTCAATTAATAACCTTGATTTCAATATTGTGGAAGAATTCACAATGTAAAAACGATTGATGAAAATTATTTTAGTTTTTATTTTTATTCTATTTTATTGATATTGCTAAAAAGTTGATTTTAAATTACTTTTTGCACACGTTTTTCGCTTTTAATTATTTCAAAAATTGTATTATTTTCTCTCTAAAATTATTTGCAATGAATCGAGAGATTGTTACTTTTCAACCAATTAATAGATAAATTGAAATTGTATTTAATTGCGATTATAATAAATCAATTACAATTGAATGAAAGAGTTCTGCAATCACACGTGGCGATCTTAGTTCCGTCGAGCTGCCGAGCCTCCGGCCAGCGCCCGGCCCGGCCGCTTCTGCCCAGACTGCGGATACCGGTCGATACTGACGAGAACAGCCGAGAATGGAGCGGTTCCGATACTTCCGAATCTTAAGAGACACCTGCTTGTAGATTTCAACAGGCAGATAAGGAGCGCGCGCGCGACCTTCCAGGCTCCGAGACTGCGAAAGCAAAGCTACCGAGACAGATCGATAATAGAATGCGTTTTGCCCGCTCTAGCCCCAATATTTATTGAAATAGGAATTTATTGGCTGAGACGAGATTGTTTGCTCGTTTTCTAGACCAAAAATTTATTACGGTTGTTGATGAATTAAACAACCCACAAATGATTTATTCAGATTTTGCACACCTTTTTAGGCTGGGAATGTACCAATAATTTGTACAAGTCGTTTAGGGGAAAATCATTATTCAATCAAGTTCAGTAATTTGTCCGGTTTATCCCACAGATTAGTCAGTGTGTGATTGTTTTGTTTTTAATATATAATTATTTGAAAGTTCTTGCATGAGCAATAAAGTTCTTTGTTATTGTTCTTTGCTAGTGTTTCCAACCATACCCAATGGTGGCTAGTCAGCCTCGCTTTGCCTTCTTGGCTCTGCGGAGACATTTATGACCGAATTGGCAAGGTTAGCAATTTGACAAACTGGCGTAAGAAAAACTGAACCTTTAGAGGTTAACAGTATAAAAGTTTAGAAGCTGAGCTTCCTGGCTACCGTGACTTCAATCATATTAGTTTGAAATTCTTGAACGCAAACAATATTCAGGTAATTTGTGGTTGAAATTAATACAATTTATATTTTTCTACGAGTAGAATAAGGAACACTTAAAAGAAAGACGCAGGGTTCATTGTCGTTGAACTCTCTGTATGTTCAAAACCAGGGAGAAAACGAGAAAGTATGTGCTGTTGTAGCAGCATATGCAGCCAGTTTTGTGCTTTACAACACTAAATCTCAGTTACTCACCCAAATCGTCATGCAAAAAAATCATTAAAATGCAGACATCGAATCTGTAAAGAACACATTTCTGTAAATTAAATAACGTAACAAAATGTAGAATAACGTATACACAAAACTTCAATTTACCACAATGATTTATTTTTATTTCAAAATTTTGTTTTCCCTTAGTAAAAGAGAAAAGGCACATTTGGAATATCGTAAAAGAGCAAGACTTTTCTCACGAAAAGTTTAGTTCCACAATTGAAACATGTATGAGTTGTCATTGAAGCGCACTTGAAAATGCGCAATTCTGAACTCATTTATTGATTCGAGACGTACGATACTGAAAGTACAATTAGAAACCAAATACGAACCATACTACGATTTTTCGAACTCTGCCTCTGAAGGCCCGTCTTCACAATGGAATATGTCACGGTATTTCGCGTCTCTCAGTCGCGCCGCTAGGTATCACATGATCGCGATCGTATCAGTGCTTGCGATCAAGCCACTCCTAGCGGCTGGACCGAGAAAGACGCGAAATGCCGTATATTACATTGTGGCCATGGGGGCAGAGTTAGAAAAATCGCACTATTACCTCCGGACAGAAAAACACATAGTATTACCTAGTCTCCCTATTCAATTCAATTTGTACATCCCACGGAGAAATTGTAATAAAACTGAAATCTTAATCTTGTACATCACTCGGAAAAAATCTTTCCTGTCAGCTTCACCCTGGGACTCTACCGTCTAGACATGAAAACATCCACTACCTTGCTTTCTATTGTAAATTACTACTGATATTTCGAGAAGCTTCTGGAGACATCATGGAAGTACTTGAGCAGTTTCACCGCTAACACGGAGAAACGAGGCAACGCCCTTCGTCGTTGCGAACGCCGTGGTGCCTGCGGTGGCGCGCCCACCGAGACGATTTCGAGTCCGGAAATGACCTCTAACCCCACGAACAAGCACATGCACGGCCTCCGTACTCTTAACGTTTTTATTTGCTTTTTCACTCTGCATAACTGCATTTCTAGTAGCTTGTCCTTGGTGTAATCTTTCTTCTAAATTTCTACTTAATTTTCTCAGGCAAGGGAAAATTCTCAGAAGTTAAATATGTAGGTCCTGACATTTATTTTACCATTACATTACCGCACATGCAGGAGTTTTAAGGTAATACTTCGGTTTTTCTTTCTTTCTTGGCGCACGGAGGGGGGGTCAATAAAAGGGAATATCTCACGGAATTTCGAGTCGTTCTGCGTTGCAGCGCCAGGAGTCGCATGATCGCCAGCATTGATCGATAGTCGCGATCATGCGACTCCTAGCGGCACATTCGAGAACGACGCGAAATATCGTGATATTCCATTTTATTGATACACCCCCGTGCGCCAAGAAAAAACCTAAGTATAATACTTATTTAAATAAATAACCATTTGTTTAACATTAAGTTGACTATTATTGACATCCAGAAAAGAATTTACTGAGAATAAACAATTTTATGTTTCATTTTCGGGAGCGTATGGCACAGGGCCTCAGAGGCCCTGAATACGCCTTCATCTGGTTTTCCGGGTCATTGCAACCTCCAGTATAAAACTTGACTGTCCGGGCGACGACGTGTCCTAGGTCCAGGTGCCTCCTCCGAGGGCCGAGACAGCCAACTATATACCGACTACTGCCGCGGAAGCCTATGCTTTCATTCATGTTCTGAAAGTTGGTCTTTTCTGTATAGGACCGGGTGACAAAGGGAGACAAAATCATTTCATGAAAGTAAACAGTAACAGCAACAACATTTTTTTACAATGTCGAAAAGATAAAAATCTGTCCATACATAAAAATCCATACAGCGCTGCCTTGTGATTCATTTATTTCAACAGTGCATCGTTGCAAATAATTGCTACAATTATTGAATGTTATTGAGGTTATTTGAAGTTTTATGGAATCAGGTACAAGATTTTGAATCAGTAAAGAAAATCTTGTGTCTTAGCATTTCTTACTGCTCATCTATAAAATAAAACCGCCCTCTACAGTTGCAAAATGAAATCTCACATTAGTGAAAAACCTGATGACCTTCACTCCTACGTAATAGGAAAAGTCGAAGCAGGATTTTGAATGAGACAAATATTTGCTAATTATATAAATGATTCTAGTTTTGAAGAATGTCAACACATTCTGTTTTATTATGTTGAATAGCAATGGTGAGTGCTGTGCTCCCGCCCGAAGATTTTAGTTCCTTTTTAGCTCCTCTCTGCAATAATTGTTTTACGCATTCTGCGTGCCCTCCACCAGCAGCGTAATGGAGAGCCGTCCAATTACAATAGTTGTTGTCTCTCGCATTGACGTCGACTGTATCGTCCAACAGCGCAACGATGCAGCCTCTGTGTCCTCCCATTGCAGCCGTCCACATCGCCTTTTCCCGCGACGCCTTCGCGCCCGCGCCTGCTCGAAGCAGAGCCTTAACTACTTCCAAACGACCGTCTTGTGCGGCCTGCACCAGCGCCTGTCCCCCCGCTGGCCCCAGCACCAAGTCATAGGCCTCGTCTACGAAGCTCCATACAACGTCCGCACTACCAGCCACATTAAAGCAGCGCTTCAAATGTTCGATATCCCCCGTGGAGGCCACTTTCAACATTTCCCCTACCAAAACACCGTTTCCTTTCTTGGAACCCAACAGCAAAGGCGATTCATTATTCTTATTTGCTTTAATTGGCGAGGCACCCTTTTCCAAGAGACATTTCACTATTTGTAAACTCTGTTTCTTAACCCCCGTTAAAAGAGAAGATTCTCCTTTACTGTCGACTGCGTTCACGTTGACTCCTTTCTCCAAAAGGTACTTGACTAATTGTAAGTTCCCCCCTTCGACCGCATACATGAGAAGCGTCCTCCCTTCCTTGTCCGCTGCTTCCACGGGCGTCCCCTGGTCCAGCAGCCAAAGCACGACCTCCGCGTGACCTCCCTGAGCAGCCAGAGCGGCGGCGGTAGCGCCATCTGCGTCTAGAGAGTCTAATTTAGCCCCAGCGGTCACCAGGCGCGCCGCGATCGCTCCATGTCCTTGGGCAGCTGCGCAATGAAGTGGAGTTCGCGCTCTTAAGCCGCGTCTGTTCACTGCGCTCCCGTTGACAATCAGCATGTCGACGACCTCTTTGCGCCCGTTGCTGGCGGCGATGTGCAGCGCGGTGTTGCCGTCTTCGTCCCGCGCGTCGACCCGAGCTCCGTTGGCGAGACAGCGCTGCACCGCCGCCGCATCTCCTCGTTCCGCCGCCTCGTGCAGCGACGCCGGGGGGTTGGTCGCGGCGGAAGCTTCCGACAGAGGGGGCGCCGAGGGTCTGAAGGCAGGCGAAGCGCCCTCGCTGGATTGGGCGGGGGCAACCGGCGACCATCCTTTCCCATCAGTAACGAGACCACACTCAGTCACATGGGTGCTGGCTGAAGCATTAGCTTGTGGCAGATTTCCCCATCCGACATGTTGGGAATTGTCTTGCGGCGCTCCGGCATGTGAGTCAACGTTGGCGGTAGCTGTTGAGCTGCAACCATCACTTGGAGCGGCGGACGCGCCAGGAGCAACGTGACGAACAGCCGCTTCGCGCGAGCGCTGAGGTGAGTGGTGTCTGGCGAGCAGCTCCTCCACCTTGGGCATCACGCCGTCCACCGCTCGCCCAACAGACTCCTCCAATTTGCTCATGCGGTCTTGCACTTGGGAGAGCTGTTGCTCCAGTTTTGCAATTCGCGCCTTCATAGCGCTCTGATTGTTCTGCAATACATTCTGCAACTGAAGGAAATCGGAACGCAGCTCCATGTGGCCGGCGTTTCCGCAGGATCCTACCGCTCCAGACTCGTTGCTCGACATACCGAGTCTGCGAACAAAAGAAGGGGAACAATATAGTCGCTGGGCATCTCGAATCTGCGAAAAAAAAGAACAATATAGTTCCTGGACATCTCGAATCTGCGAAAAAAGAACAATATAGTCAGTGAGCATATCTGCGAACAAACCAAGGAGAACAATATAATTGCTGGACACCTCGAATCTGCGGGGGAAAATGAATAACAATAGTTACAAGATGGGATACAAACATTTGAAATAGAGGTCGAGTGGATATTGTATAGATTCGTTTATTAGGTGATATATTTAAAACATCAACAATTATACACAGCGTATTATTACTAGGAAGGGATCCACAGTGGCTCAGTGGTAGAGCACTAGCTTCCTGACCCAGGTTCGAATCTCGGCGTAGGCTGAGATTGTTATCGGGTGATTTTTATTCAGGGAGGCTCAGCCTCACTTCCAAGTGAGTAACAGGATTTCCTGGGGGTAAAGGCGGCCGGAGCGTTGTGCTCGCCACACAACCCCCTCCTTGTGACGACGGAGACGAATAGGTAGAGCCCTACCTTCACCTCCCATGTGGGCCTCATCGGCCAGTGTATAATTGGACAGGAATACCAAAAAATATTACTAGGAAAACACAATGTCAGGAAATCGATTTTACCAAGTTGACTGGCGATCTGACTTAAAAGGGAGTATGTTGAGCTTATTCTGGTAAATATTCAAACTTCCGGTGCACCTTTCTCAAGAACAATACGAATTTATCTCTTTGATATTTTACATTAGTTCTAATGACTTTTTACTTTCCCGTATACGTACGTATACACGGAGTGATATACGTAGTATAGGGAAAGTTATGTAATGCTCTGCGAAAAAATGGCCAATTTTCGGCGGAAAAAAATTAATTGCCGGGCCGTGAATACGAATAAGTGGATAAAACCAGTTGCTAAATTAAGAAAAAAACCTACCACGTGGTGTAGCCAGAAACCCTGTTTTCTAGGTCCTTGATACCGAAAAAGCAATTGAAAGGAAAACGTCCGTCTGTGAACACTGCTAGCGCCTAAACCATACGTACAATTTCTTCCAAAATGGATATTCCCTGGTCGTTCTGATTCTAGTCAAAGCTTTGAGATTTTGAAACAGATTCTTCAAACGTTGGGGATACTTTATATGAAGCTCCCTGGGAATTTTCAAAATTTTCTCAAAAACGGTTCCAAATTTTTTCTTTAAATTTCTTGTATGAATAGAGTAAAATACACGTATTAACATGGCATAGGTCCGATTTTCGCGAATAACTCTGAATTTTCGAAAATTTTGAAAGTTTGAATTTTTTTTCGGCGTCTTTCTGCAGCTACAAAATTGAAGATAGAGATTTTTTTCTTCAAATAAAATTTGTTCTGCATAATGAGTTCTTTCATAAACATCATGTAAATGTTTCTCAAAATTTTAGTAGTTTTCGTGCAATATATGCAATTTTAAAAAATTACAACACGATTTTCTCAAAAACGGCTCCAAATTTTTTCTTTAAACTTTTGGTATGGATAGTGGGAAATTTACTCTATCAGATGATATAAAAGCCATATTGGTCCATCGGTTGTTTTTTTCAAAAATTAAAAATATTTAAATTTTTTCACATATTTTTCACGTCGACAATATTTACATTAGCGGCAATTTTTTCACATTATTATATTTACCAGTTCATGTGCTTTAAATAATGTCAAGTAAAGTTTCTCGAACACACTACCGTTTTCTGTGAAAAGTAGGTCAAATTTCGGCGTTTTCAGAAATGCTCAAACGCCATTTTTTCTCATATGGCTGCAAATTTTTTCTTGATACTTTTGTAACGGATAGTGATCATTACACTCTTTAGTATAGCGTAAAGTTTATTTTGAGTAATTTTTGCTTTTTCAAAAATTACATAATTGTAATTTTTTTTAAAGATCTCTCACATCTTTAATATGCACATTACCAGCAATGAGAAAACATTATATTTGTGTAAGTGCTTCAAATAAAGTATTTTTGAAAACTCAAAACTTTTCTGTGAAAATGAGCTTCAAATCTCGCAATTGTAGTAGCGCTAAAACGCAATTTTCTCTTAAACTGCACATAATTTTTAAAAGAAAATTGCCATTTATGACTAGGTTTTTGTGTTCTTTAATATTCTAAAATCAATGTTTCCGTTCTACCAATAGGAAACCGAAAAAATTAAGAAAATGACCAAAAAAATGTACTTTTGGCGGTGATAGATGACTGCTGGCAAGAAAGAGTTTGTGGCAATTCCGAATAGCTAGCGAAGACCCAAGGAAATAGAAAAATAATACGGGAAAGTCTGTGCCATTCTGTAGCACCACTAGTTAGGTATGGTAGATGTCACGTGCGTTACAATATAGTAGACTTTTTTTGCTAACACAGATATTTTACTTTCCCGTATACGTAGTATAGGGAAAGTTATGTAATGCTGCGAAAAATCGATTTCGAGATTTTAACGGAAATACACGTTTTGGGGTCCCCTGATACCGAAAATGTTGATTGCTTGAAAACGTCCGTCCGTCTGTGAACAACACTAGGGCTTAATCCATATCGCGATTTCTTCCAAAATGAATATTTCCCAGTCAATCTGCATACACTCGAGGCGGCACATTTTGAAAATATTTCTACAAAATTTGGGGGAACTTTACATGAAGCCCCCCGGACATTTTCGAAATTTTCTCAAAAACAGCTCCATTTTTACTTTCCCGTATACGTACGTATACACGGAGTGATAAACGTAGTATAGGGAAAGTTATGTAATGCTGCGCGAAAAAATGGCCAATTTTCGGCGGAAAAAAATTAATTGCCGGGCCGTGAAAACGAATAAGTGGATAAAACCAGTTGCTAAATTAAGAAAAAAAATCCTCTATCTCGTGGTGTGGTCAAAATCCATGATTTGTTGCTTCTTTATACTTAAAAATCGATTGACGGCATTCCGTCCGTCTGTGGTCAACGCTAGCGCCTAAACCGTTCGGTCGATTTTCTTCAAAATTGATATTCCCCAGTCGATCTGATTCTAGTCGCAGCTTTGTGATTTTGAAAAAGATTCTTTAAAATTTGGGGGTACTTTATATGAAGCCCCCCGGGGATTTTCAACATTTTCTCAAAAACGGCTCCAAATTTTTTCTTTAAATTCCTTGTATGAATAGAGGAAAATACACTTTTTAACATGGCATAGGTCCGATTTTCACGTACAGCTCTGAATTTTCGAAAATTGTGAAAGTTTGAATTTTTTCGGCGTCTTTCTCCAACTACAAAATTGAAGATAGAGATTTTTTCTTCAAATAAAATTTGTTCTGCATATTGAGTTCTTTAATAAAGGTCATATAAATGTTTTTCACAATTTTGGTAGTTTTCGTGCAATATTGCGTGCAATATGTGCAATTTTAAAAAATTACAAAAACAAAATTTTCTCAAAAACGGCTCCACATTTTTTCTTGAAACTTTTGGTAGGGATAGTGGTAAATATACTCTATCAATGACATAAAAGCCATTTTGGTCTATCGGTTGGTTTTTTTCAAAAATTACCAAAATGTAAATTTTTTTACTTGTCTCTCACGTCGTTAATATTTACATTATTGGCGATTTTTTTACATTATTATATTTACGAGTATATATGCTTTAAATAATGTCAAGTAAAGTTTCTCGAAAACACTACCGTTTTCTGTGAAAAGTAGCTCAAATTTCGGCATTTTCAGAAATGCTCAAACGTCATTTTCTCGTACATGGCTGCAACTTTTTTCTTGACACTTTTGTAACGGATAGTGCTAATTACACTCATTAGTATAGCGTGAAGTTTATTTTGAGTTTTTTTTGTTTTTTTTTCAAAAATTATATAAATGTAAATTTTTTGAAAGATCTCTCACATCTTTAATATGCACATTATCCGCAATTTGTAACGATGATTATATTTGTGAGTGTAAGTGCTTCAAATAAAGTATTTTGAAAACTCAAAAATTTTCTGTGAAAATGAGCTTCAAATTTCGCGTTTTTAGTAGCGCTAAAACGCCATTTTCTCTTAAACGGCACATAATTTTTAAAAGAAAATTGCCATTTACGGCTAGGTTTTTGTGTTCTTTAATATTCTAAAATTAATGTTTCTGTTCTACCAATTGGAAACCGAAAAATTAAGAAAATGACAAAAAAAAATGTACTTTTGGCGATGATAGATGGTAGCTGGCAAGAAAGAGTATGTGGCAATTCCGAATATTGACAAATAAGTAAATAAAATAAATACGGTCATGCTTAATTTTTTCAAAATACGAGTAGTTTTTCTTTAATTTTGTGACAAACGGAATAAGCCGCTGTAAATTTACTGCGCTTTGGACAGCTGGATGCGTCGTAAATTAGAATGTGCAATTTTGTATATTATTTCTTTCTTCGTTTCTTACATTCGAACTTTGTTATAGACTTACACATTAATATTTTAGATATTGTTTATTTTGAAATATTTGAAATAAGTAAAAAGAATTAATAGCTCTCAGAATAGCGACAATGCAGGGTCTGCAACAATGGAATTCACTTTGCGCTCGCGAATATCTGTGAATTAGTGTCATTGTTGTGACCTAATGGAGCTGTATGAAAAGGAGTTATAATTGTCTAATTTAGGTTGATATTTGCAGGCAAATATTTAGTTTTGCACCAAATGCTGTACCATTTGTAGTGAGTAGAGAATTTGTTGCATGGCTTTAAAATACTCTACCCTAATCATGGCCCAATGGAAGGCATTTCTATATTTCCACGGTATCAGGCTTCTTTTTCCAATACAGGGTTACAAAACTTTTGCATTCTATTTTTGTGAAGTTGTAGAATTCACATAGTTCTGACAACACTGCAATGGAAATAGTGAGTTCCAAGCGAAGATGTTAGTAGCGCATAAAGTGCAATATTACAGTACTACTTAGCTGTTTCCTCTAATACGGGAAAGTAAGTGCTGTTGTAGCACCACTAGTTTTTCTTTAAATTTCTTGTAAGAATGAAGTAAAATCAATTATTACCACTAGACTGCTCCTCCATTTTTCTACGTCATTAATGCTCACTTGGGGTATTCTGTAACCCCATGTGTATACGGAATTTTCTTATGCGCTGGTTTTGGGTATTATTGAAATGAAAATGATTTTTAGATGGCTCTAGCTATCCACTTTGTGATAGTTAATTTGAAAATGGAAAAAATAGAGAATAATATGTAAAAAAAGTAAAAGGTATGTCAGGTGAAAACTAGTGGTGCTACAGAATGACACAGACTTTCCCGTATTAGTTCTCTATTTCCTTGGGTCTGGGCTAGCTATTCGGAATTTCCTCGTACTTGTGCCAGCTGCGATCTATCGACGCTCAAATTACATTTTTTCGACCTTTTCATAAGTTTTTTGTTTCCTAATGGTCGAACGGAAATATTAATTTTAGAATATTAAAGAACACAAAAAACTCGTCCTAAATGGCAAGTTTTTTTATAGCCGTTTTTAAGAAAATGGCGTTTAAGCGTTACTAAAAATTTGAAGCTCATGTTCACAGAAAATGTTTGAGTTTTCCAAAAACTTCATTGGAAGTCATTTGAAGCTCATTAACTCACAAATACAATAGTGTTTACAAATTGCTGGTAATGTGTACATTAAAGATGTGAGAGGTCTTTCAAAAAATATATAGTAAGTATATACGTACGTATACGGGAAAGTAAAAATTGAAGGGTGTATCAGTCATGTCAGTAGTAAACAACTGTTTCCAAGCCTCACAGCCTTTACATACTGTGCTGCTCCCTTTGCTCCCTCCTTGTGTCTTGTCACCCCAAAATGCTCCAAGCAACTGAGAGATACAAGAGGGGGCTTCGCGCACAGAGCTACGTGAACAACAAACACAGTTGTAAGAATTGATAGGTTCCTAGCCATCTGCAATGAAAATACAACAGAAAAACAAAACGTCTGGGGGTGACACGTCACCACGGGGAGCATTCTAGGGTTAAGGTTGTTCAATCTCGCGAACAATCTCACGAGGAAATTCGCTAGCAAGGGCTCAGCCCCTAATTGTCTTTCACCCGCGCGGCCAACATTCCGCGGCCTCCAACTCAAGCCTGCTTCTCACGGCAGTCCGCTTATTGAAAACACAGATGTACAGGCAATAAAGCAATTCACACAGTGCCTTTGCGCGGGGCTCGTCTCACAGATGCACCACCTCCGCCGGAGCACTTTCATACTAAAATAATAAAAATAATTCACTAGGATTTAAAACAATTCTCGTTGGGCCCTTTCGGCCGCGAGAGCCTGTCCGCCGCCTCCCATTGTACTTCAGCCGGGGAAGGGACGACGGGTCATTTACCCAGGGCTGAGCCAAGCCGGCGAGCGGCCGGTTGCTCACGCCCGCAATAACCCTCTACCTGCCCTTCTACTCAGCCCTCGACCAGATGTTTACAAAACATTTCTAGAAATCGCTATGTGCCTCCCGCATCAGTATTGGCTTTTCGCCGACAACGGACACATCTGCAAGGCAGCCGCGCCCGCGAGGCCGCCCCCGCCTCTCAACCGGCGCACCGCGGTTCCCGTGGGAAACACCCAAACATTGCTAATGAGATGCAGCCATCGCGGGCACCTCAAGTGTCGCGCCAAAGTCACGTGACACACTCCAGACAATAACAGCAAATAGCGAGCAACTCTCGCGGCACCCTGCGTCTCACCGCATGTCATAGGCTAGCTGCTAATGTCACGTGACTCTCCCCCCTCTGCACAAGGAACCATCCGCTTCATAAATACGGCAACTTTACTCCCACGCTAAGCTACTACAAACTCTTCAGTCAAACTCTCAGCCAACTGCTTCAATCACTTCTATCAGTCGTTTCTACGCCACTACTGAAACTTCTACAGTCACTTCGAAACTACTACAGTCAACCATCACGGTCAAACTATTACCGTCAATTTCTACGAGACAATTAACTATCATTGACACCTTTGTCAATACGCCGGAGTGTCAATATTCGCTCCACTCGCCAGACAGCCTGCGAACGAATCGGCTGTTCTTGGTTTACCTAGGCTCCTGCAATCAATCAGCGCGGCCAACAGGCAACATTCGGGCCACCTGTGAATCAGTCTTCACCTGGCCATATCTACACTAACGGGCCGCTCCAGTCAGTCCGAGTACTTGCCCGTGGCGCCATCGAGGCCGCCAGCCGTATCATCAGCTGCCAATCTCAGCCGACGGCACACACACTCTGCCGTCTGACCTGGGTTGGTGTTTGCTGTACACCATCATCAATCTGTAAGTAAAAGTGAACTTCAAGAAAGAAGAGACTTAAAATGTACAAACATTTATTGGTCCTGTCCTCCGGCTTACTGCTAAATTACTAATTTGTACATCTGTCTATTTGCAAGGATTAAAGTTAAATTCATTCACAAGTGTACATTGCCTTTCATTCGCCTCTAAAGAAACAATCCCCTGAAACCCGTACTGATCCTGTATGTAGTTGCATTCGCAGCACGGAACCTCCCACCGTGTTGCATCTACTAGTGGCATAGGCCCCATTATCAAAGTCTGAATTTTAACAAATTTCAAAAGTTTGAATTTTTTCGGCGTCTTCCTACTAGTATAAATTTGAAGATACAAATTTTTTGTTCTCCAATATGAGTTCTATGATTAAGATCATGTACTTTTTCTTTGCAACTTGTAGTTTTCGCGCAATATTGCGTGCAACATGCGCAATTTTAAAAAAATGATTTTATCAAAAACTGCTCCAAATTTCTTCTTTAAACTATTGGTAGGGATAGTGCTAAATGTAAGCTATGTACATAAACGCCACATTTCTCTAATCTTTTGTTTTTTTCAAAACTTACGGCTCTTGTCTCTCACGTCGTTAAGTAAAGATTCTCGAACTCAACTGTTTTATGTGAAAACTAGCTAAAAATTCCGCATGTTCAGAAACGCTCACCCTCCATTTTCACAAAAATTACTCCAAATTTGTTCTTCAAACTTTCCGAACGGATAGTGCTAATTGTACTCTTTAATATGAAGTAAAGTTCAATTTGAGGTATTTTTTTGTTTTTGAAAAAATTACAAAAATGTATTTTTTAAATGATCTCTCACACCTTTAATATGAACATTACAAGCCATTTGCAAACACTATTGCATTTGTATGTTTCAAATGACTTCAGAGTTTTCAAAAAAAATTATTTGAAAAAAATATTTTTCTGTGAAAAAAACTTCAAATTGGCATTTTTAGTAGCGCTTAAATGCCATTTTCTTAAAAACGGCTCCAATTTTTTTGAAGAAAATTGCCTTTTAGGTCCAGGTTTTGGTGTTCTTTAATATTCTGAAGTTAATAATTCCGTTCAACCACTAGGAAAGCAAAAAATTAAGAAAATGTCAAAAAATATATTGGGCGGCGATAGATGTCAGCTGGCAAGAGTGTGTGGCAAGTATGAATAGCTAGCCGAGACCAAAAGAAATAGAAAACTAATACGCGAAAGTCTGTGCCATTCTGTAGCACTACTAGCTTGTTAACACTTTTCATTTAGAAATTATAATTTCTTACCACATGTAAATCTTTTACTAAAAAATAAATTTCTTTTTACTTTCTCGCCTTACGAATACTTTGTAAGAAGAGAATGTTATGTAATAGTGCTGCGAAAAACGGTGAATTTTCGCCAGAAAAACGCATTTTGCTGGGGACTGGTAACAAAAAAGTATAAATTCTACTACTAAATTTGAAAAAAAATTCTTCTAACTCGTGGTGTAGCCAAAATCCATGATTTCTTGCTTCTTGATACTGAAAATTAAATTAACGGCAAAACGACAGTCTGCCCGTCCGTCTCTGCGCTAGCGCCCAAACCGTTTACCCTATTTTCTTCAATATTGATATTCCCCAATCGATTTGGCTAATGTCGAGGCTCCTGGAATTTGACACCGATATTTGAACTTTGGAGGATACTTTACATGAAGCCGTTTGACATTTTCAATTTTTTTTTTAAAAAATGCTCCAAATTTTTTGATTAAATTTTGTTGTTGAATAGTGCAAATGACGTTTAAGGCAATGATGTAGGTATTATTTTCGTTGATATCCCAAATTTTTCGGAAATTGCAAAAAACAATTTCCTAACTGTAAAATTGAAGATAAAGATATTTGCCTTCATTTTCTAGTTCCAGTCGAAGCTTTGAGGTTTTGAAAAACTTTCCTCAAAATTTGGAGGTTATTTACATAAAGTCCCCCAGACACTTGCTTTAAATTTTTTGTGAGAGTAGAGTAAATTACACTTATTAAGCTGGCATAGGTCCGATTTTTACGGTTAACTCTGAATTTTCGAAAACTGCGAAAGTTTCAATTTTTTCGGCCTCCTTCAACTACAAAATTAAAGATAGAGATTTGTCCTTCAAATAAATTGTTCTACATAGAGAGTTCTTTCATTAAGGTCATGAACATTTTTTTTGAAAATTTTAGTAGTTTTCTGGCAATATTGCGTGCAACATGTGCTGTTTTAAAAAAATTCAAAAACACGATTTGCTCGAAAACTGCTTCAATTTTTTTCTTTAAACCTTTAGTAAGGATAATGCCTAATGTATTCTATGAGGTGGCATAAACGCCAAAATGCTTTTGTTTTTTTCAAAAAATGAAATTTGTTTGACTTGTCTCTGACTTCGTTAATATTTACATTAGCAGCGATTTGTTCACATTACTCTATTACATGTGGTTTAAGTAATGTCAAAGTTCCTCGTCCTGAAATCTCGTTCTAAATGGTAATTTTCATTGAAATATTTAGAGCAGTTTTCAATAGATTGGGGTTTCGCTAGTGTAAATGCAAAATTTGGAGCTCTTTTTCACAGCAATCTTTTGTTTTCGAAAAACTTTACTTGAAGTCGTTTAAAGCACTATAACTCACAAAAACACAATATTGTTTACTAATTGTAGAAAACGTGCGGTTTGAACGGTTTGCGGTAGTAACGGTTTGGTAATCTTTCAAAAAATTTACATTAGTGTAATTTTGAAAAATCAAGAAATTACTTCAAAATGAACTTTAAATCGTATTGAAGACTACAATGAGCACTATCCGTTCGTAAAATTTGAAGAACAAATTTGGAGCCATTTTTGAGAACACGGCATTTGAGCGTTTCTGAAAATGTGGAATTTTGAGCTAGTTTTCACAGAAAACGGTTGAGTTTTCGAGAAAATTTACTTGACATTATTTGAAGCACATATACTCGTAAATATATTAATGTGAAAAAATCGCCGCTAAAATAACTTTTAACGTGAGAGACATGTCAAGAAAAATATATTTTTGTAATTTTACAAAAAACAAAAGTCATCTTTACGTCATCTCACAGAGTAGATTTAGTACTATCCCTACCAAAAACGTAAAGAAATAAATTGAGAAAATCTTTGTGATTTTTTAAAATTTGCACATATTACACGTAATATTGTGCGAAAACTACTAAAATTTTCAAACATGTACATAACCTTAAAGGAAGAACTCATAATGAAAAACAAATTTCATTTGATTGAAAAATTTCTATCTTCAATTTTGTAGTTGGAGGAAGATGCCGAAAAAAATCAAACTCCTGCGTTTTTGAAAATTCAGAGTTAACCAAGAAAATCAGACCTAAGCCACCTTGATAGAAATGTATTTTACTATATTCTTACAAGAACTTTAGAGACAAAATTTGGAACTGTTTTTGAGAAAATTTTGAAAAATTTTCGTTTCATGTAATGTACCCCCAAATTTTATACAATATTTTTCAAAATCTCTAAGTTTCGACTAGAGCCAGATGGACAGCAGTTTCTTCAGTTTAAAAAAATCCTATGTATGGTTTAGGTGCTAGTAATGTCCAGAGATGGATAGACGCACGGACGTTTTGTTTCAATTGTTTTTTCGGTCCCACAAAAGGGGGATTCTGGCTACACCACGTGTTAGATTTTTTTTCTTAATTTAGCAACTGGTTTTATCCACTTTTTCGCTATCAAGGCGCGGCAATGAAATTATTCTGCCAAAAATTCACAGCTTTTTCTCGCGGCATTACGTAACTTTCCCTATACGACGTATATTACTCCGTATATACATAAGTAAAAAATATTTAAAAGATGCAATTTGGGAAACACAGACAAGTCCTGCATATTGATCTGCATTGATTCTACGAGTATTAGTGAGTAGAAGTACTTCATAAAATTTTCAATAAAGTTTCTACCCTCTATTATAGTTTCTTCTGCAATAAATCAAATTAATCTCCCTGTCTGGGAGTCAAACCCGGCATCTTTCGAAGTGAAGCGCTGTCTCAACACGCTTTAACCACCTTGGCCATAGGAGTGAGTTGTGGACTGAATACTTATATATTAGTCAAAACCTAATTGTATCAGCTCTAGCATTAGGAATTCGGTAATTGTCAACAAGCGAAAAACGAAAGTCGTTTGGGCGACAAGAAAGACAGCCGTGAAGGGCTTATTTTAATTGCTATATTCGACTAACGAGATTAGAAAAGTAACTACTGCGAGAAAGTCTATCATTCTACAGCACCACTAGTTTATTTATTTACTGTCCCTTTTAGACATGTGGAGAAATTTTAAAGAAAAAATTTGGAGCGGTTTTTGAGAAAAATTTGTTTTGTTAATTTGATGCGCAGATTACGCAAAAACGACTCGTGTTTCAGAAAATTCTACATCACCTTTCTAAAGAGCTAATTTTGTACGACTATGAGGCAAAAATCTCTATCTACAAGTTTGTAGTTTTAAAAATATATTTTTACAATTGTCAAGAAACAACTGATTCCCGTAAGTGGGACTAAGGCCATATTTTTTTATCGTCCCTCATTTTATAAGTGAAGAAAATTCGAAGAAAAAATTGGTGCGGTTTTTGAGAAATAAAATTTTGGTAATCTTCAAGCGCAATTTACGCAAAAACTACTAGGTTATTTTTTCAAAAAATTGTACTTGACTTTATGGTGCTCATTTTGTGCAACGGACTTTGCCTACGGCAAACATTTCTATCTTCAATTTTACAGTTTTGAAATGGTTTTTTTGCAATTTTCAAAAAATTTGGGATGTTAATGAAAATTATACCTAGAACATTTACTTAAACGACCTTCGCACTATCCAACAAGGAAATTTATTCAAAAAATCTGGAGCCATTTTTTTTAACTTTGCAAATCTCCGACGGACTTCATGTTAAGTACCCACCAAAATTAAATTATCGGTTTCAAATTCCAGGAGCCTTGACATCTCTGAAAACGATTGGAGAATATCAATTTTGAAGAAAATCGGCAGAACGGTTTAGGTGCTTGCGTTGACAGACGGATAGACAGCCGTTTTGTCGCCAATCGATTTTGCAGTTTCACGAAGGAACAAAACATTCATTTCGACTACACCTCGAGATAGAGGATTTTTTTTCTAAATTTAGTAACAGGTTTTATACACTTTTTCGTTATCAGACCCCAGCTATAAGTTTTTCTGGCGAAAATTCGCCTTTTTCCGGCGCACGGTTACATAACTTTCTCTTCTTACGAAGTATTCGTAAGGCGAGAAAGTAAAATTTGAAAATGAAATAAAAATATTTATGAATACATTATGATATTCTTATCAAAAATCATCTTTCATAAGTTACACATTTTAGGGCGACAATTACCTCTAAATATATTAACTTAATATAACAAAGAATAACTTATGAAGATTTTGGCAACAAACGCGTAGACCAGACAGCAAACATGAACAATGACATCTCCTATAGATAAATACGAATTAGAAAATTATCAATATTTCATAGAACAAATTCATCCAAACAGTAGAGCATTGTGGACTACTATCAAAAAAATCACAACAATCAAAGCCCACTTATACGTTCCAGTATTTTACGTTTTCCCGGCATTTCATTTCTTGGCAGTCCCATCGGTTTTCGTATATTCATAATGCTATAAATATCCCGCTTTTACGACAGTATAATTTCAATTCTCCAGTAACGCACAAAACTGTTTGCCACAACACCGTCTGCAATGCATATGCGTTGCGCACAACGGGCACCGTCATTGCATTTTCCCACCACCTTGCTTCGTTAAAAATGGTCATAACAGAAAGATTGTTGAAATGGTGCGATATTATAAAGTTATGAAATGTTACATGAAGACTAGAAGATGTCAATACAGTGAAACTCATTATCGATCAGCTAGGCTTATACACATTTTCATTTCATACCACTGGAGAGGTATTTAAAAAGGTGGACAAAATGAGAAACATACATTTATAGAAGAATATGAGGTCTGTGTCCCACGAGCGCTGCGTCGACACGCGTCACCTAACGCTGATGACTAGGGAACGGAAAAGGTGCAAATGACGGTCGTAAAAGGGAGGGGGGAAGGTTCTGAACCAACTGAATTAAACCAGTTACATGAACTCGGTTTTTAGAATATACGTATAATTTTTCCAATAAATTTTCCTTCTCAATAGAGTCCGTATGAGGTAATCCATAGTCCTTTATCCAACACAGTAGTAGAAAACTGTTAAACAATTACCAGTACTGACTGTACTTTTTTCCCCGCGGTTCGCGAGGTAGAACGTACTTCAAACTGCTCCTGCACGAGCTCATACTGACTCATACTAACTCACGAGAGAAACTGTGCTTTTACGGGCACAGGGCACCTCCCCTGACTCCCATCCCTTTTCCTCTCCAAATCCATAATTGCTGCCAGTGCTCTTTTAGTACTGACGGCGATACGATAGCAAGGGTAAACATTTTCCTTAAGTCACAGACAAGTGGATTTCTGCACAACCATACAACCATTTAAAAAACCGGATTTGCCTGTCCGGGCAGCACTTTAAAACCAGCGGGAAAGTTAAACTGTTGCAGCAACACTTTAACAAATTTTAATTTTACTTTGTAGATGCAGATTGATCATTGCTGAGTTATACATTACTGGTAGTTTATGTGGTATTTTAAAATTTATTTAATATTGTTGATTTCTGAATGAGATTTTTAAAAGCTGTTCAAGAAGAGAAAAAAAATACATTTTCCATCTCAATCCTTTAAAAACGCAGAAAAGAGTAGAGAAAATGTGCAGAAGCATAAAAAAGGAGAAAACGTGGCAAAATGTAGTAATCTCATAAACAGGTGCAACAGAATGTGTTCATTTTGCTTCATTTCAACCCCCTCCCCAATATATTTATTATTCTAATCTGTATGAAAACAGGTATATTTTTGAAAAGGTGCCGCACCTTAAAATTCTTTCCCTACTGATGACGCCAGCTGCAGCGATACACTTAACGGGCGAGCTGATTAACTGTATCTTATGAGAAACAACACAAGAGCGCTCTTGGCGACGAGGGTTGTTGCTAACGCGCGTCGCGGGTAGAAAGCTAGAAAACGCGCTGTATCGACTTACAGTGTAGCGTTTAGCTTGAGCTATTGGCACTTTCTCATTCTAAAATAAACGTAATTTTTCCCATCCTTTAATAGCTAAAACATCAAAGGATGGAATTCCCCGTAAGTTTTAAATGTAAATTCGTTTCATGAACACTTTCTATTATTTCGTAAATAAATAAATTTTAAAAAAATATTAGTTGGAAATAATTACAAACTGCCGAAAACAAACATTTTATTGAGTTTGGGAAAATGTAAACTCTGCATTTTTTCTTACCGTAGAAATACAATTTCCTCCCCTTCATTCAACAAAGAGTACATTGTGGCATCATCCACGGCTACCAGCAGTGGATTGCGAGGACTCGAAGTGTCGTTGCAACATTTAAAATTCACTGTGCTTCGGTGTTAATATGCCACTGATTTCCGATGTTATAAATTTCGGTCAGATTTCTATTAGACCTTGTAATACTGTTTATTATGTATCTAATACTGCATATTAAAACCCACATTGATTCTCTACCACGTAAACTTAATATACAGTGTAATTGTGTGAAGGTTGGCAACTGCTTTTGCCAACACAAATCGAGACGATACTACCCCAAATCGAGTATGAATACACGTTCTCATTTCACAGTGATATTTTTTCAAAAGTTGTCACGTTAGCTGGTCTTTCTAGCCGGCAAGAACTTTACCACATTCGCTGTTCTTTTCGTGGAAGCAATGTGAATAGTGCGATGGCTGGCAGAGAAAGCCACAACAACTTTTTCAGTCTCACCGGATACCTTGCCATCGTCGATGCAAGTTGGAAATAAAAGATTTGCAGAACTTCCTACTTCTAAAGAACAGATATTTTAAAACAATTTGTTGCGATGTTATCAGAATTTACAAGTGGAAGTCTTCCCCAAGCTTAATAAAACGCAGCTAAGATTATATCAATGTTTGCGTCAACAAATTGTTAGCAGCTTTTCTCTGCAACGAAAATAATGAAAATAAAAGAATCCAACCAGAGAGTATATGAACTTCAGGACAAGACATTTAAGAGCGTTCTATTGCAACAGCCCAAGGACTGACACCAGACATTGCTACACTTGTTAAGAAAAATGTCTAAAATTAATTTCATAAAATATTGTTGAATTGAATCGAATTTTATGTTTCTTGTTAAACCTCTTCTCTGAGCATGAGCCTCGGCGTTCCCTCTGCTCCACAACCTAACTGCACCCTGCTTCGGCTATCAGCGACGAATTGTCGCCAAAGGCCAAGGCGCCTCGAAGACTTGTCTTTTGCCAGGCGCGGCAACGACAGTTGACAGCAGTCTGGGCCCGCTGTGTCTCATGGGCAGCAGAGTTGGAACAGCCTGCTTTACGCGGACAGTTTCAGTCGTGAATATTTTGCACAATTCTGTTCGGATATTTTTTTGGTGAAACCTCCAGAATAAAATGCATCACTGAGAAACATACGGTTTTCATAAGAAATTTTTCCGGAAGAAAATCTAGACAGAATCGTGGAAGATTTTCTATTGGAACGTATTCCATTGTAAATATTTAAAGTTAGGTTAGTTTTCTCATCCTAGGTACACACATCGATTGGAAACGGTACACATCATTCTACACATCGTATACACGCGACATCGTGTACATTCCAGTTGCAGCTCAAGCGTACATTCATTTGAGCCAAACTACACATTTGGTACACAAAAATGCATATCGTGGCAAGCTCTTGTTCACATTCGTACATTGGCGATTGCACTTACATTGGCGTACGTTAGCGTACACACCCATTTTCGCCAGGATAGGATCCCATGAAATGTGTCAAAGAGGGGTTTTACTGTTAATCCTTTATTCCTGTTACACCACTTAAATTTGGCACACACAGTGCATATTCAGACACTGATAAATCTGATCTAAAAGCTGATCAAATAGAAGACACATTTATTAATAACTCAATAATTAACCAAGATTTTAATAATAAGATCCAATGGCATTTATCCTCACCTAATTTTACAATTCTTTCAAAAATTAAATTTATCTCCCCCTACGAAGTTCTAAAGATAACGAAGAATCTACAAATTTATAAAGCCCCAGGATATGATAATGTATGCAATAAAATACTTTAAGAATTGAACCAACTTTAGCAAAATTAACTTACATCTTTAATTTCGTGCTCCCAATATCATACCATGGATGATACTCCATGAATGTATTAATCCATGATCATACCCTAAAGCATGGAAATTAGCAAACATACTTCCCAATTGCAAACCTAGAAAACACCCTCACTCTATTAACGATTGTCCAATTAGCTTATTATCTTCACTACCCAAAATATTTGAAAAATTGTTATTGAAATGATTAAATGAGAATATTCTCTCAATGCACGCTCTTCCACATTATCAATTTGGCTTTAGAACTCAAAAACTGACCAATTACTTAGAGTTATGGTACTAATTGCAAATGGATTTCATATTCAAGAACACACTATTGGTATATTTCTGGGCATTCCTAAGCATTTGATAAAGTCTGACATGAAGGTCTTCTCTACATGCTACAAGATATTGGCACCTTGTTATAGGCCTATCTATTTAACATGTTAAAAAACATTCTTACTGACCACCTTTTTATTCTTAAAAAGTACATATACATCTCATCTTCATCATACATCTTTTTCTTCACAACGACCAATAGTATCAGTGATACCTCAAGGTTCCACTCTCTCCTCTGCTTTTTAACATCTATACATCTGACATTCCTTCTTTGCCTTTTACTACACTTGCCCTTTACGCTGATGACAATGCTTTATTCTCAACTCACAAAAATATTTGAACTGCTAGAAATCATTAACGATCTACAATACAAAAATAAGTGAAATGGACACAAAATTGGAGAATTGTGGTAAAAACTTCTAAAACCCAAGCCCAAATCTTTACACTTAAGACCACTGAATCCCCCTCCATTAATAATAAATAACACAAATATACCCAGGATGGAAAATAACCAGTTACATATTTAGGTTTATATACAGACGAGATTGACATGTTAACACCATATTCAAAACATATCCAATTTGACTTAACACAATTCTAAGTTATATCCTTGATCAAATCATCACTCTAAATTAAACATAGACTATGACATCCATCTGCAACAAATGCATGCGCCATTTGGAGCAATGCCTCTACAACACAAATAAAATACACACAAAGAAAACAAATTTTAACAAAAACTACTAAAAACTGAATACTTTATTTTCCACAAACAAATACACTGTGAACTGCAAACAGACAAAATTAAAAACAATATTAATCTTCAAACTGATTTCTTTTTAACTTTACCTTCTGCTCCTGCTTCTCAAAATACAATGAACTAGGTTTAAATTATCATTCTTCCTACAAATAATCAAATTTTCCAAAAGATATTGTCCACCCTCTCCCTTAAATTCCAATAGTAACACACATACATATATTCGAAATCTTTTCTAATATATATATATCGTATTTTCAACATATTATTTAATTAAAAAAATTAATATATTGAAAATCACAATTATTAAACTATACGTCAAAAATGACCTATCTAAAATGTAAATTGCTGACATCTTGCCAAAAAATTATGTCAAATATATTTTATTCAAAACACTGAAAATTTGTAAAAATGGAACACGTAGAGATAAAAACTAAAAAACCCATTTCTGTTTACGCATTTTCCGTGACTTCATAAATGTAATGAAATAACATCTTGCATCAAAAATGTTTGATGGTATGTTAATGGTATGTTAATGTATAAATTCAGAATGCATACCCTAGTAATAGAAAATATCATGAAGAAGACTGTCAATGAAAATAGAAGGGGGCCTCTCATTTGCAATCTTCTATGGCTCCATTTAGTATTAATCTGACACGGATTAAAAGGCAAATTACAGTAGTGAAAAAAAAAAAATCAAGCTTCCTAATGAAATTCTTGTTCTTGGAAATAAAAAGGAAAACTTGAATGACCTGGTCAAAGATACTAAGAATCCCTATTATAACAAACAGAACAAACTGTACAAAACTAGTGGTGCTAGAACAGCACATATTTTCCCGTGTTATTGGAAACAGCTACGTAGCATTGAAATATTGCACTTTCTGTGCCACTAACATCTTAACTATTATTTAAAAACATCCAATTCAACCAAGAAGCGAACAACTCACTGTTTCCATTGCAGTGTTGTCAGAACTATGTGAATTCTATAACTGCATAAAAATATAATACAAAAATTTTGTAAATTTGAATTAGAGAAAGAAGCCTGATACCCCATACAATATTCCATAGGGCCATGATTTGAGAAGAGTATTTTAGAACCATGCAAAAAGTTTCTACTCGCTACAAATGGTACCGCATTTGGAGCGAAAACAAAATATTTTCATGCAAATATCAACATAAATATGACAATTATAACTCCTTTTCATACGGCTACATCAAGTCACAACAATGACATTTAATTCACAGAAATTCGCGAGGGGCACGAAACGGAATTTCATTGTTACATTCTCTGCATTGTCGATATTCTGAGAGCTACTCATTTTTATTTCGAATATTTGAAAATGAATAATTTCTAAAAGATCAATGTGCAAATGTACATATAACAGAATTAAACACTAAATTAAGTTCATTATGCTATGCATTCAGAATTCTTTCAAATTCTGTCAGCCTTCATGCAGCTCGTTGCGTTTATTTTGCAAATGTGCATTCCCGCCTGAGATATAGCATAATATTCTGGGGAAGCTCATCCTGTAGTATTCAGACCTTCAGATTGCAAAAGAAAATTATTCGAATAATGAAAAAATGCCTTCCACGTGATTCCTGCAAGCCTCTTTTCATTGAGCTGGGAATCCTACCATTGCCTTGTCTATTTATTTACGAATCTGTAACATTTGTCAAAAATGACCTACTTAACGGAGGGAACATATTTTCATGCAATATTGATATTTATAATTACAACACACGCCGTAGAAATCACGTGCATCAAGTGTCAGTATCAACAGCTCAGTACAAGAAATCAACATACAATACGTGTACGTTACTTTACAACGCATTGCCAGATGACATAAAACAATTAAAGTCGGTACACAAATTTAAGTTAAAAGTAGAATCTTTTCTGCTGCAAAACTGTTTCTATACAATTAGAGACTATACTGATCGTGAAAAAGAAAAATAATGTTTAATGTAACAAAACGAAGATATATAATGAATTAGTTTATGTTTGCATTGTATACATTTAAAAAATATTTAATACGCCTGTAACAAGTAATGTACTTCAGCTTCCGGGTCAATGACCCCCATCTCGATCAGGTTTTTGTCCAGTTTCCCTGATCCATTGAGCAAATGCTGAGATGGCCCCTTGTTTTGCTTCTGGACGTAAATGTAGCTTCACTGTGCGCACGTTTTGTTGAGCACTCCTTTTGCTTGTAGTTCATTTACAGTTGAAATTGATTTTCTATAACTCGGGAAAAAACATTTTTCAAATATCTTTATTTTCTAAATTCATTTTTTCGTTTTTTTTATTTTTTTTTATTTTTTAATAAAATTCTGGCCCTCAATAAAATGTGCGCAGATAAATTTCTTTCCCCACACGTCATATACAGTTTTTACTGTTTTTTTGACAAATAAATAAAAATGTATAACAAAAGGTCGAATGTATGAAACGAACAAAGAAATAATATACAAAAGTGCAAATTCTAATGTGCGACGCATCCGGCTGTCCGAAGCGCAGTAAATTTTCAGCGGACTATTATGTTTGTCAAGACATTATACAAAAACTACTCGTATTTTCAAAAAATTAAGTATAACCTTATTTGAAGATATGGTTTTGATAAATACATTTCATTAAAAAAACAAAAAAGAACTGTAGTTTCAACACTGCAATTGTAAGAAAAAAAACGAAAACGAAGCGCAGTCAATTCCGAGCGGGCTATTGTTTGTCAGAAAATTATAGAAAAACTACTCATATTTTCAAAAAATTCAACATGATCTTATTTGAAGATGTTTTTAATGGGC
Source organism: Acheta domesticus (assembly GCA_031308135.1). Classification (NCBI taxonomy): domain Eukaryota; kingdom Metazoa; phylum Arthropoda; class Insecta; order Orthoptera; family Gryllidae; genus Acheta; species Acheta domesticus. The sequence goes on from JAHLJT010002630.1 coordinate 58,651,048, forward strand.
ATATTTCATTAAGAAGAACAATTGTATCTGCACAATTGAAGTTGTAGAAAGACGCCGTTTTTCTTTAAACTTTTTGCAAAATCAGGCATTTAAATGAACGTGAAACCTGCACCATTCTCTTAAGCTTCCTTTATGCAATCTATACTGCGATTTTTGTAGGAAGAGCTCTCAAGATAACTCAAATCCCATCTTCGCGATGGAATATGTCACGGCATTTCGCGTCTTTTCTCGGTCTTGCCGGTAGAAGTCGCATGATCGCAAGCACTGCTTCATACGGTCGCGATCGTGCGAAATCTAGCGGAACGACTGTGAATGATACGAAATGCCGTGACATATTCCATCGCGAAGATGGGATTTGAGTTATCTTGAGAGCTCTTCCTACAAAGATCGCAGTATAGGGTCACAATTTAATAAAAAAAAGTTGTGCGGTTTTTAAGAAAAAATGGTTTAAAGAAAATAAAAAATTGTCTGTTCCATACAAATTTTCGCAAAAAATTCGTTTTTGAGAAATTGAACATGAGCTTATTTGAAGACCTGTTTTTTATAAACACATTTCATTAAGAAAAATATTGTATCTTCATAATTGTAGTTGTAGGAAAATGCCAAAACGATTTTTAATTTTTTCAATTTTCGAAAAATGTAATGCTAATGCTAATGCTAATATAATAATAATAATAATAATAGCATACTAGATGATAGTAATTACCGACCTATTACCGTAACTTCAATACTTGACAAACTATGAAAAGGTTACATTAGCAAGATTTTGTTTTCTGGAATCTAATAATATTCCTAATAGATCACAACGTGGCTTCAAAGAAGGACTTCTCCACCATAACTTCTATTATACAACATATATATATGTATATATATATATATATATATATATATATGTATATATATATATATATGTATATATATATATATATATATGTATATATATATATATGTATATATATATATATATATATGTATATATATATATATATGTATATATATATATATGTATATATATATATATATGTATATATATATATATAAAATTTAAAATCAAATAGGAAAACATTCATTGATCTTTCAAAGATATTTGATAGTATATCTAATGAAAAACTGTTGACAAAAGTAGATATTATGAAACAAGGCGGTGGAGTTTACCTCATTAATCATATCTCACACTACAAAAGGAATGTACAGAGATTTATCTGACAATCTGAAAATTCTTTATTCTAAGTTAAAACATATTTTAACACAATAACTACAGGTAGCCAGCAAGGATCTCTGCTTGGACATTTGCTATTTCCAATACATGTTAACAATATTCCAACCTCCTCCCATTTTTCTGTGATTTCTTGTGCAGATGATACATCATTAATAACAAACTCTTAGTTATAGTTGTGGGCAACTCTTAGTTATCTAGAAACTTATCTGAGAGCATCTTTAAAATCAATCAAAAGTTACTTGTTGATAAATGAACCGAAATTAAATGCTGAGAAAACTGTATTAATTGATTTCAAGGTTCATGGTTACCAACAACAAAACATGAAAGTGGATGATGGATCAATGGATCTCTGAATAAAACCGAGTGTCTTAAAGAATATTCATAAATCAAAACCTAATCTATAACAAACACTTTGTAATAAAATAAAGCTCCCATATATTCCTCCAGAGATACTTTTCAAAATAGGCCTACCTAGAACCAATGCAATTCCTGCAAACAATTACAGCATAATCTTTTCACAACTTTAATATAGTAATGAAATATGGAGAGATACAACACACACATTATAATAATTAATAAAAATGTATAAGGTAGGCCCTAATTGTTATTATAATTGAAAATAATAGCTAGACAGATTTTGCTTGACACTTTTTGTAAGAATATAAGCAACAACAACAAATTATTATCATTACTATTATCATCATCAACAATGTTATACTTCCTTTTATTGTCTCCCATAGTTCATTGCTGAATATTCATTAACGATTAGCCTACACAATATGCACAATTTCACAATAATATTTAGGTTCCTGATAGAAGCATAAATTTTAAAAAACTCAGCAGGTATATCGCGACATCACGAGTGTACAAGCGCTTGGGCAGGCAAGTACTTCAGTCTTCCTGATTATACACGAATAACAAAAGCTTTCGCTAACAAATATTAAAAAATGGAAACTGAATAGAACACACCTCATTAAGTGTATATTCAATAAAACATGCATTTTACGACACGTGCAAATGACACAATTGTATTGAATGCATTAATCTACATTCAATCATGTATATAACATTTCCTAACAAAACTTCTGCTTCTTCTTGACAGTTTCGTTTAAAATTGCCTATACTCTGAATCTTTTCTTTTCATGGTAAGGGGTTGGGATTAATAACGCTGACCATACAAAATTGTCAAAACAAAAGTTGGTAAACAAATAATTTAGCCAATAATCGTTAACACTACGAGATGTTGAGATGCAAAACAAGAAACCATCTCAGCATTTTCTCTACGGATCAAAGTCAACTGAAAGGAAGAAAGAAAAAAGAAGAAAAAAGGTCCTACACTAAGACAAAAATTACAAAAATTTTCGATCTATTACAATTTTAACAAAACACAAAAACTTTCCAAATATCTCAACAAATGTACAAAATCAACTCCACTTATTTATCTATTTCAAATCTGATCTTTGTATTATTATCTACTTGTATATCTCTATATTACACAATAAAAAACAATACTCACGAAATCCAACAAATTTATTATGGATCTTCACAATAAAACTACAAAATTCCTTAAAGAACATTCTAATAATGTTACCTCAGCTGACTAGAGTAATGGCACAGTCATTTGCATAAAAACATTTATTCACATTACACTCATAACTTCCCAACGATACAAGTACCAAAAAAACATTAAAAGACAACACTAAATTTGTTCTAATTCTATGAATAATCTCTTTTCATTCATGGTACAACAACAAACGCACTAGTACTCACAAAATAGTTCTTACAACACAAGTGGTAAAAATGAATTTTATTTTGCGAGCAAGAAAGGTTTTACTAAGTTTTTCAAAACTTGGTGCTGAAAATCTTTATTGACATTAACTCAACAGAGGTTCTTGTATTCCTGGCACCATTAATATATTCATATTTTCAGTTCTTTGAAATTCTCTTCCTATGTTAATTTCACACAACTTTGTAAGTAGCTCATCAACAGTTGAGATCAACATTCTCTTCTCAAATTCAATTTTTGCTTCATCAGCATTTTTGAGAGCTTCCAGAAATGTTGACTCTCCAACCTGTTTGTCCTAGTAGCAGGACTTTCATAGCAACTGCTAGTTTTCTTTGACAAATACAAAGGACACGGAGGAAGAATTGAGGAACAGTATCTTAAAACAAAACATTCCCCATTCTTCAAATATTTAATCATATTCTTAAAATATTTCAATTGCATGAGTGTATTACTCACTCACCTGATTTTAGACAGGGATGATGTAGTCCAGAATGTTGTTCCCTCTTATCATTTCAGATGGAAAATGTTGCTTGCAAACATTCATAAGAAATTATTTAAATAAAATTGAATTTTAGTATGAAATTTAAAGGAAGTAAATTTATTATATCAGACTTCTTCCCTACAAATTGCTATGGGTCATTCTCCTTCTCAGGGGAAAGAGAAAACTAACTTTTAAGTCACTCAGATAGTTGCCTTTCTACTTACGGACACAACATTTCGCCATTAGACTCTGAAAACAAGATAATACAATTGTGTTATTTGAAAATGAAATGAACATGAAAATAATTAGAGTGTAGTACTTACCTGTAAAAAATTCGTTTGCACGAAAGCGAGTTAGGTTAGGTTTCTACAACAATAAATAGTATAATGCACACTATTATATTTTAAACATTAATTATCACATACATCGTGTAAGTAATATAATTTTATAACAAAGATAAAACTACTATATGTATTCGCAAGTTATTACACTTAATACACGATCATTTGCTGTATCTAATTGAAAGTTTTGAAAACAGGAATCCAAGTTACACTTCCAAGCTCTCAAATATCAATATGAGAAGAAATTCTCAAAGCAATCAGTAAACCTAGAGCGAAAACACTCGCAAAAGGTCGCACTAAAACACGAAAACTCACAGCTCACTATTAAAAAAATAGTTCACTGTGAATAAATGCTTCTGGGGCGACTACAACTTGTATACTGGTGACGTCATCACACCTAGACCACTCGTTGGACAGATTTTGTCTTTCGAGGGCGTTGATTTTACACATCTTCCCTCGTCGATATTATTATTCTATTGCGACATGTTAGTAAGCAGATGGCCTACATTACTTATCATTACAACTATTATGACTATTATTACTTTTATTATCATTAATATCTTTTAATAATATAGATCTATACTAGGTTATTGAAGACAATGAGTCGTGCGGTGATGAACTTTCGTGCTGCATGTCGCCCAATTAAATGTGTTCAAAATAAAACACCGAACAAAGCTGTTGCATGCAAAATGTGTTTTTGTTAATTAAATACGTAAAAATTACAGTACTTTTCTACTTATCGCGTAAGATTTTTTGGGCTCACTTCCGTAGTTCCGGGGAAGCGGCTGAATGGATGTTCATTATTTCGTCGGCAGTAATATGATGCAAATAACGGGTCACATGCCTACCACCGCTGATCTGGAAATGAACGCTTGTGTTTCCCACAGCAGCAGCACTCAAGGGCGGTATGGTAATATGAAATCAAGTATTCTTTCGTCGATGCAAATAATTTGTACTACTCGAGAAAACGTTTAGGTATTACAATCTTTGCCAAAAACCATTTGTTCTATTACATATTTCATTCATATCGTTTCCCACGTAGTTTCATGGATGGCTAAAGATGTAGGGATTCCAGAGCTCAAAAAATACGTGCGCAGATTATTATTACAACACTTCCAGGCCATTTGAATGTTCAACAAACACCTTGCAACCATTGCACTTCACATGACAAAAATCATAATACAATTTCACTTTCATACTCACCTTTGCAACTCCTACACGGAATTCGTTGTTCTCTGGATTCGAGGTCGAGAAAAATATACACAGCGACAACCAACACTCTTCAACCTCCACAACAGCCGATCATATCCCGGAAGGAACGCCACGCCACACAAACGTATCACGCAATCACAGGCCCCTGTCGCTGTACACTGGGCTCCGTACCACGTGACTTCAGAACTATGATTATCTCATGACTTACGCTACCAACACAAGGCAAAAAGTCTTGCTATGTGAAATTCGTGCTGCACCAGTAGCACTGGCATTTATGCAATGGAAGCTGGGCTTCCCTGGAAGAATTATAATAATTATTATTTAGTTCCGTTTGTATTTTATTCGCATGGGTGCGATATTTCCAATCAAATGAAACCTGCACAGTGCTATACTGGATGACTGCATGCTATTGGCAGAACCGCCCACGGGCCGCCGCCGCCGCCGCCGGTCCCTCAAGAGCGGGCTCCACTTCGTGGCGGGCTCTGTTCCGCTCCTGAACGAGCATTATACTCCGATTTTCGTAACAGCGTCTCTGAGAGAAATCAGCTGTTCACGGTTTCATCCAATAGGGAGCTTGAAGGTCACCATAGTGACGTCACTGTCGCGAAATATAAGCTGCCGATTGGATGACAGCGAAACAGCTGATTTCTGTCAGGGACACTTACTAAAATCGCAGTATAAGCAGGGAACCCACTTGAACCGCCCGGCCCGGCGTAGACCCGACCGAAATTTTCGCGTGGTTTACAGTTAAGGGTCACCCATTGCTACCAGCCGGCTACGACCGGCACCGAAACGCTCCGCCCGGAACAGGCGCGGATCCAGACTTCGCTTTTGGGAGGGGTCAGGTTATGACTCAAGTGCATTTATTTCGGAAAGGGGGAGGGTACAGAATATAACATAAATTTGACGTATGTTATACGTATATCAGATTGACTTCATTGTATTATAAATATATTAGAATTTCAATATACCAATAATCACATATCAGATATCAGCTTACTATTGTTACGATCCTCACCCTATCCCCTGGGCGGATGTAACTTTGGAATTTTAAATGGTAATCCCCAGTTATTCTTGCAGATTCGAATTCTGCCTACGAAAATATTTAAATTTTATTCGGTACATTTGTTTTAAAAAATGAAAATTTAAAGTTTTTTAAATTTTTTTGACGTTTGTTGCGTCTTTGCGCAACGCGTCTCGAAAGCCCTTGGTTGGGCGTTGGGCGCGGAGTAATCCTCCATTAATTTATCAGCGATCTCTTTACTCCACATGACGCTACATTAAACTGTCGTGTCTCGTCATTGTCAAAAGGACCGCTAGGTAGCATCTCTGCGTACGCGCCTCACACTTTGCGCCCCTGCGTCACTACCTAGCGGCCAGAATTGGAAAGGAATAAGGAAGGGGGTAAGGTTTAGGACACTTCACAAAGGTTGGACTAACCCTTGTGAAGCAGCTGAACTCCTCTGGTCGAAACAAATTTCACATGAGAATCGACGGGAATAGAACCCGGACCTCACTGGTGAAAGGCGAGCGACTTTGCTCTGAGCCACGAAACAGCCGAAGAAAGTTATCAACAATAACTTTCAAATTAGTAAAAAATCTTTCATTTGATGCAATATGAAACAATTTGTGAAGAAACTTACATGAGAGAAACATCTAAATGTGTGTAATGAAAAAAATATATTAAATAAATTATAATTAATATATACATGCACATAATAAATAAATAAACTAAATTATACTTTTATTTCTTCTCACAATTATTTTTATCGTTTTCATTTTTCCTTTTTAAACATTTTTTTCGTTTATAGTGCACTTTCGTATATAAATAAATTTGCACCACATTTGAATCTCCTTCAATAGCGATTCTTCTATAATAATTTTGTTAACTTCATTATAATTTTGGGAACAACTACAGCAAGACATACAAACATCTAATAAATTTAATTGAATGCAACATTTAATATATTGCAAATAACTGATAGGATTCCTTTTGCATTGCCAAAGTGCTTTGTATAATTAAAACCCAAATAAAGTAAAACCATTGCATTACTGTTCATCAAGAATGTGAGCTGTCAAAAGATATTTTTGATACCGGATTCGGACTCAGCGACAGCAAAACATTAAAATAAGATATTTTAGGCGTCAGACTATCCTTGCTCATCAGCCGAACTAAAATTCTCTAACCGGATTCGGGCTCAGCGACAGCAAAATATTCAAATATGGTCTTTTAGTATTGGTAAAGCTGCAGGGTAATCTGGAAGCCTTGTAATACCCAAATTATTTTTCAATAAAATCTTTTTGTGCCATTTTTCAATATTTTTCTTACTGAGTCGTTGAAGAAAAGTAAATGTGTTCGACTCCTTTCCCCCGTTTTCGCGCGAATGAATGAGCAGGGCTGTAGAGATACACACTTTGGGGCCGGTAGCTGAGCGAGGAGTCTGCCAGTGGATAGACACCGGCTGGCTCTGCCGCTCATGCGCACAAGAGAGCGTGCGCTATCTCCTTTTTGTTATGTTCGCCAAATGAACGAAAGTACGTCATCTTAACAACTACTCATTTATTCCTTCAATCATTCTATTTACATTACACAAGCAAATATACAGGAGTTGCTCTCTTCCGGCTGGCATTAACGTCCAAGCCCGGATCAGCCCTTAGCAGATTTGCCCTTAGCATATGCAGTGCTAAGTGACGCACTTAGCACTGCATCTGCTCCACACGCCTGACTGTGCGACTCCGCCGAGTGCAATCCCAGCACGCAATCTGGCCGTGCATCCCTTAGCACGGCGCCTCCAGGCTGGCAGTCGCGTCGTATTCCGCACGACTCTGGTGCGGCCCCTCTGCGTGTGTCTCTTTCCCCTGGCTGCAGGTTCTCTCCCAGCGGCTCCACTGCGCTGTCTCTCTGCTATGACTCGGTGATTCTCAGACCGCTACTCCGCTACTGCCCTGACCGCCACCTGCTCCCGCCTAAATAGGGGCGGCGCGGACCGGGTTAGCCTCGCCCCGAGGCTTGCTCGCTGGCCAGCGTTCCGCGTCGGCGAGCTCCGTGGCGCGCGGCGTACAGCTGCGCGCGGGCCAGCTTCAAATGCTGACCACAGCACTTTTCACTTACATTTACTGGGCAGAGACCCCAGCTAGAGTCTAGGCTCTCGGTAGGCACACTCGGTAGGTAGACTTGTACAGCGATGCACGCCCACGTCTCGACCAGGCAAATTCACTTCATCACCTGACGTTGTGGGAAAGTTGAGTTGTTTGTGTGATTTTTGTTGGTGTTTTCTTTACGAAACAATTAAAGAAGCTAAAGAAATAGTGTTGCAGACAATGTCCAGTGACTGTGCGTCAGTCTCACAACTTCTAAACGGTTCACGATACCGAAATGAAGATTTCGCTCAATAATGCGGAATCACGAGTCATGCAATACGCCGTATAGATAGAAATAGCGATAAATAGTATACCGTGTTATTTATGAAGAGTATTGAAATCTGCATCAAAGTAGACATGACTATGAATGAACTTTCAGGGGGAGAATTATTTGAAAGATACAAAATCGTATATTCTAAAATATTGATACAGTAGTGACTCGGACTACAGGTTTTAAGATTTCGAAAACTTTCATTTTATTGAATTTCTTGACAAGAAGCAGTTTTCCACCTACAAAGCGTCCTTTCGTTCAGAAAAGTTTTCTTTCCTAATAAAACAATATCCATTTCTTGACAGTGAGCAGCCTCGAAATGAACTGACAAATGTATATATTAATAATGCAAAACACATGCCTACAGTTTTTTTGCTGATGTATTTGTTAGACAAAGTGGTCTAGAAAAAAATATCAAGAGACGGTTCGGTTGATACAACTCAGTCTAACTTTCCTTTTATATACAGCATTCTGTGAAAGGAGTATGATTACATTTAAGAGTTAAGACATTCCTGAGAAATTCCGTGGGAAATTAACTGTGCAGAAACGAAAGTTGTGAAGAACAAATTATCCACGTTTTTGTTGAATAACAAAACCATGAATGGATCTAATTTACAAAAAATGTAAGATAAATTTTCAGAACACCCAACTGCATGACTCTAGCTTCGCCACTGTATTTTAGGCGTCAGACACTGTGGTCGCCCATCAGACAAACTAAAATTCTCTAACTTTAATTCTTTTCAAAATCTTTACCACTAACCCCTGTTGATAGCCTTAACTTGTGCTGAAAGCGGCTTCTTACGTTGTTACAAAACTAGAACTGGCATCAGACTTCAATGATCAAATTAGGTTCGCCGTTACTTATTACATTAAGCATTTTTAGGTTAAATAAACATTGAGTTTGATAGGAGTTCCGATACTGAATTGGATTGTACATTGAAACTGAATTCTAACAAACATCTGAAAGCAAGATTGTTGCCAATTTTATATACATACCATTATTATTACTACGTATAGCTAGTTCTATTCCCTTTCAACAACAGTTGTGACTTTTAAGCTGAGTCCATGTGTTAAAGTCCATTTTTACTACAATTCTCTCGTTCAATTAGTGACAAATATTCACATTAAGTTGGCAACACTAGTAACGTGCTGTGTAATTGATTTCGACTTTAGATATGTTACTTGTTCAGATATATTTCTTTGTACTAAAATACTTTTAAAGTGATCTTGAGCACACGTATGATTTTATGCAAATTAAATTCCAATTTCTCTATAAATTCATTAGTTTCAGCACTGCTAAATTTTTAGAAATTTCTAGAATTGTCTGAAAATGTTTCGGTCAGTCCCGATTCTGAAGGGACACTGAAAAGGTTACCAATCTCTCAGACGTTTTTTAGATATGTTGGAGTTTCTCACAAAATTGTGACGGTTCATCATGACGGGTTATGACCCCCTGTGTCCCCCCCTTGGATCCGCGCCTGGCCCGGAATGCCGGGAATAAAATCCGGGCGAGGCGGAGGGTCAGTACTGCGCGGAGTGTATAGAGCGTCCAAAAACATTTGATTGCAGTACAGCGCTTACGGAGGACAGCGTTGCCACTTCTCGCACAGCGCTTACGCGCAACTCACAATGCTGGATACTCAGACTGACATGGAATGTCGCAGTTGCCACGACCGCTCACCCTTCTCTATCAATTCCTTGCGTAGGACGAGGCTCCGGTACAAGGAAATCGCCGTCGCGCAGCTTGTCATCCTCAGTAAGCGAGAGATAAGAGCTGTCTCACGTCTCTGGAGGTCAGGCGAGAAACATCCCGTTCTTACAGCTGTGTTGAAAAAATCTCTGGGAACATTATTTCCTATTTAGTACTTAAATGTTAAATAAATGGCTTAATATTATAAATTGAGATGTTTTTACAAAAAAGGACAAATTATATAAAAAAGGATAAATTATATAAAAAAATTAAATGAAAATTATAACTGAAATATGAGTAGCTAAGTCCAACTCCAGGTGAAACATATTGTTTACCCTTCAAACACTAATGGGACTTGAATTGCTGTTCTGCACGAAATACATACATATCGAGATCAGTATTACTAATTTTCAGTCTCAAATCATTTTACACGTCCAGTTTATTCACATATTTATTTTTATGTAAAATAAAGGGAAAACACCAATTCACAAAGGTGAGATGACATGGATGGTATCAGATACTGTAACGCACAATGCCTAATTTTCTTTTTGAACATTTGGCTACAAATTCGCCACATCTTCGCATTTGAAAGCACATTATAAGACTTACTGATTGAATGACTTTGGAATTAACATTGTTAATTATGCAGCGTTCATGCAAATACCATTTTCATCTAATCAGATATTTCAGGAATAGCGCAAAACTTATTGACAATAATAATAATAATTATTATCACAATTACTAAATATTACTACTAATACTATTATTAATAATAACCAAACCTATTGTTGACAAGTTATGTCATTGTCAAGCAATGTAATACTCTCTGCTGCTTACTAGTATTGTTACAAAAGTCTACGAACACTGCTATCAAATCAGTTATTTATAATTATGATAATATTCTAGGTTAAAAGTTAGACATGTTTGCTTTTGCTTGGAAAATGTTGACGTGCTTGCTTTTGGCCGAAATATGACCTATGGACATGTTGGCTTTTGCATACAATAGGACTACTATTATCACATTTCATTGGGATTATTTTACTGCAGGTTTTATGCCAATATTTTATTTCTCCAAACAGACAAATCTACTACAATTTCTGTAGCTAATGAAACCATTTTTTGACCACTAAAAATTTGCAAAGAACAAATATTTTTCCAATGGAATTTTTTTCCGATGTTTGTTTTTGCATGAGTGGTCCTCAATTGTAAAATGTTTAATTCATTTTTTAGATACGTTTATTTGTATTTTACTTTTTATAATAAGCGAAATTCAAAAACTAGTGGCGCTGCCAACGCACATACTTTCTCGCACTGCTTCTATATGGTCCTAAATGCTATTCCACTACTTCATATACCAGCAAAAATGCTTTCTACCAGCAAATGTTTTCGGTTCCGAGACCCGAAATCCGATCCTCAAAGTTAACGAACCGGTACTTATACCACTAAACCACACTAGCATCATATGGGTCGAACAGAGCCATCAAAAGAATCGGACCGAGCTATAAAATGGTAAATCCATGATAAAGAAACAATTGATACGATGGTACATACGCTTTACAAGTCCAAGAAGAGACGTGAAAAATGGTTAAAAGTTAAAAATTCGACAAAATATATACAGACACTTCCAGTTCATTTAATGTAATTATCAATATTTGTGATTCAGATGGTTTCACATGGTTTTCAATAAAGTTTCTAGAATTCTCAATTATTTCCTGTGACAACAGAGTTTTGACAAATAATATTCTCTGACTAGAACAGGCGAAGCTTCCCTCGGAAGAGCGGTGCCAATGCTCGCTGATTAACGACTGCGACCACAATGGATATGCCTGACATTTACACATATAATAGTAATAGGGTATGGTGGTTTAAGTTCTCGCTAAGTCCTCATTTTCCGGTGCACGATTACATAACTTTCTCTTCTTACGAAGCATTCGTAAGGCGAGAAAGTAATAATAATTTCGGAACCGTTAGGGATATGTAAATTGATCGCATGCGTTCTGGTTATTTTGTATTCCAATTTAACGTTGAAATACTCATAATTTTACTTAAATTGGTTCATACAGATATACACAAGACGATTGATTTGACATGATATACGTTTCAAAAATGGAATAACAGAGTTGAAAAATTGTTTAAGAAATGCAATTTGGGAAAACACAGACAAGTCCTGTATATTTATTTTCATTCATGAGTAGAAGTCTTTCAAATGATTTTCAGTAAAGTTTCTTCACTCTTCAATGTTTTTTTTTCTGCAACAACATATTCATTAAATTAAAATCCCTATCTGAGATTCGAACCCGGCATCTTCCGAAGTGAAGCGCTCAGCCCCAACACGCTTTAATCACCTTCGCCAGGAGAGTGAGATGCGGACTAAGAACTTATATTTTATTCAAAAGTAATTGTATCAGCTCTATCATTAGGAAGCCGGTAATTGTCAACATGCGAAAAACATCTTTGAAACATGACCAAGAAAGGCAGCGGTGAACGGCTTACTCCAAATAATTTATCTGACGATCGGTATTACAATTACTAGTGCGAGAAAGTATGTGCCATTCTACAGTACCACTAGTTTATTTCTTTATTTACCGTCCCTTATTACACACGTGGAGAAAATTTAAAAAAAAAATTGGAGCGGGCTTTGAGATTTTTTTAAAAATTTGATGTGAAGATCACGCAAAAACTATTCGTTTTTTTAGAAAATTCTACATAACCTTTTTAAAGAGATAAGTCTGTACAAGAGGCTTTGTCTGAGATAAAAATCGCTATCTACAATTTTGTAGTTTAAAAAAATTTTTTTTGCAATTTTCAAAAAACCAAGTATTTCCCAGAAGTAGAACTAAGACCATATTTTTGATCGTTCCCCATTAAATAAGTGAAGAAAATTTAAAGAAAAAATTTGCAGCGGTTTTTGAGAAACTTTTTTTTTTGTAAATTTGAAGCGCAATTTACGCAAAAACAATTCATTTTTCCAAAAAACGGTACATGACCTTATTTAAAGTGCTAATTTTGTACAACCGACTTGTTTTTTGCAATTTTCGAAAAATTGGGGATATCAACGAAAATTATACCTACATCATTTCCTTAAACGTAATTTTTGAAAATTCTGACTTAACCGAAGAAATCGGACCTAAGCCACCTTGATAAATATATTTTACTCTTGGAAGTTGATGTGTTTATCAGCAGACTGTGATAAAATATTATTGTTACATCTCACTTCCATCCCTTTGATAGCGAAGGACCACTAGTGGTAAAGCTCAGACACAACCCACCAGTCTTGTGATTTCTGTAAGGAAGATTTTTTAGTGCTATCATTATCACAAGTGAAAATACTATAATAAAATTAAATGCTTGTATTGCAAAATAAACAAATTACAACCAAGTAGGTGCACCTTAAAAGAAATTAAGAATTATAAATTAACATTATACAAATAAATGATGTCGGTTGCATGACGTCAGCTGCGCGCAAGAGCAGACAGGCACTAGTGGTGGGGGTCGACAGGACTGGACAAATTACAGCGTCTGCGAGGCGGCACATGTGTGCGAAGGAATCTTCGGTGATGCAATGCCACCAAATTCAGAGTAACAATCCTCAGAAAGTGTTTCTTTTGAAACGGGTGACTTCAGGCGCTTGGCGCTCGAAGATAAAACTGACCAATCAGCGGCCACTTAGCATTATGACAAACGTTAGATTTGCATTAATAATTGAAATGTATTACATAGAAATACATGTTATTGAATATTAACATTTTGTATGTATGTTACATGATTACGTTCGTAACAAATGTAGAATTGCAAAATTAAGATGATCTCGGAAAAAGAAACTGGGGGTCGGCAGTTGGCGAAACTTCCGGCTGATGTGCTCAAGTCGGAATTCCAAGAACTGAATCGTTAAGGATATGAATTTGTGGATACTGTTAAATTGACATAAAACACAGAATAGGAATGTAAATAAAATACAAAATGAAATGTACAATGACTTATATATACAATGTGCATTTGTACTTTATAATTAAGCTTGCTTTTACGAACAACTCTACAAGAAATTTAAAGAAAAAGTTTGGAACCGTTTTTGAGAAAATTTTGAAAATGTTTGGAGGCTTCTTGTAAAGTACTCCCAAATTTTATAGCATCTTTTTCAAAATCTCAAAGCTTCGACCAGAGCCAGATGGACAGTAGTTTCTTCAATTTGGAATAAATCCTACGAGTGATTTAGACGCTAGTGGTGATCACAGACTGACAGAGAGACGCACGTTTTGCTTTCAATTGGTGTTTCGGTGTCAAGGACCCACAAAAAAGGGGTTCTGGTTACAGCACATTTAGAGGATTTTTTCATGGATTTAGAATACTCTTCTCTTATCATGGCCCCATGAAATGCATTTCTATATTGTCCGGGGTACCTGGCTTCTAATTCCAAAAGTTTGTATTGTATTTTTATGCAGTTGTAGAAAAAAATGTTCATATTTCATGTGTGAAGATTCCGTTTCTTTAACGGCTAGCCATTTTTATTTCATGTATTTCAAATTTGATTTAAATAATTTCTAAAAGATTAATGTGTTTATGTATAACAAAAGGTCGAATGTAAGAAACGAACAATGAAATAATATTTCAAAATTGCAAATTCAAATTTACGACACATCCAGCTGTCAAAATTGCAAATTCTAATTTACGACACATCTAGCTATCTGAAGCGCAGTAAAATTGCAGCGGGATATTATGTTCGTCATGAAATTATAGAAAAACTAATCGTATTTTCAAAAAATTAAGCATGACCTTATTTGAAGATGATAGTTTTGATAAGTACATTTCATTGAGAAAAAAATTGTATTTTCACAATTGTAGTTGTAAGTAGACGCCGAAATAGAAGCGCAGTCAATGCCAAGTGGTCTATTATGTTTCTCACGAAATTATAGAAAAACTATTCATATTTTCAAAAAATTCAACAGGACCTTATTTGAATATCTGTGTTTAATGCATATTTCATTAAGAAAACCAATTGTATCTTTACAATTGTAAAATGAGGCCGGTAAATTTTAATTTTCTTTTTAAATCATTGCACAATCAAGCATTTTAACGACTACGAGACATGCACCATTGTCTTAAGCTACCTTTATGCTATGGTCCCAATTTAATAAAAAAATGTTGAGCGGTTTTTAAGACAAAATGGTTAAAAGAAAAGAACTAGTGGTGCTACAGAATGGCACAGACTTTCCCGCATTAGTTTTCTATTTCCTTGGGTCTTCGCTAGCTATTCGAAATTGCCACGTACCCTTTCTTGCCAGCTGCCATCTATCACTGCCAAAAGTACATTTTTTTGGCATTTTCTTAATTTTTCGGTTTCCTATTGGTAGATCGTAAATATTAATTTTAGAATATTAAAGTACACAAAAACCTACTCATAAATAACAATTTTCCTTTAAAAATTCTGTGCTGTTTTAAAGAAAATTGCTTTTTAGCGCTACTAAAAATGCGAAATTTGAAGCTCATTTTCACAGAAAAGTTTTGAGTTTTCAAAATACTTTATTTGAAGTTATTTGAAGCACTTACACTCCCAAATATAATAATGTTTACAAATTGCT
Source organism: Acheta domesticus (assembly GCA_031308135.1). Taxonomy (NCBI): domain Eukaryota; kingdom Metazoa; phylum Arthropoda; class Insecta; order Orthoptera; family Gryllidae; genus Acheta; species Acheta domesticus. Next base: position 58,666,765 of record JAHLJT010002630.1, read on the forward strand.
GGTAATGTGAATATTAAAGATGTGAGAGATCCTTTAAAAAAATTACATATTTGTAATATTTGAAAAAACAAAAAAAAAAACCTCAAAATAAACTATACGTCAAATTAAAGAGTGCCATTAGCGGTATCCGATCGAAAAGTTTGAAGAGTTTTTTTTAACTATTTATGAGAAAATGGCGTTTGAGCGTTTCTGAAAATGCGGAAATTTGAGCTAGTTTTCACAGAAAACGGTAGTGTTTTCGATAAACTTTACTTGACATTATTTAAAGCACGTGTACTCGTTTATATAATAATGTGAAATTCGCTGCTAATGTAAATATTAACGACGTGAGAGACAAGTCAAACAAATTACATTTTTCCAATTTTTGAAAAAAGAAAAGAATAGAGCAATAAGGGATTTTTGTCATCTTATAAAATACCTTAGGCAATATATCTATCAAAAGTTTAAAGAAAAAATTTGGAGCCGTTTTTGAGAAAATCTTGTTTTTGTAATTTTTCAAAATTGCACATATTGCACCGAATATTGCGCGAAAACTACTGAAATTTTCAAAACAATGTACGTGACCTTAAATCAAGAACTCACTATGAAGAAAAAAAGTATTTGAAGGAAAAATGTCTATCTGGAATTTTGTAGTTGGAGGGAGACGCCGAATAAAATTCAAACTTTCGACCTCCGTGAAGATGGCCACAAAAAATCTCAAAATTCAAAATTTTTTTATGGATACGTTTGTCCACCGTTTGACCACATTTGACCACCCTTTAGAAAATTTTTACCAGCCTCCGTTCACAAATTAGAACAAAAACAAATTTTTCTGGCCAACTTCACGATTTGACGAAATTACAAGATTTTGCCCAAAATATTAAAAATATCGAAATTTGAAGTGCGCTTTTGTTTGTCCATCGTTTGACCACCTTTAATCACTAACTACATTATTTTTACCACGTTTCCTCCAGCAGATATTCGCGAAAAACGTATTCCACTGCACCCAGAAACCGTGAAGATGGCCAGAAAAAGTTTTAAAATGCGAATTTTTTTGGTCGATTCGTTTGTCCATCGTTTGACCACTTTTGACCACCCTTTAGAAAATTTTTACCAGGCCGGGTTCAAAAGTTATAGGCAAAAAACGTTTTTTCCCGCCATTTCTCAAAATCGACGAATTAGCAACAATCAAATGAAAAATTCGAAACTTTTAATTTGCATTCGTTTCTTTACCTCCTAATGACCTCTTAATCACCTTCAGACGTGCTTTACCACCAACGGAACAACCCAAAAAAATTTCCAAAAAAGCGTGAAGATGGCCAAAAAATAATTCGAAAATGCAATTTTTTGGGCTAATTCGTTTGTCCATCGTTTGACCACGTTTGACCACCCTTTAGAAAATTTTTACCAGGCCGCGTTCAAAAGTTAATGCCAAAAAAACGTTTTTCCCGCCATTTTGTCAATTCGAAAAAACAACAAGAAACACGCAGAATTTTCCGTACTTTTCTAACCTCTGCGTTTGTCCATCTTTTCCAAGTGATTGTCCATCACTTAAAATTCGTAAGCTACGTGTATTTCCAGAAATACAGGCGAAAAACGTATTTTTCCACAATTTTTTGTAAAATTCCCCCAAAAAACAAAAAATACATTCAAATTATATAAAAATTCATTCGCATTCGTTTGTCCATCGTTTGACCACGTTTGACCACTCTTTAGAAAATTTTTACCAGGCCGCGTTCAAAAGTTAATGCCAAAAAACTTTTTTCCCGCCACTTTTTCAATTCGAAAAAAAAAACAAGAAACACGCAGAATTTTCCGTACATTTCTACTCTCTGCGTTTGTCCATCTTTGGAACGTGATTGTCCATCACTTAAAATTCGTAAACTACATTTATTTCAAGAAATACAGGTGAAAAACGAATTTTCCCACCTTTTCTTGTAAAATTCCCTCAAAACAACAAAAAATATATTCAAATTATATCAAAAATCATTCGCATTCGTTTGTCCATCGTTTCATGTCGTTTGCTTAACCTTTAGAAAATTTTTACCAGCCTCCATTCATAAATTTGCGCAAAACAAATTTTTCGGGCCAAGTTCTTGTCTTGATGAAATTACAAGATTTCCTTGGAAATATTAAAAATACCACAATTTGACGTGCGCATTCGTTTATCCATCTTTTGATGACGTTTCCCTAGCGTTTAGAAATTTTTTACCAGCCTCCGTTGAGAAAATAGAGCAAAAACAAAGGTTTCGGGCCAACTTGACTGTTTGAAATTCAGTCCCATTATTGGAACATGATTGAGCTGTATGAAACGCACTATTAGTTGCCGAATATGTTTTAGTAGTTGTATGAAAATAATTTGTTTTCGCACGTAATGTTGTAGAACTTGTAACGTGTTTCAGAAAAAAAGATGACATATCCGCCGCTGTGACAAAATTATTTTCTCAGGAGTTAAGTTTCGTTACAAGTAACGAAACGAAAGTCTGCGCGAATTTAGTTTTGTTACAGAAAGAACAGATCGTCTAAGACAGTTTCGTTTCGTTTCTTTACTGAAATGAAACAAATGTGACTTTCCTTTTCGTGGGTAAGAAACGTTGTTTCTTTATTTAGTTTCGTTATTAATATTTGTAGAAGGAGAAGTAACGAAAGTCGAGAGAGGGCCATTGAGAGGAGTTGTACACCAGACTACATTTCTGTACTTTATTTTTGTCGCGGCGCCGCTATCAGCGTGTCTGTCAGCAGAGTGTCCATTTACTTGGAGGGCACTGCAGGTCACCGAGGCGTAGGACTCTCGAACTCCCTCCCATTCTGGGCGAGCGGCGGTGCGGCCGTGAGCGGGGTGAGAAGGGCACTGCCGCTTCTCAGAAGCGCTGCTGAGAGGTGTCGGTGGAAGGGGCGTGGGCCTGCGAGCAAATCGGTCGGTGGACATAGCCCCCCCCTTCCCATTTTTTTTTTTAGGTAATTCCGCTGTAATCCGTACCAAACAAAGTTTTTATTTCATGTTAACCATGTATCCAGAACGGTGAGTATTGCTAGTAAACATTTACCACAAGAGCCAGAACATATTTTAAGAGTAATTAAATTATCGATAGAGGATAGAAGAAAACGTTAATAACCACCAAAATTATACCTCCCCCACATGCTCCAACTCAGAAACTAACACCCAAAACATAAATTGGGAAACATTTAGGAAAATAGTGAAAACCAAGACACCACAATTCAAAATATTAAACTCCCCTATGGAAATAGAAAAATCAGTCACGCAGATAAACGAAATAATAACAAACACAATAAAACACTTACAAGAAAACAAACCCACATATTCTTCTAAACAGACAAAACCAAAACTACCCAAAGAGAAAACAGAAATAATCAACACACGCAATAAAACTAGAAGGCTATGGAGCAAGAATAGAATTCCCCAACAGAAAAAAGAACTAAATCTCCTCAATGAAATAACAAAAAGGGCAATAAATATACACATCCAAAAATCCTTTGACAGGAAAACAGAAACATTAAATACCTCAAACCAATCACTATGGCACTTCTCAAAATGTCTTCTAAATAAAAAAATAACCATTCCGCCACTCAACACGACACAAGGTATAAAATATGCCCCAAGATAAGGCAGAAGCACTTGCAGAACACTTCGCTCAAACATTCAAGCCTAATAACACACCCGTACACCCAGACCACCAAGCAAAAATTGATTCAAATGGAGCACCCAACTATGACGTCCCACAGAGATTAAAATTCATTTCACCTACTGAAGTCAAAATCTCATAAAAAAATTGCCTAAAAGAAAAGCTCCCGGACATGACCTAATTAGCAACCAAATATTAAAAAACCTGCCCACAACCACAATCACATACATAAACAACATCTATAATTCATCATTCAGACTAGGTTATTTCCCAAGAACTTGGACAATATCAAATATAATCCCGATCCCTAAACCAAGCACAAATCATAGCCTCGCAGTGAATTACAGACCAATAAGTCTCCTCCCAACGTTATCTAAATTATTTGAAAAAATAATTTTAAAAAGACTCAATAATCATCTAACAAAATCAGAAGCTATTCCAAACCACCAATTTGGTTTTAGAAAGCGTATCTCAACTGCACATCAATTGCTAAGGATTACTGAATACATTCACACTGCCTTCCAAGACAAGAAACACTCAATAGTAACACTCTTAGATGTATCTCAAGCATTTGACAGAGTCTGGCACCCCGGATTAATATACAAACTCAAAACAATAGCAACACCTAAATACTTACTAAATATTATCACACAATTTATATCAGAGTAACCATAGATAATCATAGCTCCAACCCACGCCCTATAGAAGCAGGACTTCCACAAGGCACACCCTTATCCCCAACACTATTCAATATTTACACAGCAGATATCCCCACCACACGATACACTCAACTTGCACAATTTGCTGACGATACGGCAATATTCACATCAAGTTGCACCCTGACATATAGCAGCACAAAAATTCAACAACATTTGAATAAAATAGACGAAAGGGCAATAAAATGGAAAATAGAACTAAATCCAAATAAATGAAAATCAAAAATTTTTTCATAGAGACCATTCTCTGCCCCCCCACCCATTACTATTAAACAATAGTCAAATAAACTGGACACCATCAAACCAACCTATAAAATACTTAGGTCTAAATCTTGACACAAGACTAAACTGGAAAAACCACATCAATATAAAAACACAACAGGCTAAAATCAAATTAATCCAACTCAAGCCAATACTTAATAAAACTTCCAAACTTTCACTAACAAATGCAATAACACTATATGAAACTATCATAAGACCCATAATGCTATACGCTTGCCCCATCTGGACAAATGCTGCACCATCCAATGTAAATAAAATACAAATATTACAGAACAGATTCCTCAGAATATTCACCAACGCCCCATGGTTCATTTCAAACCATCAACTCCATAGTGAATTATTTATAAACTCAATCATCCATCAAATAGCACGCCTATCCAATAATTTCTACTCTAACATAAACTCAATAGATCAACTCAAACAATACAATTTAGCCACAACAAACAACACACAGATCAGAATAAACAATAGATACCCGTTCGATTCCTTCCTAAAAATATTCTCAGACAATTGTGATCTGTAGATACTGTTATGAGTAATCTACCCCATTGTAGTAGCAATAGTAGAACTAGGTTAAGCATAGTTTAAGTTAGTAGTAAGTCATCAACATATATGAAAGAGTGTTGTACTGATCTATGTACATCCCAACAAGCAATAAATAAATTTTAAAAAAAGAGGAAAACGTACAGATAATAACTCGTGTTTAAGTAGTTCTGTTCTGAAACGCGGCGCCGCGACAAAAATAAAGTACAGAAATGTAGTCTGGTGTACAACTCCTCTCAATGGCCCTCTCTCGACTTTCGTTACTTCTCCTTCTACAAATATTAATAACGAAACTAAATAAAGAAACAACGTTTCTTACCCACGAAAAGGAAAGTCACATTTGTTTCATTTCAGTAAAGAAACGAAACGAAACTGTCTTAGACGATCTGTTCTTTCTGTAACAAAACTAAATTCGCGCAGACTTTCGTTTCGTTACTTGTAACGAAACTTAACTCCTGAGAAAATAATTTTGTCACAGCGGCGGATATGTCATCTTTTTTTCTGAAACACGTTACAAGTTCTACAACATTACGTGCGAAAACAAATTATTTTCATACAACTACTAAAACATATTCGGCAACTAATAGTGCGTTTCATACAGCTCAATCATGTTCCAATAATGGGACTGAATTTCAAACAGTCAAGTTGGCCCGAAACCTTTGTTTTTGCTCTATTTTCTCAACGGAGGCTGGTAAAAAATTTCTAAACGCTAGGGAAACGTCATCAAAAGATGGATAAACGAATGCGCACGTCAAATTGTGGTATTTTTAATATTTCCAAGGAAATCTTGTAATTTCATCAAGACAAGAACTTGGCCCGAAAAATTTGTTTTGCGCAAATTTATGAATGGAGGCTGGTAAAAATTTTCTAAAGGTTAAGCAAACGACATGAAACGATGGACAAACGAATGCGAATGATTTTTGATATAATTTGAATATATTTTTTGTTGTTTTGAGGGAATTTTACAAGAAAAGGTGGGAAAATTCGTTTTTCACCTGTATTTCTTGAAATAAATGTAGTTTACGAATTTTAAGTGATGGACAATCACGTTCCAAAGATGGACAAACGCAGAGAGTAGAAATGTACGGAAAATTCTGCGTGTTTCTTGTTTTTTTTTCGAATTGAAAAAGTGGCGGGAAAAAAGTTTTTTGGCATTAACTTTTGAACGCGGCCTGGTAAAAATTTTCTAAAGAGTGGTCAAACGTGGTCAAACGATGGACAAACGAATGCGAATGAATTTTTATATAATTTGAATGTATTTTTTGTTTTTTGGGGGAATTTTACAAAAAATTGTGGAAAAATACGTTTTTCGCCTGTATTTCTGGAAATACACGTAGCTTACGAATTTTAAGTGATGGACAATCACTTGGAAAAGATGGACAAACGCAGAGGTTAGAAAAGTACGGAAAATTCTGCGTGTTTCTTGTTGTTTTTTCGAATTGACAAAATGGCGGGAAAAACGTTTTTTGGCATTAACTTTTGAACGCGGCCTGGTAAAAATTTTCTAAAGGGTGGTCAAACGTGGTCAAACGATGGACAAACGAATTAGCCCAAAAAATTGCATTTTCGAATTATTTTTTGGCCATCTTCACGCTTTTTTGGAAATTTTTTTGGGTTGTTCCGTTGGTGGTAAAGCACGTCTGAAGGTGATTAAGAGGTCATTAGGAGGTAAAGAAACGAATGCAAATTAAAAGTTTCGAATTTTTCATTTGATTGTTGCTAATTCGTCGATTTTGAGAAATGGCGGGAAAAAACGTTTTTTGCCTATAACTTTTGAACCCGGCCTGGTAAAAATTTTCTAAAGGGTGGTCAAAAGTGGTCAAACGATGGACAAACGAATCGACCAAAAAAATTCGCATTTTAAAACTTTTTCTGGCCATCTTCACGGTTTCTGGGTGCAGTGGAATACGTTTTTCGCGAATATCTGCTGGAGGAAACGTGGTAAAAAGAATGTAGTTAGTGATTAAAGGTGGTCAAACGATGGACAAACAAAAGCGCACTTCAAAGTTCGATATTTTTAATATTTTGGGCAAAATCTTGTAATTTCGTCAAATCGTGAAGTTGGCCAGAAAAATTTGTTTTTGTTCTAATTTGTGAACGGAGGCTGGTAAAAATTTTCTAAAGAGTGGTCAAATGTGGTCAAACTGTGGACAAACGTATCCATAAAAAAATTTTGAATTTTGAGATTTTTTCTTGCCATCTTCACGGAGGTAAACTTTCGCAATTTTCAAAAATTCAGAGTTATCCATGAAAATCGGACCTATGCCATCTTAATAAGTGTATTTTAGTCTATTCATACAAGAAATTTAAAGAAAATATTTGGAGCCGTTTTTGATAAAATTTTGAAAATGTCCGGGGGGCATAATGTAAAGTACCCCCAAATTTTACAGAATCTTTTTCAAAATCTCAATGCTCTGACTAGAACCAGATCGACAGGGAATATCCATTTTGGAACAAATCGTACATATGGTTTAGGCGCTAGCAGTGTTCACAGACGGACAGACAGACAAACAGACAGACAGACAGACAGACAGACGGACAGACGGACAGACGAACAGACGGACAGACGGACAGACGGACGTTTTCCTTTCAATTGGTTGTTCGGTATCAAGGATCCACAAAACCGGGTTTCTGGCTACACCACGTGTTAGGGAATTTTTTTCTTAATTTAGCAACTGGTTTTATCCACCCTTTCGTTATCACGGCCTGGCAATGAATTTTTTTCCGCCGAAAATTGGCCATTTTTTCTTGCAGCATTACATAACTTTCCGTATACTACGTATATCTCTCCGTGGATACGTACGTATACGGGAAAGTAAAAATTGGCAATGTTTCACGCAAGATTTAGCAAAAATACTCTGGACCTTATTTAAAGACCTGATTTTTATGAAAACATTTCATTGAGAAAAAAAGTTGCATCTGTATAATTGTAGTTGTAGGAAGACACGGAAAATATTTAGAATTTTTTGCATTATCGGAAAAATCAGGATTTTCAATCAACATAAGACATGTGCCATTCACTTAAGCGTCCATCAGACTATCCAACAACAAAGTTTAATCAAATTTGTTGACGACATTTTGTGGAAAATTTTGAAAATGTTTAAAGGGCTTCATGTGAGTACCCACAAAATTAAAATATGGGGACTTGTCAAAATATTTTCGTCATCAGCCAAATGGATCGAGGAATATCGGTTTTAGAGAAAATCTGGTGAACTGTTTAGTCGCTGGCGTTGTTCACATACAGACGGACAGACGTTTTGCCGTCAATCAATTTTTCGATATGAAGGTGCCACAAAACATGGATTCTGGTTACACCTCGTGTTAGATAATTTTTTCTTAATTTAGCAACTTAATTTATCCACTTTTTTGATACTTGGGCCCTGAAATAAAGAGTTTTTCTTCCGAAAATTCGCTGTTTTTTTCCCTTTAGCATTACATAACCTTGTCTAGGTAAGAAGTTTCTTCTTAAGCGCGAGAAAGTAAAAATGGAGGGTGATGGCGCAGTTCTTATTTCAGATTCTCATTCAGCGCGTCGACATACATAAAGAAACATGTGTCAAGAGTTTAGATCTGACAACTTTTTCTTTTCTTTCCTTACGAAGTTCTTCGTAAGAAATGAAAGTAATGTAATCGTGCGCAGGAAAACGGCGAATTTTCGCTCTGAGAACGAAAAAGTTGATAAATCCTGTTACTAAATTTAGGGGGGAAATCCTCTAACTCGAGGTCTAGCCAGAATCCATGTTACTGGTTCTTGATACTGAAAAGTCGATCGGTCTCTCCGTCCGTCTCTGGCCAGCAAAGCGTCCATCTGTCCGTCCGTCTGCGGTTAACGCTAGCGTCTAAATCGTTCAGCCGATTTTCTCCAAAATTGATATTTCCGAATCGTTCTAGCTGATGTCGCGGCTGGTGGAATTTGAAAGCGATATTTTAATTGTCGGGGATAATTTACACGAAGCCACATTGACTTTTCAAAATTTTCAAAGAAATGGCTCCAAATTTTTTGATTAAATTTTGTTGTTGAATGGAAGGACGTTTAAGAGAAAGATGCAGGTATCATTTTCGTCGAAATGCCTAATTTTTCGAAAATTGGAAAAAAACAATTTCAAAACTACAAAATTGAAGATGGAAATTTTGTATGAGATTAAGTCTGTTGTATAAAATTAGCATTGTATAATAAAGTCTTGTACAATGTTTTGAAAAAACGAGTAGTTTTTACATAATTTGCGCTTGGAATTTACGAAAATTTTGTTCCTTAAAAACCGCTCCAATTCTTTTCTTTGAATTTTCTCCACTATGTAATAAGAGAGTGTAAACAAGATGACGCTTGTCCTATACTCGGGTATCACTCTTTTTCGAAAATTGCAAAAATCAATTTCAAAACTACAAAATTGAAGATATAGATTTTTGCATCAGACAACGTCTGTTGTACAAAATTAGCTCTCTAAGAAAATTCCTATACTTTTTTTGAAAAAAAAAAAGGATTTTCCGTTATTTGCATTTGAAATTATAGGATTTTTTCTCGAAATCTGCCCCAATTTTTTTGTTTAAATTCTTCATTTCTTCCATTTCTTCCAATTCTTTCTATAAAAAATATGCTGCTAGTCCCATTTTCGGCTATAGCTCCGCTTTTACAAAATTGCCAAAAAATGAACATTTGAAAACGACAAACCTGGAAATAGCAATTTTTGTTTTAAACAAAGTCTGTTGTAAAAATGATTTCTTCAATAGAGGTCAGGACAATTTTTTGAAAAAAATGATTTGATTTTGCTTAATCCATGCCTACAATGTATTCAATTTCTAAAAATATAATTTTCTCAAAACCCGTACCAAATATTTTCTCCTCGTATGTAACAGCGCGCGGTAAATAAATAAATAAGCTAGGGGTGCTACAGAAAGACACAGACCGCGCAGTAGTTAGTTTTTACTTTCCCGTATACGTACGTATATACTGAGTAATATACGTAGAATAGGGGTTGTTATGTAATGCTGCACGAAAATGGCCAATTTTCGCCAGAAAAATGTCGTTGCCGAGTCGTGATAACGGAAAAGTGCATAAATCCAGTTGCTAAATTGAGAAAAAAATTCCCTAACACATGGTGTGGCCTGAACCCCTCATTTGTTGGTCCTTCGTACGGCAAAACCAATTGAAAGGAAAACGTCCGTCTGTCCGTCCGTCTGTGAACACTGCTAACGTCTAAACAGTCGATCTGGTTCGAGTCAAAGCTGTAAGATTTTGAAAAAGATTCTATAAAATTTGGTGGTACTTTACATGAAGCTCCCCGGATGTTTTAAAAAATTTCTCAAAAACGGCTCCAAACTTTTTCTTTAAATTTTCTGCAAGAACAGAGTAAAATGCACTTATGAAGTTGGCATAGGTCCGATTTTCACGGTTATCTCTGAATTTTCGAAAATTGCGGAAGTTTGAATTTTATTCGGCGTCTTCCTCTTACTACAAAATTGCTGATAGAGATTTTTCATTGAAATAAAATTTGTGCTTCATAGAGAGTTTTTTCTTTAAGGTGATGTACATTTTTTTGAAAATTTTAGTACTTTTTCCGCAATATTGCGTGTAATATGTGCAATTTGAAAAAAATACAAAACCATATTTTCTCAAAAAAGGCTCCAAATTTTTTCTTTAAAATTTTGGTAGGGATAGTACTAAATGTACCCTATGAGATGACATAAACTCAATATCACTCTATTCTTTTGTTTTTTGAAAAATTGCAAACATTTATTTTTTTGACTTGCTTCTCTTGTGGTTAATATTGACATTAGCGGCGATTTGTCCATGTTATTATATTACTGTGAACATGTGCTTTAAATAATGTCAAGCACAGTTTGTCGAAAACTCAACCCTTTTCTGTGAAAACTAGCTCAAAATTTCGCATTTTCAGAAACGCTTAAACGCCATTTTCTCATAAATGAGTCCAATTTTTTTCTTCAAAGTTTTTAAACGGATAGCGATGATTCCACTCTTTAATATGACATTCAGTTCGTTTGGGGGATTTTTTTGTTTTATCAAAAATTACACAAATGTAATTTTTTTGAATGATCTCTTACATCTTTAATATGCACATTACCAGCAATTTGTGAACACTATTGTATTCGTGAGTTAGTGTGCTTCAAATAACTTCAAATGAAATTTTTTGAAAACTCAAAAATTTTCTGTGAAAATGAGCTTCAAAGTTCGCATTTTTAGAGGCGCTTACACAACATTTTCTTTAAAACAGCTAAAATTTTTAAAAGAAAATTGCGATTTAGAACGATGTTGTTGTGTCTTTTAATATTCTAAAATAAATATTTTCGTTCTAGCATTAGAAAACCAAAAACCTAAGAAAATGTCAAAAAATGTTATTTGGGCGGCGATAGATAGCAGCTGGCAAGAGTATGTGGCAATTCCAAATAGCTAGCCCAGACCCAAGGAAATAGAAAGCTAATACGGGAAAGTCTGTGCCTTTATGTAGCTCCTCTAGTTAATCTCTTTAGTCTAGCATTTCAGGTATGCCTTATGCTCTTCACGGCTGCGTTCCTTTGTCGCCCAAAATACTTTTTTTTCACATTTTCTCCATTTCAACCAGCTTCCTAAAGCCGGGTTTAGACGATACAATAAAACGTAACGATTTGTCTGCAACGACAATATGCACCGTTTTGTCGAAAATCGGCAGTGTCGTTCACACCTTCCGTCTTTTTACTCCAAACCGGCTTCTCCAACATCAGTAGCCTAGCTTTGTGTTTTGTAGCGTTGTGTTTTGTGTGTTGTACTACGCAATGGAGGAGACACTTTTGTGGTCTTTTTATGCTTTTTATCTTGCGTGGTGTCGTCAAAAAAGTAACTTCAAAACGACTGTCATATTGATTAAATAAAGTAACCTAGTAGTGTTACAGAATCACACAGACTTTCCCGTATGTTTTCTATTTCCTTTGGTTTCGGCTAGCAATTCTTACTTGACACACACTCTTGCCAGCTGCCATATATCGCCTCCCAAACTTCATTTTTTTTGTTGACATTTTTAATAACAAACATAATTTTTCGGTTTCCTAATGGTGCAATGGAAATATTAATTTTAGAATATTAAAGAACAGCAAAACATGGTCCTAAATGGCAATTTTCTTTCTAAAATTGGGTGCTGTTTTTAAGAAAATGGCCTTTAAGGGCAATTGTAAATGTGAAATTTGAAGCTCGTTTTCACAGAAAAGTTTTAAATTTAGAAGTCATTTAAAGCACATTAACTCACAAATACAAGTGTGTTTACAAATTCGTGAAAATATGCATATTAACCGTGTGAGATATCTTTCAAAAAAATTACATTTTCGTAATTTTTGAAAAAAGCAAATATATTTACTAAAATGAACTTAACGTCATATTTAAGAGTGCAATTAGCTCTATCCGTTGGAAAAGTTTGAAGAAACAATTTGGAGCCATTTATGAGAAAATGGCGTTTCAACGTTCCTGAAAACACAGAATATTGAGTTCGTTTTCACAGAAAATGATTGATTTTTGGAAAAAAATGTATGACATTATTTAAAGCACATTTACCCATAAATATAATAATGTAAACAAATCGCCGCTAATGTAAATATAAATGACGTGGGAGCCAAGTCAAAAAAAGTACATTTTTGAAAAAACAAAAGAATAGAGCAATATGGCGTTAATGTCTTTTGAGAAAATCTTGTTTTTGTAATTTTTTAAAATTGCACGTATTCCACCAACATCGCGCAAAAACTACTAAAATTTTCGAAAAAAATGTACACGTCTATAACGAGAGGACTAATAATGGGGAGCGAATTTTATTTGAAGGAAAAATTTGTCTCAATTATGTAGTTGTAGGAAGACTCCGAAAAAGTTGAAACTTTTGCAATTATCGGAAATTCAGATTTAACCGTGAAATTCGGACCTATGCCACCTTTATAAGTGTATTTTACTCTATTTTTACAAGAAATTTAAAGAACAAATTTGGAGTCATTTTTGAGAAAATTTTGAAAATGTCCGGGGGGTTCGTGTTAAGTACCCTCAAATTTTGAAGAAAGGTTGTTAAAATCTCAAAGTCTTGACTCGAGTCAGATGGACAGGGTTTTCTTCAATTTGGAAAACATCCTATGCATGGTTTAGGCACTAGTAGTGTTCACTGGCGGACGTTTTGAAAACAAAACACTTTTTCGGTACGAGGGGACTCCAAAACGTGTATTTCCGTTGAAATCTCGAAATCGATTTTCCGCAGCATTACATAACGTTCCGTACCAACTATTACTCCGTATATACGTACGTATACGGGAAAGTAAAAAGTAGACTGCACTGCTCTTAGTAGACCCTACAACAACAAAAGTAAGGTTAGATTGTAACGATAAAATGGAATCACCTTTTACGTGCGTGCATGGACTTGTCTCTATCTCGATCTAGAGAAATTGATAGATATTCGCACCAACCTTCACCCTGGCCCCAATTCCGACAAAACGTAACAACCTCTGGTTTACACATTCCATCTTGCCTGCAACGTTTTGTTGATGCAGACAAATCGTTACGTTTTATTGTATCGTCTAAACTCTGTTTAATGATAGAGCTTGTACAATTATCGCTTGAGTAATATAGAAATATTCAACCTGTATCTCACCCGAATGGCCGAACTGGTTAAGGCGTGCGTGGATTGAGCGCTGCGGGTCGAAAGGATACGGTTTCGAATTCCAGACAGATATTTTAATTTGATGAAAGTTGTTGCAGATAACTATTGTAGAAACTCTATAGAAACCCATTTGAAGAACAAAGTTTTTCGAAAACTCAAAAGTTATCTGTGAAAATGAGCTCAAATTTCCGCATTTTCAGAAAAACCAAACCCCATTTACTCACACACGGCTCATTTTTTCTTAAAACTTTTAGTATGGATAGTGCTAATTGCACCACTTACGATGACACAAACGTCATTTTGCTGTATTATTTTTTGGTAAAAAATTACACAAATGTATTTTTTTAATTATCTTATGCCGAGAATACATACATTTCCAGAGATTTCTTGACACTATTTAATTTGTGAGTAGAAGTGCTTCAAATTACTTTCAATGAAATTTTAGAAAACACAAAACATTCTTGTGACATTTTTGAAAAATAATTTTGCATTTACATCGACGCTTATGCGACAATTTTGTAAAAAGGGCTCAAAATTTTTCAAAGAAAATTTACACATAGGTCGAGGTTTTACTCTACTTTGATATTCTTAAAGTAATATTTCGATTCTACCATTAGAAAACCGAAAAATTGAGAAACGTTTTTTTAAAAAGGACTTTGTGCGGCGATATATGGCAGCTGGCAAGAGGACAGTTAAGGCAAGACCAAAAAGCTAGCCCATATCAAGAAATTAGAAAACTAACTAGTTCGAAAACGTCTATGCCATTCTGCAGCACTACTAGTTTGGTTTTGCAGATCTGATCACCTTAATGTACTTGAAAATCCGCAATTGAATATTGGTTGACCCAGAGGAGTTCCATAGCTGGCAGGATTTTCGACACCAGCTTAAGAACTGATTCTATAACATTCACTGCCTGCTGAACGTACATCATCCCTAAGGGAGACAAATTGTTTAAAACGCCGGCATCACAGCCGTCGATGCGGCGTCACTCGGTCGAAAGAGAGCATTCCCTAAAATTGTGAATGTTTGCTTCTTATGTGGATAATATTACATTTTATCCACATCAGAAGCAAACATTTACAACATTACGATCAACGCACATATTTACTCCCTACTCTTACAAAGAAAGTAAATACACAAAAAATGACTGAGCCGTTTTTTTTTGCGCTTAATATTACTATGTACGAAACAGGTATCAGTAAACGGTTTTTAAACAATATAAAGTGTTTTCAGTATAAAGAAACATTTAATTAAGAATACAATATTACAAATATTTAGGGTGAACAATCTCAAAAAGGAAATGCATGCTATCAACAACACCATTTAACCAATATACTAAATGACATATAAGTTCAATTTTCAATCTCGAAGCAATATTTTCTGTTCTGGACCATCAAAAGTAACGTTAACCCCAACACTCTGAAGCATCCCCACCGCCCAGCTAAGCATAAGTACCAGAGCGCCTGACACGATGTACGCCATGAAAACTCCAATGCTCTGAAATGGAATGCACTTCTCAGCTTCGCCGAATCCGCTGCCGGCGGTGCCTGCGACACCTGGAGCTGCGGACAGATACGAGTCATTGATTACACACGCACCCAAAATCAAAAAAGTTGTCAGACCCAAAGACTTCTCTATGTACGTCGAATACGAATCTGAAACGTGAATCAAGTCTTAGGGTCTGACAACAACTCCCGAAAACAAAACAAAAACAACAACAAATACAATTTAACATGTGTCTAAATGCTCCTGAATGCTATTACACTATTACATAAACCAGCAAAAGTGTTTTCAACCAGCAAATTTTTTCCCACTCGAACACAGTTCCTCAGACCCAATGTGCTAGCACTCATACCACCACGACAACCAAGTGCCGTACGGGACAAACTCGGGCAGACGCATGAAAGTGTACATGACAAATTCATGTAAAATAAAAATTTAGAAAATGGTATAGATAATTCCAGCTTAGATGTATGTTTGCTTTCTCACTGAACTTCGAATTCAACTTGTCACGCTACCAAAGAACATTTTGTCTCTAAATGCCCCGTAAAATTATACTTCTTCATAAAACCACAAAAATATTTTCAACCAGCAATTTTTTCCGTTCCGAGACCGGAAATCAGATACTCAAAGTTAACTTGCCGGCATTTATACCACTACACCACACTAACAACGTATGGGTCAAACAGAGCCATAAAATGAATCGAACCGAGACACAAAATGGTAAATGCTGGACACAAAAACAATTGACACGATGGTACATACGTTTTACCAAGAAGAGATGTGAAAAATTGTTAAAATGTTAAAAATTCGAAAATTACATACAGACACTTCCAGACACATGGTTTTTAATAGAGTTTCTAGAATTTTCAATTATTTCCTGTGACAGCAGAGAATTTTGACAAATAATATTTCCTGACAAGGACTCAAACCAGCGAAGCTTCCCTAGGAAGAGCTGTGCCAATGCTCGTATTTAGCGACTGCGACCACCTTGGCTATGCATGACATTTACACTTATATAATAGTAATGAGTATGGTGGTTTTATTTCTAGTATTAGAAAGTCGAAATATCCAAATAATGTGAAAAAATGTTCTTTGGGCACCCAAATAAGGTATCTAGGAAGATAATCATTCATAACAGAAAATCTATTCAAACTATAGAGATTAGAAAACTAAGTTCTGCGAGAAAGTCTGTGCCACTCTCTAGCACCACTAGTTCATTTATTTACTTTCATTTATTACACATGTGGAGAAAATTTAAAGAACAAAATTGGAGTGGTTTTTGAGAACATGTGTTTGCAAATTTCAAGCGCCAAATACGCAAAAACTACTGTTTTTTTAGAAAATTGTGCATGACATTTTTTAAAGAACTAATTTTGTACAACACACTTTGTCTGAGGCAAATATCTCTATCTACAATTTTGTAGTTTAAAAAATATTTTTTTGAAATTTTCCAAAACCATGCATCACCCGAAAATGGGATTAGCGCCATGATTTTTACCGTTCCTTATTACATACGTGAAGACAATTTAAAGAAAAAATGGCAGCAGTTTTTGAGAAACAAAATTTTGGTAAAATTCTAGCGAAATTTACTTATAATGATTTCTAGCGAAATTTACGCAAAAACCCTCGTTTCTTCAAAAAAGTGTACAGGACTTTATTTAAAGTGCAAATTTGTTTTCAACCGACTTCGTCTGAGTCAAAACTCTCTCTCTCTTACATTTTGCATTTTGAAATTGTTTTTTGCAATTTTCGTAAAATTTGATATAACAATGAAAATGATACCTGCATCAATCTCTTAAACGTCCTTCGCACGAAAATGTGGAGCTATTTTTTTGAAAACTTTGAAAATGTCCAACAGCTTCGTGTAAAGTACTCCCAAAGTCAAAATATCGGTTTCAAATTCCAGTAGCTTCGAGATCAGCCAAATCGATTGGGAAATATCAATTTTGAAGAAAATCGGCTGAACGGTTAGGCGGTAGCGTTGACCACAGACGGACAGTAGCAGTCAATCAATTTTTCAGTATCAAGAAGCAACAAAACATGGATTTTGGCTACACCACGAGTTAGAAGATTTTTTTTCTAGATTTAGCAATAGGTTTTATCCACTTTTTCGTTACGAGACCCCAGCAATATGAGTTTTTCTGGCGAAAATTCGCCGTTTCCTTCGGACGATTACATAACTTTCTCTTCTCACTAAGCATTCGTAAGGCGAGAAAGTAAAATACTGGACAATTATTCGGCAATAAAAAAAGCGTTTTTTCGTTATAACTTCAGTTTATGTCCATCCATGCCAATTGAATGATTGTTTTTCTTTGCCATTTTATGTAGTACATTTGTACGCTAGTATAATTATTAGAAATTTTTATTTGGGTAAACGAAACAGTGATTGGCAAATTTGTATTGATTTTTGCTTGAAAATATTTAGATTTCGCACCAACTCTTCTACAATTTGTAATGAGTTTTACAACAAATGATGACTGAAATGTGTTGATTCGGAGATAATTTCTGGCATAAATAATATTATCATTAGTAGGGCCGAAAAAGTTTTATATAGTAATGTAATATTGTGTAGCTGTTATAAATAATGCAAAAAACTATGTGCTAGTTTATATTAATAGCGATGTTTTGAAAACATCGTAATCGACGTCAGATTCTTACTTGGAGGAGTAGGTGCACCATCTGCAGGAGCACCATCTGCAGGTGCACCATCTGCAGGAGGTGGCTCATCTTGCCTCTTTCTCCGCGGAAAAAAAGGTTCTATCTGCAATATACAATCGCATTTCACTGATCACACACACGCAAGCAACGCGCGCACGCAACGCGCGCACGCAACGCGCGCACACATGCGCACCCACACTCACATATACTCACACGCGCACAAACGCGCAAATTGGAGCATGCACACACTTACTCCTACACACACACACAGATGTGGCTATATAGGTGTGTGTGTATATATATATATATATATATATATATATATATATATATATATACTAATATATAAAGACAGAACTGCACTGACTTACAGCGCGATAATCTCTGAATCTACTGAACCAATACTGATGAAACTTTTGTAGTAGTTTCCTTTAAAGGTCTGGAGTAACATAGGCTATGATATACAATCGCAAACATTACTATATTCACAAAATAATTACTTTTCCGGACATTTTTGGCCTCGCTTTACATCACAGATTCAATAGTGGATCAATGTCAATAGTTTAGATGAGCGCCACCAGAGGATGAGGTCTGAGATCTTCTACTGTTTTCATCAATGTCCAGAATCAAGGCCGTCTAGAATAGTATATTATCTTTTCTAGACGGTCTTGCCAGAATTATTACGAAATTCATTGGGGGTTGAACATGTGCTATGTAAAGTCCGTGAGTGTTCGTTGGTGATTTGTTTGTTTTCAACCTTGTTGGAACATTTGAACGAAATTCTTTAAAGTAGTAAAGAACGTCAATGTACAAACATTGTCCTTAGTCCGTTTGGTACACAAATTGTGGCAAGAAAACATGTGAGTTTTAAAGTATTTAGAGAGTTAAAAGTACAAAAATGAACAGTACAAAATATACAGTAATGTACAATGTACAATATGTAGATATCGTACACAGGTATCGTATATTTTCTAAACAACCTCTTTTTGTACAGAATTTGTGAAAATTGAATTGTTTGGAACAATGCCGAAACGAAAGTTACAGTTGTCAAAACAGAATACAAGTGCTAAGAGATGGGCAGCCTATTAAAATTCGGAATGGGCTACTCAGAGGCAAGAGCGACTTGCAAAAGAACACGCACCATTGAAAACAATACAGTAAAGAAGAAAGCAAATGTGAATAATTCTCTAGGAAGCAGGGCAGCTTTTCGTTATGACTCGATTTGACTATTTACACATATCTCATGTTCAAATTGGTAAAATGGAAAATATTTATATGTTTTGGTCAACTCTGTTGAACATTTTTCTTCAATATGGGCAGTGGTAGGTAATTAAGTAATGGTCCTTTACATATTAAGACTAATCTTGCTGTTGTTTCGCATGTCAGTTGCTCCCAGTGAATTAATTCATCTATATTTTCTATAAACTGGCAAAAATTAATTTATCTAAAATATTCATGTCTAATCTAATAACAAAATTCTGAGACTCCTTGGTTTCTATAATTCACATTTCAAAATCCATAGTATCTCGCACTTCAAATCAAATAACGAAGCTAATAGTGTTTTGTTAGGTGGTTCAGTACATTGTCAATTTATTATGTATACATAAAGTACAGGTTCGTGGATCAGTATTGCTGTTATGTTGCGATGATATGATGAAATGATTTACCTAAACAAATAAGTTTTATATTACATGTTACTAGCACATAGATCTATAAACATACATATTTCTGTCTTCTTCAAAAAAATTATAGAAACCGGTAATTACCTTTCAGCATAGATATTTTCATTTACTTTTATTATTACGATTCATCAAATACGTTACGACATCTATATCTATTTGTCCGGATCTGTCTACTAGCGTACCCATGCGAGAACTCTGGGATGTTTCGTATACTCTGCTTAAAACTGTAAGTCCCTTCGAGGTCACGAGTTGGCAGCAGATAAATTTTTAATCTTTCTTTATAAATACTATAGAAGCAAAAAATATAAAAATGAGTTAGTTTTACAATTCGGCAATTTATTGAAAGTGTTGGTATAATATATAAAACTCCCGTCCTTTGGCTCGACAACCTGCTACGGGTCATAGCTGACCGGCGGTGACACAGCCTCTCGGTCACGGGTGTTCGAGTGGTTAGCACGAGGACATCCCTTTACCGTATACATCGCTCTTCTTAACCTTATAGCGTTTTCCATTCGTTGCACTGAAACCCACCCTAGTGCAGGGCAAATACGTCATCGCTCCGCAACAGTGCTGCCCCACACGCGTGAAGGGCAGTCGTGGGGCAGCCACAAATGAATCGTATTTTGGAACTGAGTCGGTGCGTGTACGCTACGCAATGAGATTATAGACAGCTGTTCTTCGTCTGCCACATTGACAGAACTCGAAAAATAAGAATTTTGGATTTGTGATCATTGTTATAATTTTTATGATAATTATTAATTTAACACATCTTGTACGAAGTCTTTGGTAATTGTTTACTCCTTAATTCATAAAGTATTAACGTGTGATTATTTAAAAACTACCGAAAACTTCAAAAGCGAATCTGTCGAAAGTTCATTTCTCGAGATTTGCCAGTGATTGATCTCGAACATAGTACACTACATTTCGAACCGAAAGGCTTCTGCAGAATTATTTGGTTATTGAAAACTATAAAAATATTAATATAAGCATTTCCGCTTGCGCATGCAAGAAACTGTTCTTAGCACATTGTGTATTTGAATGATTTTGTAAGAGGATAGGTTTGATTACTAAGTAGCACTGAATTTGTTAACATGCAGTAATTCACGGTTGAATTTTACGAAAACACAAACTGATTTTCCGAACTTCGAGGAAGTCACAAAGTTATTTTAAAGCATTTCTTGTAAAACATGGTATACTCCATTATTTAAAGTGTCCCTGTGTGACAGGAGATCTTCAATTGCCTTTACAATTTCACCACGAATCCAAATCAACATTCATAACTTCCGTACCTAACCTCAAAATGACCCGGTGCAATGGACTGCACCGTCGAGCTCGTCAGTGCAGGTTAGGGCGCCCCGAGTGCACCCTGGTTCCGTGTCATTGTGCGAATGGAACATGGGCTTCTCTGCACTGGTGCGCCCTAGCGGCCGAATGGAACACGAAAGCTGCCCTGAGTGTGCACTGAGTGCGCACCAGTGCGGCGAATGTAAAACGCTATTAGGATGGGCTTTCTCATCGTCACACAGCAATCGATACTGAGACATTTGTAAGGAAAGCGCACAGTTCTAATTTACCCGGCCGGGAATCGAGCTCGGGGTTGTTTCATGGAAAGCGAGCACGCTAACCAATAAGCCACCGAGGGCGGGATATAAAACTCCACAAAAAGAATATATGTGAGTCTACAATTTGTACAAGTATTTTACGAGTGTTTTGTATTAACAGTTTACATTTGTTTATTGTTTTTATTTATAAAGTAAGGAATGTTTGGGAGCTGAAACTCCCAATTAGAAAAATGTAAACTTTCTTTAGTAAGAAAGTGAACGAGGCACACCGGAAGTGACCAAATAGGGGGAAAGACATGACAGGGCTAGCTTAGCGGGGCAGATATACAATGGGAAAGAAGTAGGCCCCACTCCACGGCATGAATAAATGGAATACCTCTTCCTGGCTAAAAAATGCCTGGGCAACGCCGGGTAGTTCAGCTAGTATATACATACATACATACATATACACACACATGGAGGGTTGGGGCAAAAGTCATGGCGACTATTTGTTTTCTTGAAGATCCCAGTCTGGTTGGAAAATGTGACATATACAGACGTAAGGACAAGGTGTTAACTACATGTGTGGACAAGGAATAGCACTGAAATATCGTAACACTAATTTATTACGGTAATATATAGGGCAATATGGCCTTCACGGTGCAAAAAGTGACAACACAGTGCACATAAAGTGGACATGACAAACCTGGTCCTAAAGACCCTCAATGTAGCCCCTGCTACTGTCACCACACTCTGCCAACGATGTGGGAGGCGGTGAAAACCCATCAGACTCAGCATTTGCCGCACCATCTGTGAATCGGGTCACCTGTTGGCGGAGAGCATTAGCAAACGGCCTCTCTGTTGCAGACGGCCTACCACGTAGTGATTCCTTAATCTTGCGAATGAGATCAAAGTCACAGGGTCAAATGTCCGGAGAGTACGGTGGGTGTTCCCATTCTTCCCATTCGTCCTGCCCTACACACTCTGCTTTACGTGGTTTTGCATTGTTGTGCAGGATTATAGCACTGTCCACAAGATTCGGACGTTTCTCCCGAACGCCACGTCGTACTTGTCGCACCAGGAAGTTCCTGTAGTACTGTGCGGTCACTGTTCTGCCATGAGGAATGGCAAACAATCACACCTCTGAGGTCATACGCGACGATCACCAAGTTGACTGGCGAAAGATTCTGATAGAACTTCTGTCTCCTTGGTGATACAGCACGTCGCCACTCCGCGGACTGACGTTTCAGTTCTTGTTCGTATGCCCTGGCCCAAAATTCATCGATAGATATTATTCGTGACAAGAATTGACCACCCTCCTGTTGCCAGCGTGCAAGGTTGTGAGAGAATAATGCATATTGCATCCACCTTTGAACTTCCGTCAGTGCATGTGGAACCCACCCAGGATGCGATTTTGCGTAGGTGCAGCTCATTATGCAATTCCTTCGGACGGTGTGTTTCTCTTGCCCACTTGCCCTCTTTAACTCCAGTAGCGTCCATCGTCTGTTTTCATCCAGGAGCTGTTCGATGAAGGCAGTGCAACGTTGGTCCGCACACTGCCAGGTCGTCCCGAACTTCCTCATCACTGGTTGATACACGTCCTTGCTGAAACTTTCCTACCCAACGTGCTACTGTACGGTATGGTAGGGCATTATTCCCAAAGGATTCCACTAATACACTGTGACATTGCATCGCATTTCTCCCTCGGATAACGGGTACTTTGATGTAAGCGCGTTGCTCAACACGACTTATTTCAATCTCACACGACACTCACAGACTGATTTCACAGCCCTCCAACTATCACAGATTACCAGCTATCACAGAGCCATTTGTTGTCTTGCATACACAGTATGTCTGCAGAAATTCAACACGACACGTTTACGTTTGTGATCTCTTTAGATATCTTACAAGAAAAACTAGTGGTGCTACCAAAGCACATACTTTCTGGTATTGTTCCTAAATGCTCTGTAATATTATACTACAACATAAACCAGCAAATTTTTTCGCGCTTCGAGACGCGATTCCAAATCCTCAGATTTAACTTGTCATCATTCATGCCACTATGCTACATAAGCGCAAAGGGACCGAACTCGGACACTGGCATAAACACGTAAATGTCCGATTGTCCATATAAAACAACAACAAATAACTCAGGAAAAGTATATAAAATTCCATCGTAGATACATTTATTCCTTTCTCATTCATATTCAAAACGTAAAAGTCAACACGGAGTGCCACCAAACACATATATTTTTGAATTATTTAAAATACTTTTGAATTATTAAAATTATATAAAAGTTTTTTCCATTCCGATACCCAAACACAATTCCTCAGAGTTAACGTGCTGGCGATGATAGCATTAAACCACACGAGCGCAGTGCGCTGGAGAGATCGTTTTCCGGCGCACGATTACATAACTTTCTCTTCTTACGAAGTATTTGTAAGGCGAGAAAGTAATAATAATTTTTGAACCGTTAGGAATATGTAAGTTGATCGCATTCTGTTTATATTGTATTTTAATTTAATGTGAAATACTCATAATTTTAATTAAATTGTTTCATACAGATATATACTAGACGAACGATTGATTTGACATGACACACGTTTCAGAAATCGAATAACAGAGTTGAAAAACTGTTTAATAGATACAATTTGAGAAAACACAGATAAGTCCTGTATATTTATCTACATCGGTTCTATTCTAGAGTAGAAATACTTCAAATGACTTTCAATAAAGTTTCTACACTCTTTATTAGTTTTTCTGCAACAACACCTTCATCAAATTAAAATTCCTGTTTGGGGTTCGAACCCGACATCCTTCGAAGTAAAGCGCTCAGTCCAAACACGCCTTAACCGGACAGACTGACAGACGGAAGTTTTGTCGTCAATCGATTTTGCAGTATCAAGAAGCAACAAAACATGGGTTTTGACTACACCACGAGCGACAGGATTTTTTTCTAAATTTAGCAAAAGGTTTTATCCACTTTTTTGTCACCAGACCCCTGCTATAAGAGTTTTTCTGGCGAAAATTCGTCGTTTTACATAACATTCTCTTCTTGCGAAGTATTCGTAAGGCGAGAAAGTAAAAACGGCTCCAAATTTCTCAAATAGATTTTCAATTTAACCGAGGTAGTACTGTTGTTTAATATTCTTAAAATAATATTTACGTTCTACTATTACGAAACCGAAAAATTAAGAACATGTCAAAAAAATGTAATTTGAGCGGCGATAGATGACAGCTGGCAAGAGTATGTGGCAAGTCCGAATAGCTAGCCGGGACCAAAGGAAATAGAAAACTAATATGGGAAAGTCTGTTCCATTCTGTAGGACCACAAATTAAATCTAATATTATTGTTATATTTTCTAAAAACATTCTTGGCCATCTTATAGTATTTCGGATGAAAAAATAATTCAAAATATTGTACTTGCCTGGGATGCAGCGATGCCAGTCATGCGGCCTAAGTAGCCCTTACTGCGTTGACCTCCAGGAAAGTACTATTTCTCCAAATTAAATTTAACATCCATATTCATCTTTCTCTTAAGCACTCATCGTATACTTTCCTATAATTCTACACTTTTACTTTTAAAAACATATTGGCGATCGGCGATCAGAAACAACTTTTGTACATCGTGTCGTTCACAGTTATTGTTTTTTCACAGCCCGTTAACAAGAAACGCTAAAATGTCTGCCATCACTTTTACCTGTCAACTGCTACAGAATATTTTTCCTTTTCTCGTTTATTTTAATAATACTATCATTTCACCTTTTCCTTCGATTATCCACATTGTTTTGAGGCAGTTTTATCTATATTTTATGTTTTATTTGCTTTAATCTTTTAAAAATTTTATATTACATCACGTACCTTTCGACTTTTTCCTTTCAACGCTCTTTCATATAATATTGCTCGTTTCCGGTTTAATTGCCAAAAAACTTAATATCTGCGCTAATATATACCCTTCTCATCATATATTTACGTCTGGTCTTTTTGCTAGTAAAGAAAAAGTAAACACATCTCCTTCACAGCTAGTAAACACATTTCCTTAGATCCGAGTCAATTTTGAATAAAACGTCTTGATTTTTGTTTCCCTTCACTTGTATACATTGCAATGTCTCTTTCGGGATTAATATTTAATTATTCAAAATTAATATTTTTGACGAATCCGTATGGATCGTCACAATACTCACTTGCATGCCATAAAGCGAGAGCTTTGCTTTTTTTCCAGTGAAATCTGTTCGTTGGCAAGCGAACGAGTGACCCGAACGTGCTTTCACAGGCACATTGCTAGTCAATGGGATAACTTTTCTGTCCACGTTCGCAGTTACGTCGGTTAATTCCCATGACTCTGTTGAACGCTTGGCGAAACTGAAACTGAACATAAAAAGTACATTTAAATGTCAGCTGTCAATTTATTAGAGGAGGCACAAGCTTGGAATTTTAATCGTGGGGGGAGAACAAGACCACTACTAAGAGAAACAAACGGTCTCACATACCGCTACGAAAAATACGGAAAGAGAAAAACAGATCACCACGATATCCAAAAATGCTCCTTAAATGCCGACTGCTTTAGCAAACTAAACAAAACTCGGCCGAATAACAGAAGAGGGCCAGGGAGGAAGCTAATATGACTGTCAACGCTTTTACCCATTCATATCGCCCATTATTGCATAAACCAATTTCACTTGGTGCCTGTCAGATCGATGTTAAACATTTTCTTAATTTTTCGGTTTCTTAATAGTAGAACGGAAATACTGTTTTAAGAATATTAAAGAACAATGATACCTCGACCTGTATGTCAATTTTCTTTGAAAACTTTACAGCCGTTATTAAAAGAATGATGTTTTAGCCCTACTGTAAATACGAAATTTGAAGGTCTTTTTCATAGGAATCTTTTGGGTTTTCGAAAAACTTTATTTTAAATAATTTAATACACTTTAACTTACAAATACAATAGTGTTAACAAATGGTTGAAAATGTGCATATTAAAAGTGTGAGATATCTTTCAAAAAATTATATTCGGGTAATTTTTGAAAAACAAAAAATACCCAAAAATGAACTTAACGTCATATTAAAGAGTGCAGTTAGCACTATCCGTTTGAAAAGTTTGAAGAGAAAAATTGTAGCCATTTTTTAGGAAATGGCGTTTTAGCGTTTCTGAAAATGCGGCATTTTGAGCTAATTTTCACAGAAAACGGTTGAGTTTTCGAGAAACTTAATACACTATTTAAAGCACATCGTCTCCTGTATTATTTCAGTACTATTCCTTTGCGTTCCGGCTCTCACACGCAACCAATCTTTATAAATGAGGGCTCTAAAGAAAGAGAATTTCACGGAGACTTGACGAATTCTACTTTGACTTTAAAAATATGGATGATTTCTTTAAAAAAAAGCATCGAAATATTCATATAAAATGCAACCCGCATCATGTGTCAATCTATATCGGCAAATAACTCATAAAGAAAGCATTTTAGAGCCTTAAAAAGTAAAATTTTGAGGCGAAAGGCCTCAAAGAAACGTTTTTCACATTATAATCTACAAGATGACACATTCCCCGATCCATTCAATTAAAATTTTGGTTCCACGCTTCAATACTATCAAGGCCACCTCAATATTTCAGCCCTTCCTGTTGGTACTGTTGGTAGAAATTTTTGTAGCGACATGCTTAGAAGGCTTAGATTCGACAATCTTTATTTACGCTTTCTGTTAACACCGTAGTTTGTGCAGTCTGACGAGGTTTATTTGCATAATCATTAATTCAAGCTTTGCAGTCCAGCAACAACTAGAAGTACTATTATAGTTGCTTGATACCTGTGAAGATTGTTTATTTGCGTGTAGTGAAACCAATCAATTAACGTTTTACCGGTGTCTCTAAGTGCTGTGTACCTAATTGAGGAAGGATGTGGGTGCACAGAGAAGAGTGAAGACTGTGTTTTACCTGTACAGTATTTTCGTTATCATTCGATGAAATTTTAAAGTCAGCGGGTTCAGACACATAGCTTTCTCAAAAGTAAAAAGCTTTTCTAATATTTTTGTGACTCACGAGAAGCTAAAAGCTAGCTGTCAAAGAATATTGAATAATTACTACAAATGTTGTCTTTAAGGAAGTGCTGTGAATTGTTCCAAGAAAACTCTCCACGATACTGAATAAATATTTATTGAAAATTTATTTTAAAAATCAATTGTATTGTTTTTTATTTTATTTGATGTTGTGTTAGTAGATTGTAAGTTACCTTTATATATTTTTAAACAAATAAACACGTTTCGTTAACTACTTCCCCTCTTAAAATGGAAATATAAGGATAGAGATCTAACATAGACTCTAACATGTGAGAGTTCTCGCATGGGTACGCGGAGGTAGTAGGGGAAAACTTGTGTATGGCACAACACAAAGCAAACGTTTTAAATTAGCTAAAGTAAAATAGCTTGAAATAAATGAAAAACAAAAATCAAATCGCGCTGGCCTACAATACTACGTGAATTAATTAAAAAAAACAAGTAAATTTAAAATTATAGAAAGAATAGGAGAAGTCACTCGACAACTGCCAACGTTCGCAGTCCAAAGGCACGATTTAAATGTTGGTGGTGTCTGGAAGTATGTACATCAACACCCAGCTGCAAACTCATATTGTAAATAATACACCGTTTGATATTAAACTCAAGGTGTCAGTTCGTTAAGATATTCAATATGCAAACATCGTTTGAGCAACATTCCCACACCGAAGTGAAGTCTAAGCCTACTAAATTGTTTCTATTGGCAGCAAATGGTATTTAGTACTGAAAGATGAAAATATTAGTTTGATTTTTTTGGCTCAGAATTGCTTTTCTTGGAATACGTAACAACGCAGAAAATAATCCCTTACTTTTTAGTAAACAAATAACTTTTCAATTTTCGCACCCCAGCAAGCTGGCACCCTGACTCTCCCAATCCCCCTCGGTTCCTCATAACAAATCAAGGAAAGTTAAGTAATATTGCAAAGAGTAGGTCTGTACTTGCCCGATCTGGTATTTTCGCATTACTTTACTTGGCTTTCTCAAGAGTAAAAACCTTTTCTATTATTTTTGTGCCTATCAAGGAAAGCGAAAAGCTAACTCTCAAGGAATATTGAATAACTTCTTCAAAGTTGTTTTTAAAAAAATATGAATTGTTCCAAGAACATCTCTTTATAATGATGAATAAACTTTTATTGAAAATTTGTTTCCATCATCAATTGCATTGTTATTTTGTTTGATATTCTGTATACATTAGTAGTTCCTCTCCTTCTTTGTGAAAAGGATAGACAAATGGATAGGGAAAGGGTGGGGTTTACCACGCGAGAGTTCTCGCACGGGTACGCTAGTATACTCATAATAATGTGAACAAATCGCCGCAAATGTAAAATTAAAGACTTGAGAGACAAGTAAAAAAATTATATTTTTGTAATTTTTGCAAAAACAAAATAGTAGAGCATTATGGCGTTAATATCATCTCATAGAGTATTTTAAGCCCTATCTCTACCAAAAGTTTTTAAAAAATTGAAGACGTTTTTGAGAAAATCGTGCTTTTGTAATTATTTAAAATTGCACATACTGAATGAAATATTACGTAAAAACTAATACAATTTTGAAAATTATGTACATGACCTTATTGAAAGAACTCATTATTGAGAACAAATGTTGTTTGAAGGAAAAATCTTGATCTTCAATTTTGTATTTGGAGGCAGATTCCGAAAAAAATTCAAACATTTGCAATTTTCAAAAATTCAGAGTTAACCGTGAAAATCGGAACTAAGTTCATAAGTGTATTTTACTCTATTCTTACAAGAAATTTACAGAAAAAATTTGGAGTCGTTTTTCAGAAAATTTTGAAAGTGTCCTGAGGGTTTCATGTAAAGTGCTTCCAAATTTTGAAGAATGTTTTTCAAAATTGCAAACCTTCGACTAGAGGCAGATGGTCAGGGGTTTTTTCAATTTGCAAAAAAATCTTACACATGGTTTAGGCGATTCTCAGACGGACGGACAGACAGACGGACAGATAGATTTGTCGGTAGCAAGAACCCACAAAACAGGGATACTGGCTACACCACGTAATAGGGAATATTTTTCTTAATTTATCAACTAGTTGTATTCACTTTTTCGTTATCAGGGCCCGGCAATGATTTTTTTCTGCCGAAAATTCGTCGTTTTTTCGTGCAGTATTACGTAATTTTCCCTATATTACGTATATTACTCCATATTTACGTACGTATACGGGGAAGTAAAAAGGAGAAAGCACTTTTTCCCCATAGTATTTTATCACAATGTAAAAAAGTTAATAAAAATTATTTTAGACTAAGTATTCAAAGCAGTATTTATCCCAGTTTAGAATATTTAAACTGTCAAAAACCAAAGACTAATCATGTTCTGATGCAAATTTATGTTTCCTTTCCTATCCAATTTTCACACATTTAAACATTGCGAGAGACTTGGAAATAAATAGAGGTGGCAATGTTTGACCCCTGCGAGGTAACATTGCCACATTGCTTGCTTGTAAAAAATGTAATAAAACCTTTCAAATAATGGAAGACTTTAATATTTTGAAGAAACATTGTAATTTTTTGAAGGATTAAATTGTCAAAATATTTATTGTGAATATCGATGCATCAAAGTAGAACTTTAAAAGAAACAAAAAAAACACATGTGTCCTTTTACCAAAAATGTCCAGTGATCGTAATTATTTATGATGATTAAGTTTTTGAGTTAAGGTGGTTATCTGGATTGCCTGCTTTGATCCATTATAAACATACAAGTACAGATCTTGGTAAAGATAAAACATTTAAAGTGCATGTTCATTTTCATTACTTAAACGTATTTACGGAATCTGAGTAGAAATGGAACAGAAAGTCATATTTTTTTACTTAAAAAAATACTAAATATTGATTTACCGTAAGGAAGTTTCTTCATTTCTTATTTTAAAATTGATGAAAGAATCATTGACTTGTTTCATTGATGGTTGGAAATCCGTAAAGTCAAAGGTTTTTTTCCTGGAATTACAATAAAGTATAAATTATATTTTCATCAAGGTGGAAGTATGTAATCAAATAGTCAATTCTATGTCACAAATTTACAAATTTTCACAAATACAAAAATCCGTAACATTACAAACTAGTAGCATACTGTGCATGTAGTACAAATCTGATTTGAAAATAGTTTTTCAAAACATTGTAGAAGGTTTTTTTCAAACTTCAATGTGATTTATACAAATATACACGATCTTCAATGAGTGGGGAGTAATTTAATTTGAAAGAAAGAGACATTCAGTCATGTGGTGATCTACGTTTTGCGATCTTCTCCAAAATTATTGTTGATTATTGATTGTTTAACAATTAGGATACTAATTGTTAATACTAATCTAAAGGTGTATTCACACAATGACTTCTCTTTTTCTACGTTATTTCTATTTGATTGTGTCTATTATCTGTATCTATTTTGTCTATGCTTACCCGTAGGAAAAACTTGGGGGAGCAGATACATATGCCATAACATCTGAATCTTTATCAAAAACACTGATCAAACAATTTTTTTCACAGTGTGACAGTTTTTTAAAACTTGAATCATCTATCGTCAGTTCTTTAATTCGTGAAGATAATGAATCAGTGAAATTTGCATTTCTTTTAGTCCTATTAATACGTTCATTATACAATTCAACTCTTACACTATCTTTCTGAAAACAGATAAGATTAACATATTTGACAGGAAGAAAAACATTCAATACAATTATGACAACTTTATCTCAAACATTAGTTTTTTAAATAAAGCGCTAAATTAAAATTTAATCTGTTCAATCTTCTACTACAAAAATGAATTTTAGAAACAAAATGGTCTAACACAAATCTCACGACTTAATTATCCCATTAATGATATTAAACATTTTATGGTCAACTCAACCTTTACTTAAATACAAAGTCATCTGCAACTTTCAAATTTAGACTAACTACGAATCATTTCAGTCGAATTCAACATTACACGCTACCTCCTAAAAAAATCAAAACGTTATTTGTTAAGGCTTCGAACTAGTTTTCAAAAGTTTTCAAAAGACACAGGTAACCTCTTCAGTGATAAACGATTCGGCTTCTTGGAATAAAACAACCACGTTTTCAGCACAAGCTTTAGAACGTGATTAGAAGCACTAGTACATCAAGCACTAGTACGTCAAGATCGCTGGCAAGGTTACTAGAATTTACTTGGCGGTCCGGGAGGCCAACGCCACCTAGGTGGCGTTGGAAAAGCGCCGCGTCCTCATGACGGGTGCCAACGTTTCAGTCGCCACTCTGCGACCTTCCTTAGCGCGAAATGCCCTGAGGAGGGTCGCAGAATGGCGGCCGAAACGTTGGTACCCGTGCCTAAGACGCGGCGTCTTTCGGACAGCCAAGTAAATACTGACGTCGGCCGCGCAAACCAACGCTCGCATTTGCTTGTTAGCCTCCGCTCTCGTTAGCTCGTAGATTTTGCGGGCACTGCGTCCAGGACATCTGACGCGATATTTAAAAGTAATTATTGAACAAATTGCTCGTAAGTGGTTGTACGTCACTGAATACCTCATCCGTGACGTGTTTTGGAGTCAGTATAAATTTATTTTTCCAAATGTAGTTATAATTATGTCCCATTTCATCTAATTAAACACAGACATTATCCATTAAAATGAAATAACATCAATAATATTTCAGATTGTCAATTGGTAGTAAAGTTAGACATTTTGAATCCAAAGTGTATTGATTTTGAAAGATGCTTCGAGAAATGCTCTTCTGTACAAAAATGGAAACTTTTTCTCAGGAAAAAACGAAGCGTTTTCGCACTCCCATCGTGCATTCAGAATGCCAGAAACTACGGGAACTCATTTTTTCTTTCCTTAACGTTGTTGCTTCATCAATGGATCAAAATACATCCCGTATTAGAATATTTTTAGATCTTTAGAAAGATTTTGACCCTAACACTTTGCTTTCAAAATGACTTTCATACGGAATTCGTGTTTACACATTGGATTTCATTCGGAATTATCTTATTACACATTGAATATTCTCGAACCTTATCCTGGCACGTAACAACATTATTTACTCATCTTTCCACTTCTGTGCCTATTAAGTGTGGGCTTGATCATACGCGCTATTCTTTTTCTCTTATATATGAACGATGTGCTCGCGTCCATTAACCCGTAAGCACTGTCGTCAGTTTTTGTAACAACATGTGTTGTGGGTCTGACATTCCCCAAAATAATATAATATGAGTCCTTAAGAGCAAAAGTGATCTAAATAAAAAGCATAGTTTCCGGAAAAACGGTGTAAAACTATAATGCTTAAAAATAAATGACATTTTATTTCTTTTAAAGACTTTTTAAATCGGAAAGATGTGCTCCCTTTCGGCGTTCATACTAATAGCCTGTTACGAAACTCTGGAATGCGCGGTATAGCAAATCTTGGGGAATGACAGTGATTTCTTTTTCAATGTGCTGCTTCCGTTCATGGATTGTTGTAGGACATGGTACTCCTTGCCTTTAAGATATCCCTACAGGAAGAAGTCGCTCACACTAAGATCAGTGAATCTCGCAGGCCACGCAATGTCACCGTTACGTGAAAAAACGCGTCTTCCAAACATCTGGTGAACCGCTGCCATCGATTGTCGAACAGTGTGTGACGTGGCTCCGACCTGCTGAAACCACGTTTTCGATGCAAATATTAATATCGTACAGTTTCGGTGTAATGAATGTTTGAAGCATATTAACATCGAGAGGATGTTTCGGTCGTTGCACAGCCATCCTCACGTGCAAAACCGTAAGAGCCAATGACACCGTGACATATACAGCACACCATAGTGTGACCTTGGCGCTATGTAATGGACGCTGGTGAAACTCACAAGGATTTTCCCATTCCCTGAAATTCTGTTTGTTCACGAATCCGTTGAGGTGGATATGGCCTTCGTCTGATATCCATATGTTGCCATGGAAATTCGCGTCTTCGTTGATTTTAGTCAATATCTGGCTACTGAACTCCATACGTAACACAGGGTCTCGTTCACGTAATTGTTGCACTGTCTGCGACTTACAGGGATGTAAGTTTAATTCGTTTAGTATTTTTTGTAAGCTTCATCGCTTAATCCCACTACTTGTTAGAGGAAATAATTTACTATTAGTAGAAACAGTATTTATCCACTTTTTAGTTACAGGATCAGGCAATAAGAGTTATTCTACCGAAAATTCGCTGTTTTTCGGAGCATGATTACATAACTTTATCTTCTTACAAAGTAAGTGCGAGAACGTAAGAAGCACAAAAACACAGACCACCATAGAAACAGTATTCACACAGAGTATACTAATCGACACACACTAAGCACGGTTTTACGACGAACTGTGAGCAACGCGAAGATTTACAAATGTAGACGTGAATTAAGACAACCGGAGTAGGAGTGCAACGTTAAATACGAGGGTGCGGGAAGCGACTACATTTGAACAATTGGCTGCTGGTGATTCAAGGAATAAAATCCCGGAGTTTTGAAACTTGGCATGGTTGTTCGATGGTATCCACCACACATCATACTAAAAATCCTGAAGTGAGGGGGTGATCTGCGTGATGTGGGTCCCATTTAAAGGTATGTTTTCTCCGTTTTTATTTTCCCGTATACGTACGTAAGTACATACGGAGTAATATACGTAGCATAGGATACGGTATGTAATGCTGCGCGAAAAAATGGCGGATTTTCGGCAGAAAAAAATTTGTTGCCAGGCTCTGATCACGAAATAGTGGTGCTACAGAATTGCACAGACATTCCCCTATTAGTTTTCTATTTCCTTGAGTCTGGGCAAGACCTATCGCCGCTCAAAGTACATTTTTTGACATTTTCTTAAGTTTTCGATTTCGTAATGTTAGATCGGAAATATCAATTTTAGAATATTAAAGAACAGTAACACATTGTCCTAAATAGCAATTTTTATTGAATACTTTGGAACCGATTTAAAAAAATGGCGGTTAAGCGCTACTAAAAATGCGAAATTGGAAGCTCTTTTGGAAATTGGAAGAAAATTTCTGAGTTTCCGAAAAACATCACTTGAAGTCTTTTGAAGCACATTAGCTTATAAATACAATAGTGTTTACAGATTGATGGTATTATTGCTGCATATTAACCCATTACAGCCTATCGTATGATATATCATACGCTAATTTCTTTTCCTTAAATTTCAATTAAATTACTATCCTATGCGTGTCCAATTTGGGGATCAGCATCTAAAACGAACATTAATAAAATACAAATTTTTCAGAATACCTGCCTAAGAACTATTGTTAAAGCCCCTTGGTTTATTTCTAATCTACAAATTCATTCTGAGTTAGGTATACTTCCAATTAAAAACTTTTAAATTAAACGCCAAAATTAATAAAATTCCATCTGCACTTCATTTTGAACTTGGTAAACACATCGAAACCGACTAAAATGTAAATTGCCCAAACAATTCTTCGACCCCCCATAATCACCTTTCAAATTTGAATTCAACATATAAAATAGAGTGTTCTTGATGCGTGAGCTTTCTTTGTAGATACTCAATTCTGTTTGTAATACTCAATCAGTTCATCTTCTGCTGCCAAGGGCCTAACTGACCAAAGGCATGTAATTATTCAATAAAAAAAATTAAATTACAGCATATGTCAAGAATCGATTTTAAATAATGGTAGAAAGATGTTTGTGCGTTGCTCTGGTAATGTGACGTATCTTTCTATTTTTACTTTCCCGTATACTTACGTATATAAAGAGTAATATACGTAATATAGGGAAAGTTATGTAATTCTGCGCGAAAAAATGGCGAATTTTCTTCAGAAAAAAACTCGTTGCCGGGAACGAAACGAAAAAGTGGAAAAATCCAGTTGCTAAATTAAGAAAACTAGAGTTGCTTCCAAAGCACATACTTTCTCGGTGTTTCTAAATGGTCCTAAATGCTATTACGCTACTTCATAAACCAGTAAAAGTATTTTCAACTAGCAAATTATGTTTCCGCTCCGACGCCAACTCAGATCCTCAGAGTCAACGTGCCGGCACTCATACCATTACGACAAACAAGCTCGTAATGGGTCGAACTCGGGCAGAGACATAAAAGGGCAAATGTCAAATTCATGTAAAAAATGGGACAAGGTATAAGAAATTCCAAAAGAGATATATTCTTCCTCCTCATTTAAATTCAAATTCAACTAGTGGCGCCACAAGTGCACTTGCTTTATTACATTGTTTCCAAATGCCCTTCAAAATATGCAGGGCTGGCTTATCAACTTGAATTGCATGCATTACATGGGTTGAATAAAGCCATAAAATGAATCAAAAAGAGTCATAAAATAGTAAATACCTGATAGGAAATCAATTGACATGATGGATGTGAGGAAAACGACTCATACGTTGGATGCATGAATACGTTTTCCAAATCCAAGAAAAGATGTGAAAACTGGTTAAAAAGTTGAAAATCACAGAGAGACACGCACTACCAGTCGGTTTATCGTAATTAATTCTATTTGTTACTTAAATTGATTTACACAGTTTTCAATAAAGTTCCTAGAATTTTCAATTAATTTCTCCGACGACGGAGAATAGTGACAAATAATTGGCCCGACCAAGATTCGAACCAGCGAACCAGACTTGCGAAGAGAGGATTCTGTGCCTCCTCGAGCACTGTGATTATACATGGCATTTGTACTTTTATAATAGTAATAAGTGTTGGTGAAATTATTTGTAGCATTACGAAGCCGAAAAATCGCAAGAATGTGAACAAAATTTCCTTTGGGCGCCCAAAGAAAATATTTGGGAAGATAATAATTCATAACCGAAATCCTAGTTCAAAATAAAGAGATTAGAAAACTAAGTTCTGCGAGAAAGTCTGTGCCATTCTCTAGTACCACTAGCTTATTTCCTTATTTACCGTTCCTTATTACACATGCAGAGAAAATTTAAAGAAAAAAATTGGAGCAGTTTTTGAGAAAATTTGTTTTCGTAAATTTCAAGCAGAAATTACGCAAAAATTACGCATTATTTCAGAAAATTGTACATGACATTTTTTGTACAACAGAGCTAACTTTGTACAACAGACTTTTTCTGAAATAATCATTTCTATCTA
The DNA here is from genome assembly GCA_031308135.1 of Acheta domesticus. Taxonomy (NCBI): domain Eukaryota; kingdom Metazoa; phylum Arthropoda; class Insecta; order Orthoptera; family Gryllidae; genus Acheta; species Acheta domesticus. Next base: position 58,703,027 of record JAHLJT010002630.1, read on the forward strand.
CAATTTGGTAGTTTTAAATTTTTTTTTGAAATTTTGGAAAAACCGAGTGATAGCCGAAAGTAGGACTAGCACCATATTTCTAATCATCAGTTATTACAAACGTGAAAAATAATTAAAGAAAAAAATTGGAGCGGTTTTTGAGAAAAAAAATTGGTAAATTTCAAGCGCAATTTAAGCAGAAACTACTCATTTTTTCAAATAAATGTATATGACCTTATTTATAGTGCTAATTTTGCACAACCGACTTTGTTTGTGCTAAATGTACTCCATGAGATGACGTAAACACCAAATTCTTGTTTTCTTTTGTTTTTTTCAAAAATTGCAAATATTTAATTTTTTTGACTTGTTTCTCACGTCGTTCATATTCACATTATCGTCAATTTTCCCCATTATTATGTTAATAAGTACATGTGCTTTAAAATATCAAATAAAGTTTCTCGCGAAATCAACAGTTTTCTGTGAAAAGTAGCTCAATATTCCGCATTTTCATAAACGCTCAAACGCCATTTTCTCGTAAATGGCTCCGAATTTTTTGTTCAAACTTTTCTAACGGATAGAGTTAATTGCACTCTTTAAGATGTCGTAAATTTCATTTTGGGGTACTTTTTTGTTTTGTCAAAAATTACACAAATGTAATATTTTCGAAACATCTCTCACATCTTTAATATGCACATTACCAGCAATTTGTAAACATTTTATTGTATTTGTGAGTGTAAGCGTTTCAAATGACTTCAAATGAAGTTTTTTGAAAACTCAAAACGTTTCTGTGAAAAAGAGCTTCAAATTCCGCATTTTTAGTTGCGCTTAAACGCTATTTTCGTAAAAACAGCTACAAATTTTTAAAAGAAAATTGCCATTTAGGACCAGGCTTTTGTGTTCTTTAATATTCTAAAATTAATATTTCCTTACGACCATTAGGAAACCGAAAAATTACGAAAATGTCAAAAAAGTACTTTGGGTGGCGATAGATGGCAGCTGGCTTCTTGGATTTGTAAAGCGTATGTACCGTCATATCAATTGTTTTCCTATCTCGCATTTAAAATTTTATGGCTCAGTTCGATTCCTCGTATGGCTCTGTTCGGCCCGTACGGTGCTAGTGTGGCGTAGTGGTTTAAGTGTCGGTTCGTTAACTTTAAGCATCAGAGTTCGGGGCTCGAAACGGAAAAAATATGCTGGTAGAAAACACTTTTGCTGGCTTATTTAGTGGTGTAATAGCATTTAGGACCATGTAGAAGCAGTGCGAGAAAGTACGTGCTTTGGAAACACCACTTTATATATATTTTTATTATTTATATTAGTTAATATTTGAACTCTACCTATAATTTTAAAAAGACAAAATATGCTTGTGACAAGTAATGTACAGTATTTGTGTACATTACTTGTCCCTCTTCTAGGGCAGGTTTTTTCGACCTCTTTCTCTGATCAAATTTTGAAATGGCTCCTTATTTTGCTTCTAGACATAATGCAGCCTCATGCGATCAAGTTTTATTGAGCTCTACATTATCTAATTGAGTAGGCGTAGAGGCAGAGATGAGAGCTGCTATTTTGTAAATAATATTATTTAAAATCAAATCTTCTGTTCATTTAGAGCTGAAAATTAAATTTCTATAACTCGAGAGCGAAAATGCCTAGTTTTCAGATGTTGCTAATCTCTCATTCGTGACACTTTTATTCATCCTTCAACTATGTACACTAAAAGGGTGGTAAAGAGATTCTGGAGTTCAAGTAAACGTGCGCAGATTATACCACTCTCTCGCACTTCAGAATACAGTTTTTACTTTTCTTTGAAGCAAATAAATCAAATCAGTAACAACTATTGAATTAAACTAATTGTATGGTGGTAGTTAAAATCAAAATAATTTTTAATTCTTACAATGCCAGTCTTCTTTACTTGCAAACCATTTAAACCAGTGTAAATGCAGAGTAACTTGTGGTATTTTCCCAAACAAGTACACATTTCAGTCATCATTTTATCTGAAAAATAATTAATTAAATAATTAATTACAAAACAAAAACTATCGATACGGATAGCCGAGATTGCTAAGACAGTAGTGCCGTGGGAATCTCGGGCGAAGGATCGCAGGTTCGAGTCCCGCCTTTGTCATGGTTGCATTTGTGTATGTCTGAACGGTTGTGTTGTCCATTCATCCTTTATTTACATCCCATACCCCCAGGACTTGCAACCCTGGGGGATAAAAATTGGATTTAGAGTAGAATGCTGATCCCGACAAAAGGAGTCACATACACTTGCCACGGGATAAATGTATCTGAGCTTCGGTAAGTGCATATGTATGTCCGCGTGATATTATAAGAAATGTGATCAACTCCTGTAGATTCCAGGTTCATTGGATCATCGTCATGTCTCACACTCAGAGATAAAATCAGTTGCCTCTGCAGCTTCATTGACGGAGAGATTCTAGGCAGGTTTATTAGTTTTCAAGCCAAAGAATGGGAATCGTTTGAACAAAACAGAGCTGAATTTTCTGCCAATAAGTTCTGCACCTTTTTAAGGGGGTCCGTGGCGTTGTGTTCTTTTGAGCCGTAACTTCACAAGTACGTCAGAATTTATATCTACTAGTGCTGTTATAAAAGAGAAAGTTAACGTTGTTGCTGGTGCCGAAGACATTTACGCAATTTAAGGCAGTATATTCGTTAGATCGACCCCGGATCGATCATCCCAAAAAGTACTTTAAATGAAATCAAAATCTCAGTTCTTCAAGATGGTAGGAAAAAAAATTGGCTCTTACCGGCGTAATTTTTTAATTATATAAGTTTAAATTAGTACAGGCTCTTATGAAAAACTTTCACGTACATAGGTTTTTAAAGTTATTGAAAAAGTGAAAGTACCTCCAAAAGGAGCCCCAAATTATCCTTTATTCAATAAGTAGTAATTTTTTAGGAATCGGATGTGATTAAAATATTTGAAATATACTTCACCGGGCATTCGGAGGAGTAATTGATAAAAAAATGCTGCGAAATGCATCGCAAATGGAAGTATTAGCTCTCGGCCTAGGAATTACGCTGTACAAATCATGCTATTGTACCAGTGTTTCTCTTGAAAACCACCATAACTTAAAATTTTGTATCACACACAACCACATATTATTTGACGATAATTCACTTTCATTGTGAACAATGTGCACTAGTATTCAATACATAAAGAAAGAAGAGGCTTAGGAATGAAAAATCATGCGAGATACTAAATTTGTTAATAAACAATGTTTTTCTGGAGCAACTATCCAATACGTCTCTTTTATTTACAAATAATTATTTAAAGGTTCCGTTCATTTTACAATCAGCTAATGTTAATCTGTAGATGTAATAAATTGAATACCTACTGTCACGAACATACCACCTTAAATGAAATCAGGATGCCTTTATGAAAAGATGAATAGACGTAAGTATATGTGTCACGCATAAGCAGTGGCGGCCGGCACGGAATTCTTTTGGTGAAGCCAGTTAGTAGGGAGTTTTAAGGAAGAGCCAGTTAGTAGGGAGTTTTAAGGAAGAGCCAGTTAGTAGGGAGTTTTAGGGGAGAGCCAGTTAGTAGGGAGTTTTAAGGAAGAGCCAGTTAGTAGGGAGTTTTAAGGAAGAGCCAGTTAGTAGGGAGTTTTAGGGAAGAGCCAGTTAGTAGGGAGTTTTAGGGAAGAGCCAGTTAGTAGGGAGTTAGGTGCGTCTTAGTGGGCAGCAATCGACTGCAATCGCGATCTTCTGCGCATACGTAGATGCACAAAAGTGATGAGAAACGTGAGCTGTGCATGAGTAGAAGATCGATTGTGCCATCGATTGCTTCAGCGCTTCGAGGTGCATAATCTCTTTAGTGATGATACATCGATAACAAACATCGATGTTCAAAAGTAAAATATGGATATTAATAAAACATCGATTAAAAACGCTTATCGATGTTTAAAGCCGGTTTGGTAATCTCTAACATTAAATTCGTGGGCAAAAAATTAACTTATTTCAGTGACAGTGTTTTTACTTTCTCGCCTTAGGAATACTTCGTAAGACGAGAAAGTTCTGTGATCGTGCACGGGAAAACGTCGAATTTTCGCCAGAAAAACTCTTATTGCTGGGGTCTGGTACCGAAAAAGTGGATAAATTCTATTGCTAAATTTAGAAAAAAATCCTCTAACTCGTGGTGTAACCAAAACCCATGTTCTGTTGCTTCTTGATACTGAAAAATAGATTGATGGCAAAACGTCCGTCCGTGCGTCTGTCCGTCCGTCTGTGGTCAACGCTAGCGCCTAAACCGTTCAGGCGATTTTCTTCAAAATTGATATTTCCCCATCACTTTTGCTGATGTCAAGACTCTTGGAATTTGAAATTAAATTTTGTTGTTGAATTGTGCGAAGAACGTTTAAGAGAATGATGCAGGTATCATATTCGTTGATATCTCCAATTTTTCGAAAATTGCAAAAAACAAGTTCAAAACCGCAAAAATGAAGATAGAGATATTTACCCCAAACAAAGTCGGTTGTACAAAATTAGCACTTTAAATAAGGTCATGTACACTTTTTTCAAGAAATGAGTAGTTTTTGCGTAAATTGCGTTTGAAATTTACCAAAAAGTGTCAGTACATAATTTTCGAATTTTTAACTTTTAACAATTTTTCACACCTCTGCTTGTATTTGTAAAGTGTATGTACCATTAAGCCAATAGTTTCTTTTTCATGAATTTACCATTTTATAGCTCGGTTAGATACATTTTATGGCTCTGTTCGTCCACACAGTTCTAGTATGGCGTAGTGGTAAAAGTGCCGGCTCGTTAACTTGGAGGATTGGATTTCGGGTCTCGAAACGGAAAGAGTTTGCTGGTAGAAAACACTTTTGCTGGTTGATGTAGAAGTGGAATAGCATTTAGGACCATGTCGAAGCAGTGCGAGAAAGTATGGGCGTTGGAAGCACCACTAGTTTCCTTTATGATTCAAATTAAACTGAAAACTAACTCAAAATAATGACAACAAATAAAAGTACGCACCTGAAAGCCTGAGCGGCCACAGTAATCTCAAGAGGTCGTTATTGTACTGTATGGAACAGAATGTAAACTTCTGCGCTGGTTCGATTTTGGTTCAGTCTCATCCGTAAGAGACGCATTTAAACCAACACAGCGTTCTTTAAACGGTTTTAAATGGGCAGAGACAGTGCTAATCCGTAGGTGTCTCAGCAGTGTAGAAAGAGGCCGGCAGATACCATTCCGTCATGAGAGTCTGTAGAGTACTGATAGAGCATTGACAGACTTCACGCTCGTTCAAATGAATTGGTATAAAGTTTTTAAATATTTTATAATTTAAAATATAAATATTTTTTAATAAACGATATTTTATACACATATTGGTGATGCCATGGCACACTGGCTCTACCCTCCCAGCCGCCACTGCGCATAACTCTATCTAGTTGCAAGGTTTTGAGCTGAAACTCGGCAAATACGTCAGAAGTAAGATCTAGTTGTGCCGTTCAGGATATCCTATTTTTTGGAGAATAATGTAACATTTTCAAAATATTGTAAAAAAAGGCAGTAATTTTTCTTAAATGTTTTTGCTGGAATAGAAGAAGATGCATTTATAACTAGTGGTGCTACAGACCAGCATAGACTTTCCAGTATTAGTTTTCTATTTATTTCTATACATTTTCCTTATTTATTCTCTATATTTCAGGATCTTAATTTTGGTTACCAAACAATGTTTTAGCAGTATTTCAAAATTCTCTTAGGTTTAAAATTATCTTAGGTTATGGCTCCAAAGTTTTCATATAAATTGCCATTTAGGACGAGGTTTTACTGTTTATTAATATTCTAAAATTAATATTTCCATTCTACCATTACAAAACCGAAAAATTAAGAAAATGTCAAAATAAATGTAGTTTGGGTGGCGATAGATGCCACCTAATACGAGTATGTGGCAATTCCGAATCGCTAGCCCAGACCTGAGGAAATAGAAAACTAACACGGGAAAGTCTGTGCCATTCTGTCGCACCACTAGTTTAATTTTTGTACATTTTCAAGCATTTACTAATGTTTTCAATTTTAAAATCTCATTGTAGAAAATACTGAATTTGTTGTGATTAACCCAGCAATCCTTACTTTACTGAAATCATATCAGGCCGTACTTTTGTAAAAGTAGTTTATAAGAGGGTAATTCATTTTATATATTAATAAAGCTAGCTCTACGTCCATGACCATGCTACAAGAAACCTGTTAATATGGCAACGGCAATGGCAATATAGCTATGCGAACTTGAAGCAAAAGTGTTAATTTCCATAGTGATGCTTTTAATTTGGCCAAGTGTAGAAACTTATTAACAGCATAATTTGAGGCGCTTAACGTGGGCATATTACCTTCACACGCCTTATTTTCAAAGCAATTTACGTGACATTTAATAGAAACTTAATTATGGTCGGCCAGCCAAATGCACTGATCGGGCAGACATTTTGCAGAAAACCAATTTTTCGATATCAAGGACCCGTCTTACTACAGGTGTTAGAGGAAGTAATTTTCTGCATATTGGAATACGATTTATCTAATTTTTCGACACCATGGTCCCACAAAACGTGTTTCATGTCTAAACATCGCAGAGTTTTTATTTCGTAGCCATTACGATACCTTCACTAAATTACGTAACTAGTATGTAATAAAGTAAATACGCGTAATAAGGGTGGATTTTATGAAGTTCGCTTTTCGAATTAAGTTGTGATGTGAAACGTATTTCGATACAGGTTTTCATGAGAAATCGACTATATTCATATTGTAAAAAAATTAAGTTCATAAGGCAATTAATTTGTTAATGAAGATTTTTACTGTTTTATATTTGAACAGAAACATACTGTACTCGAAAATTATTAGAGATTATTCGCTAAATAAAAATTAACTTGAAAATTTAAAAAATTACCATGTTCTTTCAGTAAAGATTCTCTTGATATAAGCTCGGGTGTTTGGTCCAACTTCATTATTGTGACATCAGTGCTATCGTTACTTATATTTGTCAAAATCTCGTGTGTACACTGATTAATATTAATAGGTTTTGACACTTTATACTTCTTTGTAGAATATTTGTTTGATGTAATGTTCAGTAAATCTAATACGCCATGGACTCGTGGACAGAATAGACAATTTTCTCTAGCACAAATGTCTTGTAAGTCCTTGAATAAACCATGACCATAACTTGTTCTTGAAATGAAATCTTCGACTGCAAGCTTGTAACAAAAAATTAAAACCATTAATGCCAAGTTACCTTTAAACAAATACATTTTCTCTCTTATAAAGTTTGTACAATACATGACATTAATTAATAATAAAGCTTATTAATACTCACAAATTCCTCGACAAACATAATTATTTTGAATTCATCCTTAGTGAAGTCCACCAAAAGATTTTCCACATTGGATGGGCTTACTCGGTTTATCATTGAACATTCTTCATTGTCAATAGGTCTGTAAAATTCGAGGTCATATTGTTGAGGTGATTTCATCACATTTACAGGTATGGAATTCTTTAATCAAGAATTCTCAATCACGGAATGTCTCGTAATTACACTTCTGCCAACACTGGTTATATGCTTACTTGAGAACTGCTATGCTGTTATTTTCTTACTAAGTACAGCATTTAAGCTCTCATTTAAAATATATTTGATCTCACCTCTTTGACGTCCAAGCTAACAGAGGAACATCGGCACATACGTTTACAGCAAATATACTAATTATGACACTAAGTAATAACATTTTCGTTTGATATCAACGTGAAGTGATTGATACATGAATAAATCATTACCTTCCACATTCCAGATAAAACAAAATGCAACCACACCAACAATAGAAACTAGACTGACCGTCCACAATATATAATTACTACTGTCATTTAATATCCTATCATATCACATCATTAGAAGGGAAAGGTTACATGAAAAAGAAAATTTATCAATATTCGTGTTATTTTCTCGCGTTATTACTCCTAAATGTACGTAGTTTTTGAGTTAAATTGCAGCGAAAGTATTATCCACTTAATATCCATCCTCATGCACTAACTTATAAACGACTCTTCTCCATGACACGTTTCTCCATTTCCTCGTTTTCGCCATACAGAAAAAGATATGTATTGCCGCAAAAAATCGATGTCGAGATTTTACGGGAATTACTCGTGTTGGGGTTCCTGATACCAAACGTGTTTTTTGCTTTCTCGCGTACTTACGTCTATAGGAGCATGTAGTAATAGGAGGGGAGTAAAAGTAATAATAAGAAATGTATGTAATGCTGTGGAAAGTCAATGTCGAGATTTTAATAGAAATTCGTTTTGGGATACTCTGATACCGAAGAAGTTGTTTTCTTCAAAACATTTGTTTTCCCATCTGGGAACAACATTAGTGCCTAAACCATTCTCAGGACTTTTTTCCAAAATGAATATTTCTCAATTGATCGAATTTGAAACAAAATTTTCAGGTTCGGGGTACTTCACTTGAAGTCAATGTTTGAGTTCTTTTGAAATATTTGTACACCACGGAATGCAACATCAGTCTTTCTCAGTTTTTTACCATTTCACGCCAGTATTATACTAGTTTTTTATTTTTTATTCATTGGCGCATGGCACATAAGGCAACATCATTTTATCTCTGTTAATATTGACCTGTGGAATTGGTTAATTGCCCACGTGCCTCCTACAAAGATTCTTCAATGCACTGTTTGGCCTGCATCTCCACAAAATGACTGCCAGAAGCGTCAATTCAAATAGAATCCTCCGGAGATAATCAATAACCTTAGTATTTTCATGAACAAATATTTCATTTCCGAAACGCATTTTAGTTTATCACGGTATTTAGAATAAGTTTCACGTATGTGGCAATCATAAGCCCAAGGCACTAGTTTATATGAATATGTGCTAAAAATAACAATTCGAGCATTCCAGGAGATTCAATATTTTTCATAAATGTTGGATGTCTTCATCATTTACATTTACGCCGCTATGTACCGTGACTATCATTTTGAACAAAACTGGATTTTAAATAAGTACATTTAAAATATTTACTGAACAGAACCTACAAACATTTGATACTATTAACGTATTCTAGTGTAAGCCACACGATGCTTTCCTTAGAGATTATTACTCGACTGTTTCACCGTTGACGCGGAGAAACGAGAAAATGCTCCGCACAGGAGACACCACCGTCTGCAGTTTCGTAGAGGCCAGTTTGAATTTCGCGTCTGGAAGTGATTTTTAAACTCAATTTTCGCAAAGACTTTTTTTTTTTCAGAAAAACTGGACCTGCAATTTTTTATGACGTGCAACACAGAATTTGGGGTATTTTTTTGTAACGGGAGCTTCTGGACACCTGTATATTTCAGTACGAGGTGTACTCAGCGAGCTATTGAGATATTAGCAAAAAGTAAGTCAAATTTTTCCTTAATGATAAATTTTCCTGACCCCCCCAAAAAACACGTAAGTGAAATATTGAAATCAAATTATCAGCTATATTGTGCAATTTATAACAACTTTTAATAGTTACGAACAAATAGTGCAACAACTTATACATTGCAGTTGATAAAAAAAATAAATTGCATTTTAAATTAGTAAAACTCTATCTGGAAAAAGTGTTAGAAAATATAATTTTTTAGATGCCGCATGTACGGAATGCTGCTATTAAAAATTGGGTCTGGAAATTTATTTTCTTCATGAGCCTATATCTGGAAAACGTAATAAGTGATTTAACAAATAAGAAATAGTTTTCAACATACTATATTTTACTTATTTAACCATACCTTGTTGGAATGCACCTTATACTGCAACACATTGTATAAACATAGTATGCATTTTACACCCTTTCTTCCCCCTTAAACTACGTCTATGACAAGTCGGTCGCGCCACACTTTTAAGATAAAAAGTAGATCTTATATATAAAAAAATTGGTCACCCCTGATCTACAGTACAAGTGTTAACTTTTACAACTAAGTAAAATGGTGATATTTCCAAATGTATATCCTTAGGTAATGAAACATTGTGAAACGTAGATACGGTAAAAATATACTGCGGATATTTTTAATGTGTGCATTGGTTTGTTATCACCGTAAATTTTACGTCGTAGGAATTTACTGTCTAAATTTATATTGGGATTTAAAGTATATATTTAAATGAAATGTTTTATTACGTAAGGCATTGGGATAGGCTGCGCAACAGCACACTCATGTCCGTGCACAACGCTATCTACACTTGTAGATGGCGTTACCTTGCACTATGTGGCGAAGCCTAGCAATAGGCAGTTTCTGTATCTTCAAACGTTAACGCAATCGACAACACTATCGATCTTCTGTGCGTGCTTAGTACAAGCTCCGCATCACTTTTGTGCATCAACGCATGGTCACAAGATGTGGTCGATGCCCGCCCGCTAAGGCGTGCAAACGCTCCCTATCATCGTCAGCAATATAGATATCAATAGCGGGTGAGGTTGGAAAACAGGTTTGCACAGGTCGAAATGGAAGAAGTTCTGAACTATGGCGACAGAGTGCGCTAAATTCCCATAATGTCACATCCTCTTGATTTGCATTTGTTCGTCTGGAGCTTCCCACAACTGATCTGTAAATGAAATTATTTTATTAAATGATTGTGCCTTAAGTCACGTATGCAGATACTTACAAATACAGATAAATGTTACCAATTTCATGTTGCATCATGGGAATAAACAGTCGCACACCCTGCCGTTAGAGTTGGGAACGGATTCGATATGGCATAATCGACTGATCGATTAACATGAGATACGAGTCGCCCGCTAAATCCGACGCATTAGCGGACTCCGCTGTCACTTTGGGTTCGAGGTGGCGCATGCGCATGCATTCTGAAGATATCCGTCCGACACCTGACAGTTTGTTATCGGAGCCTCTTATCAATTGCTGACTTCATGGGCGCCGACCTTCGCATACACTGCACAATCAGCTGCTGTTGTAGTAATCTGGATACATCAAGAGGCACGACACATTGTTTCAGCGACTGGTAAGAAACTACTTTTTTCCTAGCATGGCATACGTTTAGTTTACGCCGGGGGAACATAGCTTGTCGTTGCATTACGGATTTCTAATCTCGACGGGGATTTTCCGAAGCAATGAGATGCCAAATAGGACAGATAAATAGGATAAATGACCGTCTCATTACTTGGCACTGGTATGAAAAAGTCTCTGCCATTCTGTAGCACATTCTGTAGTACTTTCTACATGTTACCGGCATTTTTACGGAAATTGCAAAATTATGTTTTCGTGTTTCAGATCGTTTTTTCCCTAATAGATAAAAGTATTATCTTCGTGCATACACAAGATGTGTACTACGTATATAAAAAGTAAAGTATATGTAAAATACATTTTGCACCATATGTTTGTTTAATACGTTTAATTTAACATAAGTATACTGTCAATGTATTTCAAAGTGATACGCTAATTTGCGTATATTTACCAATATTTATTATCATGTTGAAATATGCAAATACATATCATCACAACATTTGCATACAATAGAAAACAATACTTGCAATCATTTGTCAAGTAAATCGAATTTTGATGTTTATCAATACCAATTATGAACTACTGAGTTACCCTCATCAAAACGCGATGTTGTGACAATATCTAGAAACTTGCGAAGTATTATGCAAGCCTCTGAGCTATATCGTATACACAAAATACATCTTTTAGCCTCGTTACCACTACGGTTACATCAAGGCATTGTAAATGGTTTCGCTTAGTAACTCATTTCTAGGTTTTGCGGCTACGTTATGTTTACGTTTAAGTTTGCATTGTGAATGAGGACTTATTAAGCGAGACCATTCACAATGCCTTGACGTAACCGTAGACGTGAATCTGTAAACGTAACAGTTCACAAGTACCAAGCTTTTACGTTAAGTTTACATTCGAATTCTACCGAAGACCAATCAGCGAGCAGCATGAAACAAACAAACATAGTGGGTTTCAGATTGTGTTCAGGTAGTTTGTGGTTGTCATTTCATTTCAGTTATGTAATGAACTAGTTTTCGAATGGTTTTGTTGTGAGTAATGAATTCAATGTAAGAATGTGGGCCATTTTTATTGTGACTTTAGTTTGACGTGGAGAATAAAATAATTACATTCGACGAATTACTCGTGTATTGGGTACAAGAGAATCCTTGTTTATAAAATAAAGGAAATGCGAGCACTAATACAACAGCAACTCGCATTTATTTATAAAGACAAATGGATAGAAAAATCAAATAAAAAGCAAGAACCATGGTGAAAAGATCTTTCCACCATGCTAGAAACGAATCAGCAATCGATCAAGCTTTCAATACGGTGAAATCTGATTGGCTCAGGCGAAACTTACATTCCAGCTTACGTTCGTCATTGTAAATGCTTGTTTTTACGAGTACATTTTACAGCTCAGTTTACGGCATTACGTTACGTTAAGTTTGCATTGTGAATGCGGGCAGCAAAAATTGGCAAAACAGGTTCTCGAAGAGTCAAAGATGATATACAAAACATAATTTTGTTACGTACGTAATAATACGTGTTTATACAGTAGCGCAGCTCCGTGTTAAATGCTCTGAGATGACTCGAACTGTTTCTCAATGACTCGAGCGACCCGCGCACCGATCAAGGAATACTGCGTCACCTTACAATTCGTAATACAGCATCATTCTCCTAAATCTAACCAAAAAGTAAACTAAAACATAAAATACAAGATAAACTAAAAAAACATCCGAAGTAGCAATTTTGAACAATTGTTAAGGAATGAAATGATTTAGATCTGATGAATGTTGTCCACTGAAAGTGAATAATGGAATGATGGGGAAGAACAAGTATTTCTATTCTGTTCATGAAAATATCTAGAAAATTAAGTAATCCAAGTTGTAAATAAGGGTATCCAGGAGGTAATAACATTTCTTTTAGGAGGAAATAAATTTCCGTCTTTTCTTTCTAGGATTACTGGAGAAGTAAAAACCAACAAAAAAGCAAAAACAAAAAATAATTCGAGATACTTTCCTTCATTATTGCTGCATTTAGTTGATCTACAGTGTGTTCCTTTCCTTACTATTAATGTGTAAACTGGAAAAGTGTAAGAATTTAGTTGGTACGTACCAAATATGTTCCGATACATGTCAAATATAAGGTTAAAACGTTACTTCGGTGTAATTTTATGTGTTATTTAATGACTTGCCCATGAAATTCTAGGAATTTTAAACCACGAGGTCAGGAAATAATACGAATATCTTTTAACATTTAACTTACTCTTAATAACCGCAATATCACAAACAAATCCATATACTTGAGGAGCTATTCGTTGTTTTGACTTGAGTTTCACCCAGGGCCGTTTCCATAGCGTCGGGGGTCTTCGGACTACGTTAATTTGTGCCCCTATTCATACTTTCACCGATTCCCCCACCCTCCATTTAAAGATAAGTCTTGTTTCAAAAAACAAACCCCAAAAAATTCTCATCACTGAGTGACATTCTCGCATCAACCACAAACATTCCTTTTCATAAATATTTCACTTATCATACATCATTTTTATATGATTTTTTATTACATTTTGATTGTCACATTTTTATATGATTTTTTATTTTATTTTTTGAAAACTTAAGTATAATATACTGTGGTTAAAACCATACACAGAATGCGTATAAAATTGATAAGCAATTATGCACACTGGGTCTAAAGGACTTCAACGTTTCAAAACTACAAAATTGTAGTCACAGATTTTTGCCTCAGACAAAGTCTCGTTTAAAAATGTCAGCTCGTTAAGGACATATACATTTTTTGAAAAAAAAAAACAAGTAGCTTTCGCGTAATTTGCACTTGAAATGTACAGAATTTCTAAAAGTAGTGGTGCTACAACAGCAAATACTTTCCCGCGTTATTGGAAACAGGTGCGTCATATTGAAATATTGCATTTTCTGCGCTACTAACACATTAGCTATTATTTGAAAACGTCCAACTCAACCAAGAAGCGAGAAACTCAGTTTCAATCCCAGTGTTGTCAAAAATACGTAATTTTGCTTGGCAAATAGTATTTATACAGTAATTAGAATATATGCAATTGACATCAAAATATTTACGAAAATTCTGGCCTCTCACGCGTGAGTTGCCTTTCGTCGTAAGACGTACAGTTCTGACACGTTTCATCGTTTTTCTTTTATTCAACGCGCAGTAAATTTCTTTAAGGATAAGATGTTATTTAAATGGTATATAATTAGACCCCGGAACTTCATGCAATAAAAAAGTTAAAAATATGCATGCAACCATGCACTTAAAATTGCCAATATATGCACATAAAACAGCCAACATATGAGCTTAAAACAAAGAATATGCATTAAACAAAAAGAGTTAGCAACTATTAACATTGTTTGTAGGTAATCATTTTACCCCCTAGTAGAACACGCCTATAATAAAATAATTTTCATATTAAGTGTAGAAAGTTTCCATTTGTTTGACGGTCGAGATCGAGAGTCTTTGCCGAGACCATAGGTGGAAGCAAAAAATCTTAATCGAGACCGTTAAAAAACGGAAATTTCACACGTGAAATACGAACATTTTTCTACAATTGCTTAAAAATATAATACAAAAGTTTGTACTGTAAACTTGTATTGGAAAAAGAAGTCTGATACCCCGGGAAATATAGAAATGAATTTAATAGGGCCATGATTAGAGAAAAATATTCTAAAACCATGCAAAAATACTCTACTCATTACAAATGATAGAGCACTTGGTGCAAAAAGCAAATATTTAAAATCAAATATCAACATAAATTTGACAATTATAACTCCTTTTCATACAGTAATATCAAGTCACAACAATGACACGCGAAGCGGAATTCCATTGTTGTATTCCCTGCATTGTTGATGTTCCCTGAGAGCTAGATCTTTTTATTTCAAATATTTCAAAATAAATAATTTCTAAAAGATTAATGTGTAAATGTACAACCAAAGGTCGAGTGTAAGAAACGAACAAAGAAATAATATACAAATTCTAACTTACGAAGCATCCAACTGCCTGAAACGCAGTAAATTTGTGAACTATTATGTTTGTCACGAAATTATAGAAAAACTACTCGTATTTTAAAAAATTTCAACATGACCTTATTTGAAGATATGTTTTGATGATCACATTTAATTAAGAAAAAATTGTATCTTCACAATTGTAGTTGTAAGAAGACGCCGAAATTTTGTTATTTTTTTAATTTTTGCAAAATCAGGGATTTCAACGAATATGAAACCTGTACCATTCTCTTAAGCTCTCTTTATGCTATGTAAGGTACCAATTTAATAAAAAAATATTTTGAACATGATCTTATTTGAACATCTGAAGTTTTTTATGAACACATTTCATTAAGAAAAAATGTATCTTCATAATTGTAGTTGTAGGAAAACGCCGAAAAATATTTGAATTTTTTCAATTTTCGAAAAATTAGAGTTTTCAACCAATATGAGACCTGCGTCATTCTCTTAAACTCTCTTCAGACTATTCATAAACAAAATTTATTCCAAATTGTTGGCGCAGTTTTTTGAAAATTTTGAAAATGTCCCAGGAGCTTCATGTTAAGTACCCCCCAAAATTAAAATATCGGTTTCAAATTCCAGGGACCTCGACATCAGCCAGATCGATCTGGGAATATCAATTTTGGAGAAAATCGGTTGAACGGTTTAGACGCTAGCGTTTTTCACAGACAGATGGAGAGAGAGAGACGGACGGACAGTAATTTTTAATAAGTTTTCATGAAGTAAAAAATCTTTATCGTGAATAATATAGTTTTGAGTTATAATTTTTTTCAATTTTCGAAAATACGGAGAGTGTACCAAAAATGATACTTGTGAAAATTTTAAAAGGGTACTTTATTGGAGAAAAATAAAGAAAAAAACTTTGAGCCTCTTTTGAAAAACCTTGTTTATAAAATTGCCTGTATCCCAGGCAAATTTACGCGAAAATTACATTTTTTTAAAATTGTACGTGACCTTATTTTATGAATTATTTCTGACGGCCAGATTTTATTAAGGACAAATATCGATCTTCAATAGGACGTAGGACGACGTCGCAACCTTTTGAACTATTGGAATTTTCAAAATCTCAGAACTCAACGAAAATGCGGCATACATAATTTCTTTAAGCATCTTTTGCTCTGTCCGAGAAAAAAATTAACTAGTGGTGCAACAGAATGGCACAGACCTTCCCGTATTAGTTTTCTATTTCCTTTGAGTCGGCTAGCTATTTCGACTTGCCACATTATCTAACCAGACACACAAACTACATTCATTAGGCATTTTCTTAATTTTTCGGTTTCCTAATGCTAGAACGGAAATATTAATTTTAAAACATTAAAGAAAAATAAAACCTCGTACTAAATGGCAATTCTCTTTGAAAAATTTGGAGTCGTTTTAAAAAAATGACGTTTAACCGCTACAAAAATTGCGAAATTTGAAGCTTTTTTTCACAGAAAATTTTTGAGTGTTTAAGAAACTTCATTTGAAGCATTTTAACCCACAAATACAACAATGTTTACGAATTGCTGGAATGTGCATATTAACGGTGTGAGTGATCTGCCAAAAAATTACATTTGTGTAATTTTTGAACAAAAAAAATGCCCCAAAATGAACTTTACGTCATATAAAAGACAGCAATTAGCACTATCCATTCGAAAAGTTTGAAGAATAATTTGGATCCGTTTTTTGAGAAAATGCCTTTTGAACGTTTCTGAAAATGCGAAATTTTGGTATAGTTTTCTCAGAAAACGGTTCAGTTTTCGAGAAAATTTATATGACTTTTTTAAAGCACATGTACTCATAAGTAGATTCAAGAGACAAGAAAAAAAAACCTTTTCGTCATTTGAAAAAGCAAAAGAGTAGAGCAATATGGCGTGTATGTCATGTCATAGAGTACATTTAGCATCATCTCTACCAGAAGTTATCGAAAAAATTTGGGGCTATTTTTGAGAAAATCAGGTTTTTGTATTTTTTTTAAACTGCTCATATTGCACCCAATATTGCGCAAAAAACTACTAAAATTTTCCAAAAATGTACATGACCTTAATGAAAGAACTGAATTTGGAGAAAAAAATGTAATTCACGATAATATCTCTATCTTCTATTTTGTAGTTGTAGGAAGACGGCGAAAAAATGTCAAACTTTTGCAATTATCGAAAATTCAGAGTTAACCGTGAAAATCGGACCTATACCATATTTATAAGTATGTTTTACTCTATTCCCACAAGAAATTTAAAGAAAAAATTTGAAGCCGTTTTTTGAGAAAATGTTGGACATTTTCAGGGGGCTTCATATTAAATACCTCCAAATTTTGAAGAATGATTTTCAAAATTGCAGCGCCTCGAGTCGAACAAAATCGACCGGGGAATATCTATTTCGGAAGGAATCGTACTTATGGTTTAGGCGCTAGTGTTGTTCACAGACTGACGGACAGAGGGACGGACGGACGTTTTGAAAAAAAACACACTTTTTCGGTATCAGAGGCCCCCAAAACATGTATTTCCGTTAAAATTTCGAAATCGATTTTCTGCAGAATTACGTAACATTCATTACACTACGTTTATTACTCCGTATATAAGTACGTTCACAGGAGTGTAAAAAATCTTTAGAATCATTTTTGTGAAAATTTTGAAAATGTTGAAGTTTTACGTAAAGAACCTCCAAATAACAAAATATCCGTTTCAAACTCGCAGGTCTAGATTTTGTTGAGATGAATTGGGGAATATCTATTTTGAAGAAAATGGTCTGTTAGAGGAAGTAATTTACTGTAAATAGAGACAACATTGATAGTTTTTCGCGTTAACAGAGCTCGGCACAAAGTGTTTTTCTCTCGAAAATTTGTCTTTTGTTCGCAGCATTCGAATTCTTTCTCTATATTGCGTAATCAATGTGTGGTAAAGTAAAAACGTAACTGATAACTAAGTGTCTGTTTTTAAGACCCTAGGACGCATCACTTCCGCGTTATGCACAATGAGGTGTAATGCATCGAAATATATGTTGCGTATGTTGCGGGTTGCTTGCGCGCTTGATGTCGTACTCACAATCTGAGAACTTTTAACTGTCTTCTGAAATGTATTGGTATAGGAATGGTTCCCTAGGATTAATTCCCTTTTCAGCAGCAGTACACTTCCAGGTTTAAAATATAATGAAATAATAACATTGATCTTTGCAGGCAAAAATGGCCACCGCTGGTGTACAATCTAATGGCGAAGAGCCCGCTAGTGAGAGATCTTATGAAGAAGTCTTACAGAGCGTTGGCCTAGGTCTGAAGTGCATGAGGGAAGCCTTACAGCAACAGTGCCAGGACGCCCAGCGCCAACTCGAGAAAAGATTGCAAGAAGCTCTTTATCGACTAGAACAAAACTTACAAAACGACTTTCGCCAACAGTTACAAGAGGTCCAACGACTCCACGATCGACGGCTGCATGAAGCTCTTCGGCAACAGGAGCTGTCACTGCAGCACGACTTTCGGAAGCTCCTGAAAGACTCTGCGTTCCTCGTTCAGCAAAAGATGCAGATCACATCCCCTCCTGCGTCTGTGGAGGTGAAGGCAACGAGGGAGAGACAGGCCTTGGAGCTCGTCGCAGAATTGTTGGAGGAAGCAAGTCTGAGAGCGGAGCAGAGTTACGCTTCGTCCACTGGAGGACACAGACAGCAGGTAGATCTGGAGGCACGCATGGAGAAACTGGAGGCGTCCATGGAGAAGGCACTGGGGGACGTCTTTCCTCGAGTTGACGCGTTACTGACACGCCTTGACGAACCACACCATCCACTGACTCCCTCCTCTCTTTCTTTCATATCCAGCTTCCCGTCTACTTCTTTAAACCCAGTGCCATCCACCAACTCTGGGTCCTCCACATCCAACATTTCTACTTCAAATTCCTCCATCCCTAGTGCTTCGTTGCCACACATTCCACCCTCTTCCAACAGCATCCTTTGTTCCTCGGAGCCTGAATTAACCTCTCAAACCACAACTGCGTCCTCCACCGGTGTCTCAACATCCCCCAACTCTATTCCCACTTCTGGATCTAATTCTAAATCCTCGTCTATCAACTCTGCGGCTGATTCTTGCGTAGTTATCCCAACCTCAGCGTCCCTCAACACGACAATCGACATTTCTGCTTCCAACTCTTCTACTTCAAACTCCTCCACCCTTAATTCAAACGCCTACACTTCACGCTCCTCGATCACTAACCCCGTCATATCTAACATTTCCGCCTCAACCTCTCCAGAGTCAAACTCCACCTCAGTTCCAATCACTTCTCCTACTGCATCCTCGACATCCAACCCGATTCCTACCTTTTCAACTTCATCCACATCTTCATTCATTTCCATCACTAAGTCCTCTTTCACTTCCATTTCAACACCTTCAACATCTTCCACTTCAAATGCCTCCACCCCCTTCTCCTCCACTTCTACCTCTTGCACTGACAGTCCTGCTCCTCACCACAGATCTGCTGCCACAGCCTTGCAAGCAAACGACAACTCCTCTGCCGCCGGTGTTGACTTAATGAACGAATTAGGTGAAGCGGTTCTCGATGGAAGGGTAGATGATGCTCGGAGACTCTTCAACGAGGGAGTGTCATCATTTCTGTCTTGGATCAAGCAATAAAAATTCTGTTAGAGTTTTTTTTATGGAAAGGAAATGTTTGTCGGTTCTGCATGCGCCAGATTTTAACTCTCGTACCATATTTACTTTTTTCTGACGTACTTTATGATATTGCTGGATTCCAAGTTTTAATAGCACCTGGGAGTGACAAACATGAACTTAACAGTAATATACGAAATAGGTGTAAATCAATTAATTCATATATCTGTTGAAATTTTAGTTTTTGATTTGTTATTTTCTATAGTTAAATATTGTTTAGTATTAAATATAACAGTTCAAGTGTCATGACAATGTAAATTTAAGGTATAATACGTAAGTATTTCATCCTCATTTTTAAATATGAAGACCTTGGGGCAATAACATGCCTTGCCACATTTCTGATGAAATTGAAATATTAGTGTACTTCGACGCCCCATAGATGTATCTAGGTGTTGGGTTTTTATTTTAAATATTCTCCTCAAAATGGCAATGTAATTCATAAATGAATGGTCTTTATCCCTATGGGTAGAATGCAGTGTCTAATCCTTTATTTGTCTTTTTCTCAAAACTTACATATAATGGCATAGCATGATATTGCTCCGAGGTTATCACATAAATGACACGTTTGTAATCTGAAAAAAATATTTAAAACAAAAGCTGTAATAATTATATTAGAGAGAAAACTGAAATACCATACGACTTCTTGATCACCAGCGTCTTTGCAATTCTTGCCAAGTGTCTGGCTAGTTTTGTGCTCTTTATATTCTTCAATGACCTTCCTAGATTGATAACCCCTTCCTGTCGAGTGGTACGTACATAATATTTTCGTGCATTCCTCATTCGTGAACACAGACTACAGAATGTCTCAGAATGAATGTTACAAACTTTTAGTGCATGTAAAGGGGTCGAAAAATATCAATATTTTTTCAATGAATATGTAGGAGAATTTCTTACAACAGATATATTACTCGTTCACTTTACATTTGCAGACGGCAGAATTAGGAACTAATGTTGTTTTGAAAGTGAAGGCCCGAACACACAACCGAGATTACACGAATGGCCCCGATGTCAATCAGCATCTGACCAATCAGCAGTCTCCGAAGGCAGCACAAGCTCTACGGAGTCTGTAGTATGGACACAGCTGACGAATTATGCCTTTCTGGCAGTGAGCTGGATTCGTGCTCTTAAATGATTAAGATAATATACAATAAAATAGATCACACTACACACTATTCACAACATTCACGTACAATACTTTTATTTCTTCTTTGCACTTATCTACTGCTTAATGGTTATGTTCTTGCCCCACCAAGGTTGTGTGCTGCTCACCGCCACCTATATCATATTAAACGGTCAGTATCTACTGCAGACGCGCGTTTCTCATTCAGTCGGCGGTGACGTCATGTAAACAGATCGCAGCGCTCCGTCTGCAAATGTAAAGTGAACGAGTAATACACATGTGACATTTACCCCTGACTTTTGAGCAACCCCGTGTGCGCTGATGTTCCGCAGGTCAAGTTCTGACGCAGTCAAGGAGATTTCATGTACCTGCTGAACATCTGTGCATACCGGGTTGCTTGAAATTCAGGGGCAAATGTCAATGTGTAACTCAGTTTTGTGAAATTTCCCACTAAAAGTTCTCTGGCAAAAAGTGATCATTTTCGACCCCTCTGCATACTCTAGAAGTTTAAACATTTATTCTGAGACACGAGTTTTTCTGGGCCCACGTAACAGAAAAATTTCATTAATAAAAAGGAGGAAATATTTGAAAAGTTGCAATAAGTCTAGAATCTACAAAACAGACAAAATGCCAAGAATATTGAAGGCAAAAAACAAATGTATGGGAACAATATTCTCTTGTGCGTTAAACTATTTGTTTAACATGCTCGAGAGAACAAACTATACTGAGATTTTTCTAACTGCGACCCTCAAGGCCACTCAAATCCCATCTTCGCGATGGAATATGTCACGGCATTTCGCGTCTTTCTCAGTCGTTCCGCTAGATTTCGCACGATCACGACCGTATGAAGCAGTGCTTGCGATCATGCAACTTCTACCGGCAAGACCGAGAAAAGATGCGAAATGCCGTGACATATTCCATCGCGAAGATGGGATTTGAGTGGCCTTGAGGGTCGCTGTTGGAAAAATCGCAGTATAATTGAAGCCTGGGACAAAAGGTCTTATGTGTAGTACGACGGGTAAGGTTATCGCGGAGAGGAGACTTCTATCATCCGTGACTGAAGCAAGCCCGAACAAGCAAGAGCGCTTCTGATAGATGCAGAAGGGTTTTTATGCGAAAGAAACATGTTCATTGCATGTGCTAGATATTTAAAGACCTCGCAACAAACGTCAAGGTTAAATCCTGCTAACTTGCGTATAGGCTTGCAAATAGCAACTTATCTTATTCGACATCTGACCAAAGTTTGCGCAATAGAGTCCCTAGATGCAGAGAGTAGCGCATTCCATTGTTCCACCGAACCCGCCATTTGTCCAGATGTCACGAAAATTGGAACTGTGTAGTATTCTCTATGTTGAGAAATGTGAATCTACCGCAAATCAACATTAATATTCTTGAAAATCTTCATGATGTCACCAATTATTTTAATTTCCGTTCAGTTACTGTTTGGTGCCTTACGGGTTTGTCGAGTGAGAGGATATTAAATGGCGGAGGTTGCGCTACTCTCTGTATCTAGGGACTCTATTGCGCAACAGTTCCAACTGCACTCTGGCGGCCACGAGACGAACAAAGTTCAGCAGGTGGTCGCCCTGAACGTCCGGTTAATAGCTTGATATTTTGTAGAAGAAAGTGATTTGGGTATTTAATGACTAGTGCGATCAATAACTTTCCCCAACGGTAAATTATTGAGCAGATTAGCTATTTGGAAATGGATGTGTCTTACTGACAAGATCCCATTCATCTTTGATTATCGTTAGACACAAATTCAGTTTATTTGGAAAAATAATTTGTTGTACATGCGAGATGCAAATGTGCTGAAACGGTCAAGAGGGAATATTCCAGATGTACAGATGGATCGAGTATATTATGCCCTTGAACTCTTGTTATAGTAATTTAAGTAACTAGTGTAAAAGGTGAGAATCTGGTGTACAAATTATGTATTGCAATGAGTACGTCATATACACTTTCGTACGAGTTACGTGTGAAATTGTTTGCACCAATTCATGGAAGCTTAGTATTTTGTTTTCTCTGCACGAACCCAGTTGTTTTACAAGACCATGATTTCTTTGCGGTATGCGTACGGAATAATCTATTTTGCCGTACTCATATCGCAAAGTGAAACTTTCCAATGGACAATTTAGGAAGTATTTACTATGCATGAGTGCTGAATATTCCTTTAATGAGTACATTTTAAAGCCCTTCCATAATTGTAAAACACTATTAAAAACAATTTTATAAAATAAATGATGATTTTTTCACAAACGTGGTTTGTTGTGTTAGAAGCATAAAAGAGAAGAAACTGACAGTTTGAACATTTTAATTCATAGGTACTGACTTTTGTTGGCGAATATTTTTAAACTTATAGAAAAATTTTTAAAAAATCATGGAGAATTATTAATGGAAGACGGAAATTAAGTTTACAAAATCAGACATTAAAGTGTACTGCAAAGAGTTATTTACTGATACGTTAATCTTGTAATTGTTAATTTTAAGTAATGTAAATATTTAACATGGTTAGAAGGAAGAGCAAGCTTAATGACCTAACCCTGACCATTAATAAAATACAATTCCTTTACAATAATAATAATAATAATTATTATTATTATTATTATTAACATTATTCTAACGCTTAAATAAGTGTGTAATTAACGTTTAAAAATTTAGCCCATACATGTCTGAAGTTCTTTTACAGGTGATTTGTATAGTTTCTTGTTTGACTAGTTTCCATTGTTACGGACAAAACGTAATTTAAATTTCATGCTACTGTTAATTCAAAATTCATCTTTTCAAATTTACAACCTCGCCGAAGTCGCAATGAGTGGGCTGTGGCGTGTTGGGGTGCCGTAAATGAGAGACAGGTGTACCGCAAGAAAATAATAGTTTTTACGTAACTGGTACTGAAATTGGCGTACAAATGAAATATTGACGGACGAGGGGAAGAAGGGAGCCGAGAACGGCATTTTGAAATGAGTACGTCAAAGTCACTTTCGAACATTATTTTGAGTACGCACTCCATCAAATTTACAAGTATAATCTAGTATCATTCTCAAAACGCTAAGCCAGGGCTTTCCAACTGGCGGCCCGCCGGATATTTTTGTGCGGCCCGCGACTGCTTTGAAAAATTATATTACACCAACCAAATACGATACAATTAAACAACTCATCTTATTTTTATTTAATGATATAGGTAAACATTTTCTCATAGTATGTACATTATCATTGACTATGTTGAATAAAAGTCGTATCTAATATATATCAGTATAATCCCAAAAGTGAGAGTCCAAACCGCAGCTTAACTAGAATTTGATAGGTGGTCTATAATCCCTTTTACGTTGGACCCCTGCGCTAAGCGACAGTCATTGATTCATGCGCCCGAGTGCTTATTAATACGTAGCTGTTTTATATGACCATGACTTCTTTGCGATACGCGTACGGTAAAGTGCTTTGCCGTACGCATAAACCAAAGTCATTAAACAGTGAAGTAAAGTACTGGTTTTCATGCATGAGTGCGAGAAACAAATACTGAAAATGGACTGTCAAGAAGTTTGAATTTTTATTCCTGACTGATCTGTGGAATCAAATATTTCATTCATTCCAGTGTAACATGTTATAGCCATCAGCATTTTTATATGCGATGCAATTGGCGTGAAGAGTCAACAGGACCGTTTATCTACAAGCCAAATAAACAGTTCCTTAGGGGGGCTTCTTCCATGGGGAGTCCCGCACCCCAAACGAAAATATATATATTTTAATTTCATCACATCTGTAAAAAAGTGTAAATCGAATACATATGTTCAAAAATTTATTAATTTTCATTTGTATTAGGACAAAAATTATTGTAATTAGGGCAAATATTTATTGTAATTAGTGCTTGTTAGATAATCTGGATTTTTTCTGGAAGTGACCCTAAGGTGATTTTCTGCTTAGGGCCCTGCAGTATCTAAATTCATGGAATGGAATGTGTGTAAAACCATTTCTTTCATTTTCTCCATTTATGCAAATTGTATCAAAAATAAATAAAATCTGTCAGATAAAATTATTTTTTTTAAGTTTGAAAAAGCAGAAAAATATTGTTATATTTTACCCGTGTTACGTAAATAATGATAAAATACAAACTATCTTTATTCTGCGTTGTAATATTTTTTCGCAGTAAATAACATATTTTTGAAATTACCACCAATTGACGTATTTAAATAATATTTAGGTAGTTTTATTTTAGAATAATGTGTAAGAACAAGCCGCAAGATTTTAAATCTTTGTACAGAGCGTAATAAAAAGCTTTATTGTAATATTCTCAAAAATAAAAATATTTTTCTACACGTCCCGGTGTATTTCTAAATTCTATGACCATCCTAGCATGTTCACACTAAAATCTGTGCAGTTACAGAGAGTTATGTGGAAGTATTTGCCGTAGAAGCTGTCGTAAACCATCGAGTATTACATTTTGTGAACCATACATGGCATACAGGCCAGTAAACGTGCTAAAATTTAGTAATATTATATAAACATTGCAAACAAAAATACAAGAAATATATGCTCTTGTAGTACTACTACCAGAGTTGGGCAGTATTTATTATATAAGTATTTAAATACTTGTATTTGAAATACGTATTTAAATACATTTTGTATTTGAAAAACTATTTTTTTTTAGTTTTTCGGACATGTATTTTAGAGATGTATTTAAATTCAAGAAATATGTGTATTTAAAAAACAAAACACTTAAAATACTTTAAATACAGATGAAGAAGGTAACGATAATATTTTATTTTTATCTGATTCCGCAAGTAAACGCACCTCAATGAAACAAAATTACAGCTCCTTTCAGCTGTTGAATTTGAATTCCCTTCAATTTTAAATGAAAAATCTAAATTATTAAAACTAATGGACAATTATTCAACAATAAACTAGAGATACTACAGAATGGCTTAGACTATTCCAGTATTGTTCTCGGCTAACTATTGGACTTGACACATTATCTTGCCAGCTAGCAGTTATCGCCGCCCAAAGTACATTCATTTGACATTTTCTTATTTTTTCGGTTTCCTAATGGTAGAACGGAAAAAGTATTTAGAAAATTAAAGAACAGTAAACCCCGTCCTAAATGGCAATTTTCTTTGAAAAATTTAGAGCCGTTTTCAAGAAAATTGCGTTTAAGCGCTCCTATAAATTCGAAATTTGAAGCTCTTTTTCACAGAAAATTTTTGACTTTTCGAAAAAATTCATTTGAAGCACTTCCATTTACTAATAGAATAGTGTTTACAAATTGCTGGAAATGTGCATATAAACGGTGTGAGAGTCTGCGGGAGATAAGATGTTCAAGACACGACAAGATAAAGAGAGACGACATAAGAAAATAACTAAATATCTTCTTCTTAACATCACCGATCGAAGATAACAGAGGTAACAGATAATGGCATAAATATGTCGAAAGATTCACAAATACTAGATTGCCGAAACTAACATGAAGTTATAAACATGAAGGCAAGAGAGATCCTGGGTGACCATGGGTAGATAATCCGGAACAAGTGCAAGCCTAATCCATGGAGGCAGAAGAATATTCCTATTATTTAAAGACAGTTATATTATTATGTTAAAACACAGAAGAAATATTAAACATATATTTCACTTTGTATTTTTGCCGTGTACAACGTTTTGACGATGATTTGTCGTCATCTTCAGGTACAGACGTCTGTGGCTCACATGTGGTTCACGGACGTACAAAACTATCGAGTGATACAGTTTTGTGAACTGTATTTTCTGTTCCTGAAGATGACGGCAAAACCTCATCGAGATGTTGTACGTGGCAAAATTCAATATTTGTGTACGCGTATAATTAATTAATATGTCTATATGTGTGTATAATATTTCTTTTGTTTTTTTAAATAATATAAGTCTATATGATAGAGATATTTAGTTTTTTGTAAACAAAATGTAATAGACCAGGGGTGGCCAACTTTTCTGTATAAAAGATCTACTTTTTATCTAAAAAGTGTCGCGATCGACTTGTTGCCATAGGCGTAGTCTAAGGGGGAAGAAGGGGTGTGAAATGCATAATATGTTTACACATTGTGTTTCAGTATAATGTGCAGCAAGGTATTAGTAGATAAGTAAAAAATATATTGAAAACTATTTTTTTTATTTTTTAAATCATCCACCCCAAACATAGCAAGCAATCGACGATCGACCAAAATTGACCTCGCGATTGCCCGGTCGATTGTAATTGATTTGTTGGCCACTCTTTCAACAGACAGTTCATAATATAAAAGAAAAAGAAGCTTAGTTTTAGGGTTCATTCTGCCGTATCTTTCATGAAATATGGTCTCCCTCAGAACTTTAACTTCTCATCGATTGCCGATAAGCGTGATTGCTTATCTCGTGATAAGGCTCAGAGCTATGAGTAAAATGATTACAACACGCTATCAGCTGTTTTCACTAACTTCAAGATACTAATGCCTACGGCACATAGTTTGAGCGTCAGGTAAGAAATATTTATTTCTCATTGATATTTTCTAAATAGCTGATAGTCTTGCGAGTATGAGGAAATTAGTTGCTGGAATGAGTACAAATAATTTTCCGATTTTAGAAAATGACACTTATTAATTATTAGTTATACAGGGTGAGTCACGTAACTTTAGCACCTCCTGTAACTTTTGAACGGTTAAAGCTATTGCAATGCAGTTTTCACGGAAGTGCATGAGGGAAAGGGGCTAATAGATACGTGCATTAATTTCTATTTTATCACTTGTATTTTACGAGATTTTTTAGGTAACTTTGTTTTTTCAAATGGAACTATACGTATTTTTTCACTCCACCATGACGAGCGTAAAAAGACGAATCCAATGATGTACATATTGTTATATGTTAGATAAGCATTTTTTTGATTAATTTTGATTTTTGTGACTGGCGTTTAACGGACATTTTGAATAGTCTACCACACAAGGCCACGCAGCGCTCCACCAGCAACGCGCGCCCGAGCAAGGGAAGGGAGATTTGAAGAAACGAAACATGTTCCAAATATTCACAAAACCATTGCAGGTTTTTCCTGAACTGTGCTTTCCATCCTTCCGCATTTTCAGATTTTCGACTTTCTTTGATTGAAGGAATTAAAGGATGGAAAATAAGGATTTGTCATTAGTTTGTATCGTATTAAAATTGTTTATAACTTCTACTCCATTTTAATGGGGTTTCATAAGATACGTATTAATGGGATCTTGAAACCAAGCACAATAAGAATAAATAATTAAAACTGTAAAAAAATATTGCGTATTTTGAGCAAACAATTTCAATGTTAATAAGAATATAATAATAACTTAGGGATAGAAATAATCTTATTTCAACAAATACTACTTAAGACAAATCCGTATTTTCAATCCCTAAGAAACACAAAATATCTGAAAATGGATCAGGATGGAAAGGATAGTTCAGGAAAAAATGCAACAGTTTTGTGAATATTTTTCGTATCCTCAAGTACTAAAATCCCTTCCCTTCCCTTTCCCGACCCCGCGTTTGCTGGGCGAGCGCTGCGTGACCTTGTGGGGCTGACAGTTACAATGAAAATATCCGTTAAACACTAGTCGCAAAAAAATCACAATTACTCAAAAAAATGCTTATCTAACATATGACAATATTTATATCATTGGATTCGTCTTTTTACGCTTGTCATGATAGACTGAGAAAATATGTATAGTTCCATTTGAAAAAACAAAGTTACCTCAAATATCTCGTAAAATACAAGTGATAAAAGAGAAATCAATACACATATCAATTAGCCCCATTCCCTCATCCACTTTCATGAAAACTGCATTGCAATATCTTTAACCGTTCAAAAGTTACAGGAGGTGCTAAAGTTACGTGACTCACCCTGTATAGTAATATAATGTTTGACATTGAGTTTCCATTCAAATCCCAATACTCGCAGGTTGTGAGGATGTTTTCCTATTTTCTCGTGATTGTTCACTGTCAACACAGACACAGTTGTGTTATGTCAACATTGTCTAGAGAAGGATCTCTACATTAATATACATTAGTTATGCCCAGAAACGCACCGAAAAGACAAGAGGATTGCGACATATTCATGAGGCCCCTTATTTCAAATAAATATAAGAAGTAATTTATCGCTTAGGAAACTGTAAAATGTCGTTACCAACAGGAACTAAATTTTACGGAAGAGCTAAAAATTCGATAAGCTTTTACGAGATTCACGTTAGACTTTGAATTTAAAATTTTTTTTTGTGTTAGCTTCACACCACATTGCATTGGATTGAATTTACATTGGAACATTACAATGAGTTTAATTTGATATTTTTAATAATTTTAAAAATATGAGGCATACGACATTTTGCCCGAATTTTACCCGGTGCCAATGTGAAATTGGCACCATCATAATTGAAAGTGCTCAATCTTGTAAGTGGTTTGATACAAATGTTATTGTATGAGTACAAACGAATGGTAATGGTTTTAGTGGTTTTCACTGTGGTGGCGGTGCTAACATCTCGGGCATCTGGTTGTTGTGTCACTCGTCTCTTAGTTCATCAACGTTTATTGCACTGGCTTTCTGCAAATTAACTCGAAACTTTCTTATTGAAACAGATATCTGGTTTCACTATGTATCGCGCAGACAATAATAGCTCCCGTTTGTATTTCCTAATCGAAATAACAGGCACAAAATTGTTGGAAATATTTTCAAGTATGTCGTAACCATTGATACTGGTTTTCACCACTGTCATATTTTTAGGACGCCTAATTCTTCTTGCAGATTTCTCTTAGATGAAATAAAATATTGGGAAATAAATGTAGGAACATATTCGAAACACAACAGTAATTGATACTAGATTCAACATTTGAATGATACAATGCGTTGGTTTTTCATTTTATTGTGTATTGTGAAAGCGTACCTTAGATAAGAAAAAACAAAATATTCAGAAATAATTATTTATTAATTATTTCTGAATATTTTATGCAATGAATTTATTAAGTATGCAAAAATGATTCAATCAATAGTAATTTAGTCAGAAGATAAAACAGTTCAAAAGAATATACATTTGATGAACACTTGATGAAAAATGCACAAAATTAGGAGGAGCCAAAAATGCGAAGTGCACTGTCACATAAATAGAACAGTGGTAAAAATAGGTTGACTCTTAAAAGTCGAGGAAATACGAAATAGTGGTGCTATAGAATGGCACAGACTTTCCCGAATTAGTTTTCTATTTCCTCGGGTCTGGGATAGCTGCTCGGAATTGCCACATACTCATGCCAGCTGCCATCTATCACCGCCCAAAGTACATTTTTTGACATTTCCTTGATTTTTCGGTTTTCTAATGGTAGAACGGAAATATTAATTTTTAGAGTATTAGACAATATTAAAACTTCTTTCTAAATGGAAATTTTCTTTCAAAACTTTTTAGCCCCTTTTAAGAAAATGGTGTTTAAGCGCCACTAAAAATGCGGAATTTGAAGCTCCTTTTAACAGAAATTTTTTGTTTTCGAAAAACTTCATGAACTTATTTGTAGAATATTAACTTGCAAATACCATAGTGTTTACAATTTGCTGGAAATGTGCATATTAACGATGTGAGAGAACTTTCAAAAACATTACATTTATGTATTTTTTCCAACAACAAAAAATACCCAAAATTGAACTTTACGTCATATTAAAGAGTGCAATGAGCACTATCCGTTCGGAAAGTTTGAAGAAAAAATTTGGAACATTTTATGAGATAATGGCGTTTGAGTTTTTCTGAAAATGTAAAATTTTGAGTTAGTTTTCTCAGAAAACGGTTGAATTCTCGAGAAACTTTACTAGATATTATTTAAAGGAAATGTACTGATAAATACAATAATGTGAACAAATGGCGATTAATGTAAATATCACCACAAATTAACATTACTTCAACCATTACTTGAAATAATTTGAAACAAGGAAAGCAATACCCTGAATAAGCAAATTATTTTAAGTACAAATGATTCCAAAATGATAAATGCAAATTATAGTTTCATCATTCATTGTCAAATTTCACGTACGTTTGTCAAATACTTGCGTACTTTTTAACGGTTTCACTTTCGGCAATTTAAATTGATACACGATACGTACACAGCAGTAATGGTTATTTTCGCAACCAGAAACAGCAAGCGAACGATTTCAGTAATAAAATTATTCGAAAAAATTCTCATGAAATAAACTCACAACATTAATACATTACGATGACCCTAAATCCACAACACTAATATGTATTATGACTGATACACACATACTTAATATTCTTTCTAAATTTCAGTGATAAATTTTCTATCGTTTTCTAAATCGAGAAAAAAACACATATTGTTTAATAACAACGTTCTTGTCATCGTAACCAATTTTATTTCAAAATCACTCTCCATTTCTCTTTGTGAGCAAATACAGCAGGTGGAAAAATCACATTTGCGTGAATATTTACAATAATTCGAGAAAATGTTATAAAACAAAATATTTAGAAACTTTTAATTGACGCGATGATTTACTTTAATTTTCGGTGCCATAGATTCCTTTCATTCTGTGTGATGAAAAAACATCTACATTTTTCAGCATTATTTTGATTTTTGGGCGACAAATATCTTGGCCGAAATCAAGCTTTTGGAATATGGAAGAGAATTGAACTCTTTTCCATTGTTGAGAATTTCGGCGAATCCATTTCCATTGTTTTTGAGAAAATTTGGTTCGAATATTTCAGAATTTGCCAATTCTGTTCCGTTATTATGGCCTACTTTTGGACATTTCAAAAACTGAATGATTAGAGATTCTTTGAAGCTTATGTGAAAAGAAACGAACTGAACAATAAAATAATCTATGCTGTAAATTTTGACGACGTGAGAGACAAGTCAAAAAAATTATATTTTTGTAATTTTTGAAAAAACAACATATAGAGCAATAAGACGTTTATGTCATCTGATAGAGTATAGTCAGCATTATCCCTGCCAAAATTTTAAAGAAAAAATTTGGAGCCGTTTTTGAGAAAATCTGGTTTTTGTAATTTTTTAAAATTGCACATTTTGCACGCAATGTTGCGCGAAAACGACTAAAATTTTCAAAATAACGTACATAACCTTAATGAAAGACCTCACTTTAGACAACAATTTTTTGGGAGGAAAAATATACATCTGCAGTTCTGTAGTTGTTGTAGGAGGACGCCGAATAAAATTGAAACTTTAGCAATTTTCGAAAATTCAGAGTTAACCGTGAAAGTCGGCACTATGTCACCTTTATAAGTGTATTTTACTCTATTCTTACAAGAAATTTAAAAAAATAATTTGGAGCCGATTTTGAGAACATTTTGAAAATGTCCGGGGGCCTTATATAAAGTACCCCCAAAAATTAATGAATGCTTTTCAAAATCTCAGAGCTTCGCCTCAGGCCAGATTTCTTCAATTTGGAAGAAATCGTACGCATAGTTTAGGCACTATTGTTCACATACACCGGACGGACGGACGGACAGGCGGGCGGACAGGGAAGTAAAAATCCTTTGAGCACTATTCGATGGTAATTGGGAAGAGAGTGCAGCAAAACCGAAAAGCTAGTCCAGACGCAAGAGAATAGGAAAGTAACTAGTTCGAGATAGTTTGCGCCATACTGTAGCATCATCAATTTTATTACTTTTGAACAAAAAAACTTAATATTTTGCCCGCCCCTTCGGTGGTTATGCGATGTGCCGGTGTCAGTGGCGCGTCCATGGCGGGAGGCATGGGGGCCAAATGGCCTAGAGATTTCGTTTGTTACCTTCCTTTTTTTGACAAAACTGATTTAAATATTTGTGATAATTATGTAATTGTTTAAAAATAATATTGTATGGTATCATATATACACTTCAAAAATAAAATATAATGTATTAACAAATATGTTTATTATTTAAGAAAAAGCTATTATTCACTCCCTACTCCAAATATATCGACTATATCCCAACCTGGTCGGTGTGAATCTAGATATTGAAGGCAGCGCTGAAATTTGGACGAAATGCTTTTAGTCTTTGTACGCGCAAGGATTGTTCAGCATTTAATCGAAAATGAGGACAAGGTATCAAGACACCTCAAACGTATAATACAAACGTATAAACTTGACCCACATAATTTTGACCGAAGATTTTTTACCGAACTATTTTCTCTAATTATACATACATTTCTCTAATTACATATTCGAGAAAGAAAGAAAATATAATTAGCAAACATAACAATACAAATTTTAGACAAAGTCTAATCATTCAAAATTATTTAATAATGAAAACTCGAGGCAAATAATACTGTAACTTATTTACGTGTAGGTACAATAAAGAACTGGGGCCCAATAATCTCTTTGAAGACATCTTTATCATTTCATTTCTCAAGAGAACTTAGTAATGGGACGAGAAAAATTATTTTGAAAACGTTTATTCATTACTACATTGTTTATTCAATAATGTTTATTCAATATTTTCTTCAGCAACTTTATACGTATTTTAGTGTTATTGCATTTCTCACTGATTATCTTTAAATTTCTTTCACAAGTGCAGTCATATCAAAAGATAGCATATCTCGATTGCTGAACTTCGAATTTTATCAATGTAATATTTTATTGTTTTGTAATAAAATATGTATATTTTATGGATATAATTTTCTCGTGAAAATTTGTTTGTGGTGTTTTATGTTTATAATCTGGTTACATGTTTTCCAGAAATGACATTGCAAAGTCGAACGTTAAAAAACACACAATAAATATATATTCATGGAAGGCAAACTTCTTTTTCCATTTAAGCAACCCATTAGACCATATTCTTTACAAAAAATTATTGCGCGAAAACTACTCATACGCGAAAAAATAATGGTTTCAACACTCATTCACTGATGCGTTTTTACGCTAGACGAGAACAAAGTTTAATCAAAAAAATTTGAACCATTTTTGAAAACAATTTTCAACAGTTATTGAGACTTCATGTTAAGTACCCCACATTCAAAATATCCGTTTCAAATTCAGAAGGCCTCGATTTCATTTAATCAATCGGGCAATATCAATTTTGGAGAAAATTGGTTGAACAGTTTAGGCGTTAGCGTTGACACACACAGACGGACGGACAGAGACGATTCGCTGTCAATTGATTTTTCAATATTAAGGACTAGGGCCCGGCAATAAGAGTTTTTTGCCGAAAATTCTCCGTTTTCTGACTCCTCATTACAATACTCTCTTTTCTTCTGATATAAGGGCGAGAAAGATAGAATTAAAGATTGGAGCACTCTAAAATGTGGTACTATGTGAACGGCATCTGGCAAAACAATTCGGTAGTATTTGCGGCGCGCAATTCCGTTTCGTAGTTTGAGGGCTCTTGCACATTTGTACAGTAATTCAGCGCCACGCACGAATTACTGTACTAAGACGATTCTATTAGAAACCTACAGTTCTATTTTTGCTCCGAGAGGGATTCGAATCAGGGAATGTACCTTGGAAAGCAAGCACGCTGCCTATGAGTCACCCGAGGAGCGCTATGTACATAACATTAACAATATTTAGCATGACCTCATAGTGATTTTATTAGAAACTCTTATTAAAAACGTTGATTAAATCGACTTGTTATATTCTATATGTTTTATATAATCGTCATTAGACCAAAACAGGAGATATTATTTTCTTGTTCACATTAATACTCACAAGGATGTAGGGAAGGGTGAGACATAGTGAAACAAAAAAATTACATCTCCCCCAAGGAAAAATAAACAGAGGAAAACTAAAACCTTGCAACTTTTTCAGTGTGCACCACACATAGTACACAATGAAACAACAATTTGTTCGCCCATGTATCTTTATATTAGAAGTTGCAACACGAAATACAAAATAATAATAGTATAATGACAAACAGAAAACACACTTATTACATATTAAGATCTTCCAAATTTACTGGAAATTGTTTGAACCGCTCCAGTCTTTTGGTAACCATGAGGAGTGGATGAGGAAAAATTGATGCTAAATCTTTAATGTTTGTACAAGTTACACTAAGTGATCAAACGTATCTGGACATGTCACTGAAAATTACTTATCTGTTCGTGGCGCCCTCCTTCGGTAATGCTGGAATTAAATAGGGTGTTGGCCCACCGTTAACCTTGATGATAGCTTCCACTCTCGCAGGCATGTTTTCAATCAGGTGCTGGAACGTTTCTTGGGGGAATGGCAGCTCATTCTTGACGGAGTGCTGCACTGAGGAGAGGTATCGATGAAGGTCGGTGAGGTCTGACATGAAGTCGGCGTTCCAAAACATCCCAAAGGTGTTCGATAGGATTTAAGTCAGGAGTCTGTGCAGTGATGTTATTGTCTTGTAACCACTCCGCCACAGGCCGTGCAATATGAACGAGTGCTCGATCGTGTTAAAAGATGCAATCGTCATCCTCTAATTGCTTTTCAACAGTGAGAATCAAGGAGTTTAAAACATCCACGTAGGCCTGTGCCGTGATAGTGCCACGCAAAACAACGAGTGCAAGTCCCCTTCATGAAAAACCATAACACCATAGCATCACCGCCTCCGAATCCGGATACTTTTATCACAGTGTATATCCTTAACAAGTGGAGTCACTAATCCATTCATTTTCTTATTACTTCGAAGATAAGACATCTTGTAGTCACCTTTTGGTACGAAAAATTTTGCGTAGTAGTGCATGTATGGAAAGAGTTAATATTGTTTGGAAATTTGGCCAGAACATTGTCCCTGGTTCAGATCTCTACTGTTCTCTAACTGTTCTGGTGAAATGTAAGATTGGGATATAGGAATTGCTCCTTCATTGTTTCCAACATATTTGCGGTTAGGTGGTTGTTTAACTTGAACTTCCTCCATTTCAAGAAAGAGAAACAAAAACCTAATTCAAATGAGAAAATTGAGCTTTTTAAACTGGATAGCTTAAAAAGCTCAATTTTCTCATTTGAATTAGGTTTTTGTTCATGGTAACTACATCATGCATACTCCGAGTCATCGAAATTCCTTGTTTCTGCTAGAACTCTCCTTTACGTTAAGTTTTCTTCTCTTCGATGCTCTTGTAGCAGCACGACTATTCTCTAGCTGAAGCAACTGTTTTGTGATGTTTTCCTTTTTCTGCACCCTTTTCAGGTGATGACCTTAATACAACAGTTTTGGGCGCCCTTTTGTTTTGGTAGATGCAGCCATAAAACTGTTCTGGTGAAATGTAAGATTGGGATATAGGAATTGCTCTGTTTCCAACAGATTTGCGGTTTGATGGTTGTTTAACTTGAACTCCTCCATTTCAAAAAAGAGAAACAACACGCCTAATAGCTTTATTTTTCAAAGCTTTATGTTTTCAGGTCTCTACCCAAACATGGCCGCTGCTAGTGCCCAGTCTGCTGGAGAAGGCGTCCGAGGCGTACCAGTTTTTGAAGACGGCCTCCATCTCGTGAAGCAGGGTTTGATGCGCATGCAGGAGACCTTGGACCAACAGTGGCAGGAGGCCTTGCGCCGACATGAGCAGCGAATCCAAGAGGCCCTTCACCGTCAAAAAGAAACGCTGCAGAGCGAATTTCGCCAACAGATGCAGGAGGCACAACGACAACACGAACAGAGGATCCAGGAGGCTTTGCAAATACAGGAACGAAAACTGCAGAGCGACTACCGTCAGCTTGTACGAGACGTTCAGCACCATCACGAGCAAAAACTGCAGGAGTCTCTACGCAACCAGGAGCAAAGGTTGCAGGACGACTTCCGGCAACAGCTGCAGGCGGCCTTGCGCCAACAGGAGCAGGCGAAATCGCTAACATTCGAACGGAAATCGGAGGGTGTAGAACGCCCACGGCCAATCTCTGGAGGAGAACAAGACGGAAAGCAGCTGGAGAAGCGAATGCAGAGGCTGGAGTCGTACGTCGAGAAAGCGCTGGAGAACGTCTTCCCTCGCGTGGACGCCTTACTGTCTCGCCTGGAGAAACCCACCCAACCGCAAACCCCCTTTCCAGCGCCTCCCATCCCCGCCTCCACCGAAATCCCCGATCCCCACCTCTCTCCCCCTGAAGTGCCCACTTCCCCCAGGCCCTCCGTCGCCTCGGCCTCTCCTCCGGCACCCGACCTCGTGCCGCGGGCGCTCAAAGAGCTGCAGGAGGCCGTGGAGGCGGGCAAGGCGGACGACGTGCGGCGCCTGCTGGACGCGGGCGTGGACGTCAACACGCGCGTGGCTGACGGGCAAACGTTGCTGATGCTCGCCGCCAGGGGCGCCCACCCCAGCGTGGTGGCGCTGCTGCTGCAAAGGAAGGCCGACGTGCACGCCGCCACCGCCAACGGGAACACGGCGCTGCAGTTCGCCGCGTACAGCGACCGCAGCGGGCGGTGCGTGGCGCTCCTGGTGGCGGCCGGCGCAGACGCCAACAGTCGCGACGCGAAGGGTTTCATGCCGCTGCACAGAGCCGTCTCCAGCGAGAACGAGGCGGCCGTGCGGGCGCTGCTCAAAGCGGGGGCGAGCAGAACGGCCAAGGACCACGTCAACTGCGCGCCCATCGACTACGCGAAGAACAAAGCTATTCGCCAGCTCCTTCAGTTTTGAATGCTAATGTGTTCTGTTCGATGAGTTGGAATATACTTCCGGCAGGATACAGGCGCCTCTGACAGTTAAATGCGCTGTTGCTTCGCATTAATACGCACATGACACCACCTACATCACAGATAAATGAAATATCAAACCATTAACACTAACTGACTATGAGACTTCTTGATATTATATACATAAACTTCGCCAAAGCCGAACCTTATAGCCACCGCAACTGCGTGTGAGTCAGATGAGCGGCAACGCTTAACCTTGGCTGTGGGAAACAAATCCTCGCAAGCTGATTGCTTCAGAGCAGGGGAACTAGGGACCACTATGTTTCTTGCAGTCAAAACATGAGAGACGCCTGATGGTAACTGTAATACTGAATCGATGTGTTGCTTGTATATATATTATTTCTATATTGTTCTCTTTTCATATACCTGTATTTAAATTGTATTAATGGATGGATTAAAAATATTAACAATGCCTTCAGTATTGTAATGATTTCATTATTCTTAGGAATACTCCAAAACAATTGCGGACAAAAGAGTAAATATTTAGGATCTATAGTCTATGAAGTAAACAACGTGTATTAGAAATCGATGAACAAGACCAAAAGAACAGCGCGCCGCGGAAGGTGTATTTCGATCATTCTGGAGAATTTTAAGGGGTTCAACAAATTCGGAAAGAAATTTTGACTAACCAGTTAGTTGAAGAAGAATTAAATGAACGCTGTATTTTTTGTTTGAACGAGATCGGACGACGGGTTCTCTTAAAATTGTAATTTGAAAATTTAGAGGAAAAGCCCAGTCGAACATGTCAAATGGCATAACTTGAATTATCGAGATTTTGCGAAGAAATGCTGATTAAACAATGAGAGGCGGCGGGAATCGTCGTAATATGAATTAAGCAAAATTTATAAATGGTTTAGAGAGTTATAAAAACATTGAACGTTCTAAATAAATAAATATTGCAAACTAACAATACCAGAAAACAAGCGACGAATTACTGCTGGGGAATGTCGACAGAAAAATTAGCATTTTCGACGTGAAATAAATAGAAAACAACCGTTTTGACAAGAAAACCTTAACATTGGGGAAAAGCTGAAACGAATAAACACGAACACAAGTTAAAACGGGAAATATTGAACATTTTAAAAAATTTTGTGGAAACAACAATGAAAAAAAAGCGAAATGGATTTGGCCGGCATTTTTCATAATCCGAGTTAACATGTTAAATCGACATGATTTTGACTTCACTTCGGTCTAGTCAGCGGTTGAGAGGACATGGTTTCCACGTTTGCCGTATTCGTGATTTTTAAACTTTTTCGGACTTAGACATTTTTTGGGCGGCGGAGAGAAAGTAAATAATGAACATATAACTGTGCAGACATTGTCAATGCAGTAACACTTTGAAGAGAGAAGAAGTACTATTTTTTTGTAGTGAATTTGTGACGCAAGGTGTTTGGACAATTTTTTTGGAATTCCTGGGGAGAATATTTGAAGAGAACCGGCCCGTGCACGAGTGGAGCGTGCGTGGACATTCGATGCGTGCGAGTGGGCGCGCATAGGACCATCGAACCGGCAACGGCGCTGTTTTCGACGAGGCAGAAAAAGGGAAGTGATGCATTCGCGAAATAATCAAAAAAATCAGATCTGATCTTGCGCATATCAAAGACGTAAATAAACATTCATGAGACTCTTGAAATTTTACGAAATTTTTTAAGCGGAATTAGTGTAATACAATAATTTGTAAGCTTGGATTTAGTAATTGTTAGTTTTCATTTTCATTGTTGCCTTGGAAGTACGTACGTACATAGTTTTGGTAATAATATTGAGTTGTCTTAAAGAAAGGAATTCCTAAATATCAGTAAACTGCTAAACGACTAATTAATGGCCATTTGAATTGTAATTAATTGTAATTCATGTAATTGGGCAATGTCATTTTAAAGAAACCCATAACAATATTGCCAAGCGGACGTAAATGTTCACGCGCCGTGCATTGTTGACGGAAGAAATAGAAAAAAGAATTAAAATTCTTGCTTTCTTGTTTGAAAATATATGTTTTTATTTCAGTATTTAGTAGCCCTGTGCACGCTGCTTTGTTGTTAAACGTTGTTTACAGGTAATTCCCGTACGGGGCCGTCCACGACCTACGACCCAAATAAATTTTATGTAACACCATTAAATAATAATATTGATAAATTGAATAGTGGTAAGAGAGGTATAGTTGCATTGGCTCCAGAGTAAAGAGCAATTAGGAGAAAGGGGAAATAAATAAACAAGGGAAGTAGAGGGTAGACACGTTGCAGTATGTTCGGCATATAACTGAAAAAAACTAGTGATGCTTCACCACATACTTTATAGCGATATTGTTAATGGCTATGTAATACAATAAGACAATTTCTGTCTTACGCTTCAACAGTTATTTCAAAAATTCGTAAACAAACAAAGAGTTAAGGTAATATACATAGTATAGGGAAAGTTACGTAATGTTGCGGAAAATCGACTTCCAGATTTCAACAGAAATCCACGTTTTAGGGTCCCCTGACACCGAAAAAGTGTTTTTTTCAAAACGTCTGCCCGTCCGTCGGTCTGTAAACACGAATACCTAAACCATACATAGTATTTTTTCCCAAATGAATATTACCCAGTCGATCTGGATCGACGTGAGGCGCTGCGATTTTGAAAATCTTTCTTCAAAATTTGGGGGTATTTTACATGAAGCCCCTCAGACATTACCAATGTTTTTTTAAAAACGGCTCCAAACTTTTCTTTAAATGTCTTTTAAGTATAGTGTAAAATACACTCATAAAGGTGCCATATGTCCTATTTTCTTGGTTAACTCTGAACTTTCCAAAATTGCAAAAGTTTGAATTTCGGCGTCTTGAAATTCGGCGAAAGAAAAACCATGAATGGAGCTAATTTACAAAAAAAAAAGTGTAAGATAACATTTCCAGAATACCCGACTGAGTAAACTCTATGTATTGTTGATTGATGTATTTTATAAAACCAGCTAATTTGTATCCTCTAGTCATTTATTGTCTGTTTATTATTGTTTTGGCTAGAAATCGGTTCTGAGATAATTGTTTGGAGAGGAGCGGATGAAACAATTTGCATTTTACGTCCATAATATTAAATAGATATCTTTCAAATTATCATAGACCTATATTACAAGCATGAGAAAATATTTATTGGAAAAATCTGTAATAAAAGTTGCAGATGAATAGACACAATCAAGACACAAAATATACAGTCGGTCTACAAAACAAATTAAAAAGACTAATTTAAATAGTACATTCAAAAATTATCAAATAAATCGCTAGGACATACACACACTTCAGTGATAAATTGACGACCTTGGAGCAATAACATGCTATGCCACAATTCTGATGAAATTGAGATATTAGTGTTTTTCAAAGCCGCGTAGATGTATCTACATGTTGAGTTTTTTATTTTAAAGATTCGCTGCAAGATGGCAGTGTAATTCATAAATTAATGTTCTTTATCCCAATGTTGTAGAATGTCTACTGTTTACTGTTTTCTAAAAACTTAGTATTGTGGCATAGCATGTTATTGTCTCGAGGTTATCAATTATTAAATATTATACATCAATATGTGAAAGAGTTTTGTCACTCAATTTAAAGAAATTAAAATTGTAGTGGTGCTACCAAAAAACAAACTTTCTCTCTCGGTTTCTAAATGGTCCTAAATGCTCTTACACTACTACATAAACTAGCAAAGTGTTTTCAACCAGCAAATTCTTTTTCCACTCCGCGACCCCAACTTAGATTCTCAGAGGCAACGTGCCGGCTCTCACACCATTATGTCGTATGGGCGAATTCGGGCAAACGCACAAAAGGGTAAATGTCAAATTCATTTTCAAAACATAATTTGGGACAAGGTATAAATATTTCCAGCATAGAAATAATTTTTTACTTTCTCATTGAAATTCAAATTCAACTAGTGGCGCTACCAATGAACGTACTTTATTACATTGTTTCTAGATGTCCCGCAATATTATACTTCTATATAAAACAGCAAAAGTGTTTTCAACTAGCAAATTATTTTCCGCTCCGAGACCCAAAATCAAATCCTCAAATTTAATGTACCGACACTTATACCACTACGCCACACAAGTACTGTATGGGTCAAACAGAGCCAAAAATGAATCAAACAGAACCATAAAATGGTAAATGCCTGATAGAACAACAATTGATATGAAAGTACATAAGTTTTACAAATCCGAAAAGAGATGTGAAAAGTTGTTAAAAAGTTGAAAATTCGAAAATCACAGACACTTCCAGAGAATTTATCGTAATTAATTCTATTTGTGATTTAAATTGCTTCAAATAGTTTTCAATAAAGTTTCTAGAATTCTCAAATATTTCTTGCGACAACGGAGAATTATGACAAACAATTGTCGCCGACCAAGATTCGAACCAGTGAAGCTTGCCTCCAAAAAAGAAAAAAAGGAAACCGTGCCCGTCACTTAGCCACCTCGGACAATCTACTTACCCATGGCCTTAATGCTTGCATAGTGTTACCAGATGGGAATGAGTGAAATGAAGGACAAATGAGTTTAGAAAACAGGACAAAAGCAGGGCATATTAAAACATTGAATTTTACACTTTTGGAATTCGAAAAAGACTTTTGCTGCAGCACTCATACTGTATGCTACAACAGCACATACCTTCCCTTGTTATTGGAAACAGCTATGTAGAATTGACACATTGCACTTCCTGAGCTACTAAGAGCTATTATTTGAAAACGTCCAATTCAACCAAGAAGCGAACAACTCACTGTTTCCATCGTAGTGTTGTCAAAACTATGTGAATTCTACAACTGCATAAAAATTTAATACACAAGGTTAGTACTGGAACAAGAGTATGTATTGGATGTCCAACTGGTATTGGAAAAAGAACCCTGATACCATACCTAGTCACAACAATAAAGTGTAATCCACAGAAATTCGCGACAGAGAAACGGAATTACATTGTTACATTCCCTGTATTGTCGATACTCCCTTAAAGAGCTAGCAATTTTTATTTCAAATATTTCAAAATAAATTTCTAAAAGATTAATGTGTAAATGTATATCAAAAGTTCGAATGTAAGAAACGAACCAAGAAATAATATATAAAATTGCAAATTGTAATTGAGGACGCATCCGGCTCTGAAGCGCTGTAAATTTGCAGCTAGCTATTTTGTTTGTCACGAAATTATAGAAAAACTATTCGTATTTAAAAAAAATTAAGCATGACCTTATTTGAACACATAGTTTTGATAAATACATTTCATTGAGAAAACCAGCTCCCATATATCGCCGCACAAAGTACATTTTTTGACATTTCCTCAGTTTTTCGGTTTCTGAATAGTAGAACGCAAAGATTAATTTTAGAATATTAAAGAACACTAAAATCTCGTCCTAAATGCCAATTTTCTTTTAAAAATTTGAAGCCGTTTTTAAGAAAATGACGTTGAAGCGCTATTAAAAATGCGTAATTTGAAGCTCTTTCTTACAGAAAATGTTTGAGTTTCCAAAAAACTTCATTTGAAGCCATTTCAAGCACTTACACTCACAAATATAATAATGTTTACAAATTGCTGGTAATGTGCATATTAAAGATGTGAGAGATCTTTCAAAAAAATTACATTACCTCAAAATAAACTTTACTTCATTTTAAAGAGTGCAATTAACACTATCCGTTCCAAAAGTTTGAAAAACAAATTGGAGCCATTTGTGAGAAAATGGCGTTCGAGCGTTTCTGAAAATGTGGAATTTTGAGCTAGTTATCACAGAAAAGGGTTGAGTTCTCGAGAAACTTTATTTAAAATTATTTAAATCACATGTACTCATTAATATAGTCATGTCAATAAATCGTCGGTAATGTAAATATTAACGTCGTGGGAGACAAGTCAAAAAAATTACATGTACATGCTTGAAAACACTATCGGTTTTTGTAACACGAAAACAGGGACAATTTGCTGTTTTTGGAAAATAAGAATGGACGCCAGGACAATCGCTAAATATACGGACTTGTCCTGCTAAATACGAACGCCTGGTAACCCTATACTTATACAATATTACAATATAATATTTATAATATAATAATATAATATTTATTATGTCCTGCTAATGAGCTTTCGCTCGGTGGCAGGGTTTATGCAGATCATTTAAAGATACAAATATAACTTAAAAATAAATATTAAAGGAAAACTACAACTAAGTAAGTAATAAATAAGTCACACACAAATATTTAGCATCACACGCAGTTCCCTAGGCGATTCCGGAAGCAACGCACACTAGGAGGAAAAGTCGCTAGTGCTGCAGCAGGTAGAATGTTCTAGTCGGTTATTGTACAGTTTGCACTAACCTACATCGGTTTTTTGATTCCTATATTTAATTTTGTATGGATGGTCTCCCCTTCCGAAATATTGAGGGTGCCCTATCTTCGTTCTAATGTCGTTTAACGCTTTACATCCAGTATGCGTTTTGAAAAGATTTACTAGCCTAGCTATCTTTCGACGTTTCCCTAAGTGTTCCCACATCTCAGGCTGATCATTGTTGTTACCTACAAGTTTTATCGCTCTCTTTTGGTTACGGTCTAACATGTTTATCTGTCCAGCTCTACACGGGTCCCAACACGGTATCCCAACACGCGGAGCTGTATTCCATTACCGGGCGTACAAGAGAAGTATTCGCTAAGCGCTTTGTGTTCGCGTTTCCTCTCCTCAATATCCGCATTACCCAATGGAGTGATTTCCAAGCTTTCCGCGCAACGTCATTGATGTGGTCGGACCAGTTTAGATCGCTTCGAATAACAACCCCTAAATACTTGAAGCTACTAACCTCAGGCACAGGTTGTTCTGCAAGTGTGTATTTTAGTGAAGTTTTGTCGCGTTTCCTACTGAAAGTTACAGCTTTGCATTTCTTGGGGTTAATTTTTATTTTATTTTCTTCCG
Organism: Acheta domesticus; assembly: GCA_031308135.1. Classification (NCBI taxonomy): domain Eukaryota; kingdom Metazoa; phylum Arthropoda; class Insecta; order Orthoptera; family Gryllidae; genus Acheta; species Acheta domesticus. The sequence continues at coordinate 58,747,233 of JAHLJT010002630.1, forward strand.
CCCATTTCATAATTTTATCAAGATCCTTCAGCAAAATCTACTGATCTCGAGCGTCTTGTATTCGTCGGTATAGTACGCAGTCATCTGCGAAGAGCCTAATCGTTGAATTAATAGAATAGGAAATATCATTAACGTATGCTAGAAATAGAAGGGGGCCTAGCACGCTTCCTTGCGCAACGCCTGACGGCACTTGAATTTCATCAGAAATATAATCGTCTATCTTAACTCTTTGAGAGTGACCGCGAAGAAAAGATTCGATCCAAGTGATTACTCTTGTATCAATTCCTGTATTTCAAAGTTTATTAAGTAACCGCTCGCAAGGCACCAAGTCGAACGCTTTTGTGAAATCTATGACTACCGCGTCCGTTTCCCCTGCGTCTAACGACTCGGAAAATGTCTTGACAAACTGTTAAAAGTTGACTTTCGCATGAGTAGCCTTGTTTGAACTCATGTTCCCTGCGTACAACCATTCGCTGTGTTCCCAAAGCGCTCCCATGTATTCTGCAACGATTTTTTCCATTTGTTTACCTACTACAGATGTTAGACTAATCGGACGATAGTTTTCAACGTCAGAGCGGTTTCCACCCTTAAGAATCGGAACAACTGTTATGTACTAGGAAATCCAGGGTAGCAAAATAACAGTTTGTTATAACCAATTTATTGCCACAATCCCAAAGAAATACCAAATTTCTAGAAGATGTCCAAAGTCGTAGCCAGTTCAACAGAAATACCAGGAGAATAATCATTACGTCGCCACCAGCCGTTTACCAAACACAGTCAGCAAACACCACCAGTCACTTCCGCACGGGTTCACACTCAGACACGATCTGGCCGCTCTTTTTCAATTTTCCCCCCGCCAGTTACCCTGGCGGGGCGGGAATTTATTCAAATTAAGTAGCTTACACTTGAGCTCCAGGCGACTTGGCTTATGGAGCGATGGGAGGGCGGGTATCTTAAATAAACTAACTTACTACTAACTTAAAACTATTACATAGCTGGCCTCTTTGGGCCTAGCCTAGTTTATGTACAATTATTGATTTTTGTTTCAGAATAGTTCTTTTATATTGTTCTTTTCTTGTTTTTGTTTTCTCAATCACTCGCTCAATCATTCTTATGTCTATATGTACAACTCACTCTCCCCTCCCCTCCCCTCCCCTCCCCTCCCCTCCCCTCCACTCCACTCCACTCCACTCCACTCCACTCCACTCCACTCCACTCCACTCCACTCCACTCCACTCCACTCCACTCCACTCCACTCCACTCCACTCCACTCCACTCCACTCCACTCCACTCCACTCCACTCCACTCCACTCCACTCCACTCCACTCCACTCCACTCCACTCCACTCCACTCCACTCCACTCCACTCCACTCCACTCCACTCCACTCCACTCCACTCCACTCCACTCCACTCCACTCCACTCCACTCCACTCCACTCCACTCCACTCCACTCCACTGCACTTCACTGCACTTCACTCCACTCCACTTCACTTCACTTCACTTCGCTATATACACTGCACTTATTTACACTGTTTAATCCCCACGGCGCCGACTTTGTTCAAGCGTCCGTGGCGCCGCGACGTCTTTCTGCCCGCTCCGGGCCGGCTGCCCCTTTTATAGTACCGGAGCCGGCGTTGTGAGTCTCGTTCTTCCCGCCAATTCTGGCGGGGCGGCGGGACCGCTACCCCTGGCCGCTGGCCCTTGACGCTCCTGCGCTGCATGTCGCCGCCCGACCTGCCCCTGGTGGCGCTCTCGGGAAACGGTCATTCTTCTATTGGTAAGCGGTGCGTTCTGGACGCCGCTCCGGGGAAGGCGCACAGTGGGCCGCAACCCACTCTCTCGGCCACAGTGGGCCCACTAGGCCCGCCTTGGCGAGCATAAACGCTGCGTATACAGCAATAACTATGGCCTTTTTCCAGTCATCAGGAAGAGTACCGTTGTGAACGGATATTTCGAACAGTCGCGTGATATAACGCACTATTATTTCGCCCCCAAGCTTCAGTATCTCTCCTGGTACACCATCGGGTCCAATAGATTTATTGCGACCTATTGCTGCAATATTTTTCTGATAGTTTTGACATTAATTCTAAATAGCGAGTTACTCAGAGAGTTTTCTATCGGCATGCATTGACGGGCGTTCGTAAACACAGATGCATAGTAACGATTGATAGCATTTGCTTTTCATGTTGGATCTGTTATTAGCTGGTTAACGTAACCTTTGCTGGTATTCTCGTATTGGTTTCTTACAGCTTTTTGACATAGTTGTAAAATTGCGGCCAACTATTCTTGGCTTGCAACAAGTTTGATAAAAACGTTTCCTGCGCGTGTTTTTTGGCATCTAATAATTGTTTCGAGAGTTGTTTGAAAATTGTTTCATGATTTTTGTCGCTTCTAGATCTATTGAACGCTTTACGAACTTTTGCTTTAAGTCGCTTCACGGTTTTGTTGTAGTATTCGGGATCGGAATTCTCTTTCAACGTTTTACATGGTACGAACTGATCCATGCCTTCGAATAAAATGTTCTTAAAATTTTCCCAAATTTCATTTAGATTTTTGCCGTTGCTGGCCCAATACGAATATTTGCTTTCGAGAAAAGATTGGAGCCCCAGTATATCTGTTGCGGCTGTAAACACCCGGTTCGAAAGCGCGCCAAACAGGCAGCGCTCGACAGCGAGCGAGACAACTAGAAATGGCAGCGAACCATGGAAGACGCTGGCAAATAGGCAGCAAGCAAACGCTCGGCGAGCCTTCACCCCAGGAGCGAGTCTGCGGTGCCGAGGACGTTATAAGCCGGCGCCGGCGCCGGCGCCGCCGAGACAGTTCAGAGATTGTTGAAGTGCCCGAGTAAAGATAGTAATATTGTGACAGTGTGTACGACCCGGCTAGTATTTTGGTATTTTGTCTTTCGGTATTTTTGGTGACTGTGCAAGTATTTGGGACATCTCGTGGCATAATCGGTAACTTGGCTTGTTTGACGGTACTTTCTCTTGGGTTACCGGATCGATACATTTGTTGTATAGAACCTGTGCGATTGTGAAATAAAAACCTGTTTCACGAAGTCTGCTTGTTTTTTTGAACATAACAATATCGTTCTTTTTTTCATAGCGAAATGCGCCTTTCCCTTAAGCAGTTCGTGGGCCACGGTAGCCATTCTACTTCAAATATTACTGCACGGTGGTCACTAATCCCTTCCACTACGCTGCACTCAATTAGAGACTCCGCAGGTCGAACAAGAAAAATGTCCAAGAGCGCGTCACCGCGGGTCGGAGAGCCCACTACCTGTTCGAAGTTCTCCTCGCACATGATCATATTTACAAAATATACGTTTGCCTCCCTCCCGTTGCCTCCTCCTTGCCTTCCCAGTTGGCGTGCGGGAGATTAAAGTCTCCGCTGACAATTGTTCGACTGTTATTTGCAAAGTTATTTATTTTCTCGGATAGCCTTTCTAAAAATTCAAAGTTGTCGTCGGGTGGTCGGTAAGCCCCAATTATATTAAGTGCCTCTAAGCGCCCGCCCTTCACTTCTACCGCAAGCATTTCAAAATATTCGTCTGACTAAAGGTGTGCGCACGTTAAGCTAGTTTTTACGCAACAAGGTTTAGTCCTCCGCCCCGGCCCTTTCTATCTCTTCGGTAGCAAGTAAAATCTGACCGAAATATTTCCGCAGTGCTGATATCCTCGCGAAGCCAAAGTTCCGTTCCTATGATAACGTCCGGGTTATATGAATCTACAAGATTCCAAAAGTTTACAGCTTTGTTATAGAGACTCCTACAATTCACCTGTAGCAGCACCAGCGACCCATACTCTCGTCTATTATACAAGGTGGATGATTCTTGTACCGTCAAAAGCGGGTTGATGCTTTCCAACTCTGTTCGAGACACTTCTTGAAATGAACGTCCGATGAACGATGTTACGCCGCCTTCATCATTTTCATATTCTGTCTTCGGACTCGTCGCAACAATCTCTTCCGGACGCTTAGTATCGAGATCTGGATATCTTCTATCGCCGTTTGCCTCGTTCAGTTTAACCAATTTCTGCGTAGTACCTCGCAACACTGTCGAAAAAGTCTGCCGAGCTTGTGTTCACCTGATCTATTAAGGTTCAAGCCGTCTCTTCCCAGGTCCCTGAAACTCAGCCACTTGTTTGGGTCTACAAAAGACATTTTTTGAACTCGTGCCACCCACAATACCCTTTCATTCATTGCACTGATCTTATTTGACGAGACATCCGCTCTTGCACTTAATCCACTGAGTATAAATTGTGATTTCGGGAACTTCTTTTTTACAGTCGTTGCGAGGTCATAAACTTCACCCATTTTCATGTCCAGATCGTGCCTACCCTTCACGTCGTTAGTACAACGTGTAGTACAATTACATTGGGCTGTGAGATTTCCATGTTGTCTATTCCATTTGACAACTGCCTGGTTCTAATTCCGGGAAAACACTTCACCGTGAGATTTTGGTTTTTACCGATGTGGCGGACGATAGAGTCCCCCAGAACGAGATATTGCGTATCTGCGGAATCAGCGTACGTTGTGTCATCCCGCGCAGCGGTCACGAATGGGATGTCCTCTCATGTAGCAGAGCCTGTCGCCGTCTCCTTCCGCGCAGCAGTCACCGTCGCTGTCGCTGTCACCTCCCGCGCAGCAGTCATTGTCGCTGTCTCCTCCCGCGCAGCAGTCCCCGTCGCTGTCTCCTCCCGCGCAGCAGTCCCCGTCGCTGTCTCCTCCCGCGCAGCAGTCACCGTCACATTCTCCTACCGCGCAGCAGTCACCGTCGCCGTCACCTCCCGCGCAGCAGTCTCCGTCGCCGTCACCTCCCGCGCAGCAGTCGCCGTCGCTGTCTCCTCCCGCGCAGCAGTCACCGTCACATTCTCCTCCCGCGCAGCAGTCACCGTCGCCGTCGTCTCCCGCGCAGCAGTCACCGTCGCCATCTCCTCCCGCGCAGCAGTCGCAGCCACAGCCTTCTTCTGCGCAGCGCTCACTGCTGATTTGAGAGTCTGGGCCGTCCTAGCCCTCGACGTCTTCACGGCACGCGCCAATCGAAGATTTTCTTCCCTGAGTTCAATGTTCTCAACTTCAAACGCACGAATACGTTCACTGATCACTTTTACATTTTTCCTTATGCACCGGTTACACGTCCATTCGTCGCCAATAATGTCTACGTAATACAAGGTTTAATTTAAAATATTACGTAATGAATAAATGATTGTATTAACCATAATTTTGAATGCTTGAAACGGATAATGTAGAATATATTTACATACATAGGTCATAAGTTATTATAAAATTGTTAATATATCACACAATTAATGAATAAGTTTCTAATTATTATGAATTATGTGCATCAATAAAAAATCTTCAAAAATTAAAAATTGAATTTTCAAATTCAAACAGCCATATCGTGGTTAATTATTAACAACCCTGGCTGAAATTTTTTCCCTGAAAACTTGCATGTATTTCATGCATTTTAAGCTAAAACTTGAAAATCGAAGATGGTGTATTTTGGAAAATAAATTTTGAAAATTTTTCATAATTTTTACAATGATGATGTTAAAAATGTACCTGAAACGCAATAAAATGTGGAATCTCTATTCTTTTTAACTTAAAAGAACTTGAAGGAATCTGAAAAATATGCAAACAAAATTTATGTAAATAATCTTAACATTACTTTTTACCAGGTTCATGGCGTCTGCAGAGGAAGGTTGCATTTTCACAAAAAACGGTTTTGTAATGATTGCATGCTAAATACCAAAAAGAAAAATATAAGATTGTATTTTTTCATAGTTTTACCACAAAACAAAAGTTAAAAAAGTGTTTTTAGGTAATTTGAAAATTTTCAGAAATTTTGTTGGTCGAATATAAAAAGAATGACCCATATTCAAGCCAGTTAAATATATTTACCTCTTCTGAAGCATTAGCTCTGATCTGTGTATTGTAACACTTTTATTGTAAAGTTATTAAAATTACTAATTTCACGTGCAAGCAGAAATCAAAAGTAAAGTATGTATTCTCCAGCTTTGCTGAAAGTGTCTAGTTTTGTTACATACCTAAGAACTTAAGAAAATTCCAAAAACTTTGAAATAGTTTTGATATGGACTGAAAAATGCTAATAGTTGTGTTATTCACTTATTCTCATACTGCATGTACTGTCTGAATTCTCTTACTCTGTGCGTCTCTGCTTACAACTGAAACAGACATGTGACACCAAGACTACAAGGAATAGGCCGCCTGCTATTAAATATTTTCTACTCATGTATTGTGTTGTACTGTAGACAGAACAGTTGTACCGTGAATCCCAGTACACTACACTACCATACTGTAAAATCCAAGAATTTTTTATTAAAATATTTAATTTATTGCTGTATTCTACCCAATCATTTTATTTGTTGCTTTTGGGTAGTGTGTACTAGTTTTTTGAAAACCATTTGCTGTGGTTTTGATCAGCAGCATTTTTTGCTGCTCCAGGCCACTACTTTAGTATAATTACTTGTTTTTCTTCAAATACAAGCAGTCATTACGGCATAGGTATTTGTATTGTATGACACAAAATATCTATTAGGAGTCATCCATTATTTATGAAACGCTAGGGTGTAGGAGGATTTTAGCTCAGTGTTATGTAACATTGATTTATTTTAAATTTTTTGACATTTTGTGAAAAAAATTACTTTCTTCTGTCTTGTACCAAACATTTAATTAATTACTTGTAAGAACATAAATAAATTAAATTTGTTATGTGTAATTTGTTACATTAATTGAAAATATTTTTCCAGGTGGTAGTTGTTGTTGTTGTTGGGTGTGTTTTTTTTTATCTGTAAGATTACGAAGAAAATATTCAAAACTGACCTTTTGTATGTCCTAGAATTCAATTGAATTGGTGCAATAGATTGTTCCTCATGCTTCATCCACAACGTGTGAACGGCTTGTAAGATATTTTCACGTCTGTGCGTCCTACCTTTACACAATACTTATTCCCAATTTTACTCCGAAGATGTAGTCAGCTTTGCCAATTAACTCTCACTTACATTAAAATAAATTTTAAAATATAACACAAATAAAATTAATACAAATTGTTTCTTCTGACATCATTTATTTTTACTTCTTGTAAATGGCTGTGCACATTCTAACAAGTGTTATGAACTTATTTAGGTTGGAGGGGGGAGGGTTCAAGTGTGCATTACAGGTTTGTTAGAGTGGGGAGGGGGTATACAAAATATTCATAGTTTATAGAAAGCCCCTCACTTTCTATAGTGTGTTGTCCTTAATGTATTATGATGTATTATGTCCTTAATGTATGATTGAGTATGAACACTACCATTTACTTATTTTCATATCTTTCATCATACATTAAGTGTTTACAGTTTTGTTGGTTTTTCTTTTGCTATTTCATTTATTTTCTCTCTTTGTTCATTTTTTTATATAAAATAAATATAAGATTATTAGGTTCACAAATAAGCTTTAACCATTTTAATGTAGTGTTCTCTCATGTAGATAATTTGTTCCAATTCTAGTAATTTCATATTTGTAATATTTATGTTCATTACATTTGAATAAATTAATTTGAAAATTTTTAAAAAGTTAATTGATAAAAATATTTTGACACTATACTGAATGCATCCTTACGAAGAAATCCTGATGCACGATGTACACAATGGATTTAGAAACATCACTACACACACAGAGGTTAGTATTGATTACAGATCTCAAAATCTAATATCATCTTACAGCACAATAAGCAACATTGAATAAATAAGCAGGATTGAATAAAAAATGTGGTGAAAGAGCAAGACTTAATAAGTAATTATGAGTTTTGTTGATAATTATTATTTTTAAATTTAGACCACATAAAATAATGATTTTCAACACTCAGGTAGTCAAATGAAGTATATTCAGTACTACCAAGTACATACAAGTGTGTCCAAAGTCTAATTTCCCTGTTTTAAGACTCCAAATTCATATAATCATTCCTGGTAATATTATTGTTAGTAGTGTTATTTTGTAAATATTATTGTTTTGATAATAAAGTAATAAAAATGTAACATGTAACAAAGTTGCCAAACAAGTTTACATTTTACTAATGTTTATCATTTATTTGTGATGAAATTAGAGTTTGTAATACAAGCAACTGAGATTTGTATTTTACTGTAAGTTTACTTTATTATACACTTTTTCTTGGTACTTATTTGTATGCATTAAATTGAAGTTTTTAATATTTTGAACAAAATTGAAATTTTGGTTTGAAATAATTTTCGTAAGTCATGAAAACAACTAAATGGAGTTTTCAATATTTTTTAAAATTAAATTTGTTGGGCTTTTTTTGGGTAGAGAAAATATATCAACCCCTCTGTGAAAGATATTATATTAACTTTTGTTTCTCTAGAGTTTATTCTTTTAATTGCAGATTAATGGGTTATTTTATTTCACTCCATTTAGGGTAATATCACATCACCTCTTTATTTTGCAGAATTCATTACATCATGAATAAAATTCTAGCTTCATATCTACACTGTATGAGAAATGAGAAAAGAAAATTTTACACCATTAACTTATAAAATTCAAAACTTTTAATGGAATTGTAACTTTCACCATATTACTATGTACATTTATCTAGTTTAAGCAAAACATTTTAAAAACAAAGTTAAGATTTCACATTTAACATTCTTGCCATAAGAATGTCATGGACGGATGACATTAGTTGATGACAATGAAACTTAAAAACTTGTAATAAAATTGTGAAATGCAAAACATGAGGTGCCTTGGTCAATACATGATCTTATTAAATCTCAATTTCCATAACTCTCTAATACCACTTATCTGTTTCTTAGGCCACTAATACCAACTTCCATATTCTGCAGACAGGTAATACTTAAAAAAAAACTGCATAATATAGTATTATACAAAAGATTTGCTTGTGAATACAAAGATAAATTTTATTTATCTTTTGTGAAATTACATGTCAGGCAAAACCTGAAATTTAAAGCAAGCACCTAGCACAAATAGGCAATTTCCTAGTGAGAGCCAGTGACAGGTGACAATGGTGATGAAATGTTGAAATGGATGTAAATGCCCAGAAAAATTGACAGTCAATGAGGTTGAATTGGAAAGGGAAGTAAATAAGTAGAGTAACGTGGTTTTTTAGATGATCAATGACACAAATTACATGTGTGCACTTTATTAATCAGTTATTTTGTGTGTTTACTAATACAAATTATGGCAAGCAATTAAAAAAGTAATATTTGGGAAAATCTTAATGAAAAGTAGCCAAAAAAAAACCTGCCAATGAAAAAAATAATCATCAGCGTACTACGAGAAAGTAACTAAACATTCCTTCTTAATACAATAAATAACAAAATGAATATTTATTTAAGATGCTCCCTTTCTTTCCCAAGGATTTATATTATTTTCAAGAAAATATTTTCAAACAGTAATTTACTTTTAAGAAATAAGTTAATATGTAGTACAAAACATGTCCTCTTTTTTAAAATAAAATGTATGCTCTTTTTGTAAGAGCAATGTAGAAATACATCTGCAAACAGAAAATACCAACTATTTTTAAACCTATGGTCTGATTAAAAGAAGTTGGTGAATGACAGTTGTAAATGAAAGGGAGCGATGTTGACAGCTTGTGTACCACTCAGCATGTGTTCCCGGGACACGAAAATAAACACATGAAATAAGTACTTATTATGGTAACCAAATCATACACTCATATTTTATGAAGCTACAGCTTCAGAAGCACAACTGTCAATCAATTTATTTTAATCAGACCATAGTTTGGTTTTCTAACATGAAGAAAGAAAATATATTCTCCAATCAACATGAAATGCATAGCAACTGTTAAAGATTAATATTATTTCAATACTTTTGTTATCTTAAGTCAAACTTTATGAAACTGAGATCAGTAACTCATTTGTAATATGAGTTATTATAGAACAAGTATTTTAACAAAGGCCCTTCAAAATATGATCAATTTTGTAATGAAAAATGAAGTGTTCACACATGACTAATCATCCATCAATCTGTCACGTTTTGCAACTAGCTACATAGCTAGATCACAATCAGCTGCTATCTGGAGGAGAATTCTTGCAGGGCATAGCTCTGATTGTTCGTTTACCATGGTTTTTCTAATCTACACTCAGCAAATGCCAGAGCAGTACCTCACAAACTGATCACAACCTATGTGCAATCTTTCCTTCCTGTTTCTAGACCTACCCTGAAACCTTGCTTATAAACACTTTCACGAACTAACACGACCATACACACAGGAAGACCACATGGAAGCTTAGAGCGTGTCCCAGTTGGGGCAGTGCCCAGCAGAAGGGAGATACCTGTTTGGGAAAAACCTTAACCAACCTCCCACGATATAATATGCACAAGAAGTATGGAACTAATGACCTTGACAGTTGATATGCCCGGAATCACTAATCAATCACATTTTGTAGGATGAGTTGACAAATGTAAATGAAAATTATAGTTTATTGGAATGTTTACAAAGTGGATAAAAATTGTATGATATTTGTCTAGTAACATCTAATGGCAATACTTGATTGTGTATCAAACTCCAATCCCATTTTGTAATAAGATACTTTTTTTTCGTAAATAACTAATGCACCCTGAAATACAAAGTTTAAGTTCCAGCACAGATGAATGATTAACTGAAATAAGAACTATAAATAACTTCACGTAATCAAAGAATAGAAATCTTATGTAAAATGCTTCCATCTGCAATGAATGCAATTTTTATTACAACTTGCTTAATATAATTTCTTTGCATGAACAAGCAGAATTAAATATTTTTAATTTTTATTATATACATCTAACAATAATTTTCAAGAAAACAAGATATAATGAATACTTTAGAACTGAAACAAAAATGTTTCAGTTAAACAGTTACGTACTCACACATTTCACACAAAAAAACAATGAATGTGACAAATGCAATGAAAGAACCTGTCTGAAATGAAAAGGGTACCCTGGATAAAAGAGTTGAAAGTTTCCTAAAATCAAATGACATAACTAATATTACTTTAAGATTTTGGAAACGTTTGTCCTCCACCCCTCTACTGCCAAAAATGAGTTGGTTTTTTTTTCTAGTTAACATTAACTATTCTAACTGCAAAAAAAAAACAACATAAAAATAAAATAAATTATACACTCATAATATGTTGCTATTAAAAAAAATAGTGTCTTACAGCATAGGATCAGGCATGGGAAAAAACAACAACAAAAATACTCAAAACTTTCTCTAAAAACACCGGGTGTTGTGAAATTTTTTTATTTGGCAATAGTTAAAAAATAAAAATTATGACATTTTTAGTTGTTTTGTTTCAGCCTAGAGAAAAGTTAGTTTTTTTTCAGCCAAATATTTATTATGTACATAGAAATAAGTATTCACAAATTGAACTTGTGAGAAAACTCTGCACTTAGTAAATAATTGTTTAAAAACTAAAATTGATTTAAATGTAAAACCCAACTTTGAACAGCTATCCCCTGAATTGTGTATTACAGCAGTATAGTCCTGGTACTCTGCAAGAGAAACCAATTCATTACTGCCCAGAGTTAAGATTGAAATGCACAGAAAAAAAGAAAAAACAATCTACAAAGAAGTTCAAAAAGGTCTAATTATGTAGAATACTGCCTAAGAACATATTCCAGGTCCCAAATATCCCCTTTCATTTCTCCACTTTCCCCCAAAATCTTGTGCTGCCAGAACTTCACCTGCCCTCAAAAAACTTGGGTTCCAACGGAACAAGCAACCCTGGATAAAAATACCTCGGACACAGTTTCCTGGTTATGGGTGATTATAATGAGTGTTGCAATAATATGCAAACTTCTATTTTTTCATCTGAAATCTTCTGGATGTAGGTTTGGTGTGTAAGTTCCAATACACTTGTAGCACAGTCTTTCCTGCCATAAAATACTACACAAAGATTATAAAGCGTTAAGCATATGATAATTTGTAACTAAATTCCAACATCAAAAAATTACTGGGAGTTACAACAAATTATACAAATGTATATTAAAGACTGAAATAAATTTTAGAACTGTTGCAGTCACTTTCAAGGTATATTTAAAGTCGTACATCATTATTTGAATTTGGCCACAGATTTTTAATTGAAAGACAGTTTATATATCATAACAATGTTTTTATTCAGATCTTCAGACCAATAAAAAGATAACAGAGTTTACGGAGCGACGTTTTGGGGTATTATTTTTCCCCACCTTCAGGCTAGAAATAGTAAAGTAAAGGAGATTTAACCTAAATACATTGAAAACAATATGAATAAGTAGTTACAAATTTACTAATATACTAATTAAATATACTAATATATTAATTTAAATTAGTATATTAAATAATTAAATATACTAATTTACGATATTAATCAAACGTAAATTATTGTACTGAAATATGTTATTCTAATGAAGAACAGTACTCAGTATAATCAAAAAATACAGACACACACCAATTCAAACAAAAATACACAGTAAAACAAATATATATACATATGTACAGTACAGCGTGCATAGCACATACATAATGGCTGTTACAAAGAGAACAATGCAACCCATCTGTTAAAAACTGTAGTGAGGAAAGAGGGAGCTGAGAGGCTTCAAAATACGTTACATGAGATATAAACTATAAAAGAGAACTTAACCTTGGGTTACAAAATCGCATTAGAGGAAATATTAAAAATTAACAAATGATATACATGAAGACTAAAATAAAATTCAAGAAAAATGGTCTGTGTTGGCAACCAACAAAGTATAATTTATCTGAAAAGTTCAGTAAGACTGTCATACAGATGTAAAAGAATTCAATTCCACCTGTGTATTGCTCTCAAATTTTTTTATAGTACACATTATTTTCTTAATTTTTTCAATGAGAAGAAAGTTAGTTTAGTTGAAGAAAAAAATTAAAATTAAAAACTCATTTTTTACTGTAGAGAGGCGGGGTAGGCTAAAAAACTCCTCAAAAATCTTATTTTTATCTTAAAATCATAGTTTAACTTCTCAGACACCATTTAATTGTAGGGAACATTTACATCTGATCCAGGAATATTGTTTATTAATGACAGAAAACACTTTCTCGGCTTTCACCTTGGAATGTTTGTGTCAAGCAACATCATTAATAAAAATAGGCGTTATGCCTTATATTTATATTATTTAAACAATATCAGAGGGCACAAAAAACAAATGGATTAATTAAAGGACATATCAGAAGGTACAATACATACTCAAGAGATAAGAAAACATAATAGGATTTCAAAACCAATACTCGTGTGGATTAGAAGTTTGGTCAATGAAAAGAACTGACTGGACCATGCAGATGAGATTTCTAATCTTGCAGAAGTCACATTACAGGATTGGCAAAGAAAATGACTTAAAACAAGGAACATAGTAGAAGACAAAAAGGAAGGTCTGAAGAAATAGTTTTCTTACATCAACAGAATGATGCAAGATTCCCAAAATCAGCTTCGAATTAAAAACCATTTGTGTGATGGAGACCACAAAACACATGGTTAGATCAGGCCCACTTGGGAGGACTAAAATCCCACTAGCTCTACCAGGCTAGCGTCCTACTTTCGGTACAATCACAATGAATGTCCTACGTCCTACAATGAAGCCTAATGTATCCTACTTTGAAAATAAAATATAAAGTTGGTTTTTAAAATTCTGTACAATGATTTCTGTACAATGTTACTTTTATAATAATAATACTAGATATTATATAATTATTGTAAGAAAATTAATGCTGATATTAAAAATGATATTTTTAAATAATCTAAAATTAGCTTGTCATACTCGACAAATGGACTTTTATTTTCCAAAATAAAAGTTCAGATAATAGTGACAACTTGTTCAAAATTATGTCTTACATACTAAGTATGCCTGCATCATCATTTATAGAGCGAGTGTTTTCTGTAATGATTAGAAAATGGACCGATGAAAGAAAGAAATGTTCAGTAGAGTTGATCAAAGCGGAATTGCTTGTAAGCTTTAATTGTAAAGAACATTGCGTACAATTTTAAGAGAAAGTTCGAAACAACATTAAATTATTAATTATTAAAATGCAGGAAGAATGATGAAAAATATAAGTTCAGAAATTCAATGAAGTCATTAAATAAATAACTTATCACCTATACACACACATACATACATACATACATACATATATATATATATATATATATATATATATATATATATATTTACACATACACACACACATTCACTCATAAAAACATATATATGTCCATTTCCCATTGTCCTACATTGAGCATCTTAATATGTGGCAACCCTGAGGTATACTGAGAAACAGATGACAAGCCTAGCAATCTGCAGAATATAATTAAGATTATCATTTGTTTTGGTAATTTCTTTTGTACTAAGGACAAAATTATGGTGAATTTTGCTAACTTGAAGAGAAAATACTTGGCACACATTTTTCACACCATTGAATCCCTTCCATGAAATTTCAATAATCATTTATCCACAAAAACCATCAGATGTGCAGTCAGCCTTAATGCAGCAAAACAGACTATCGAGGTTCAATAAATAAGAGGCCATTAATAAACTAACAAATGCTTGCATTTCAAAATAAACATACATTTTTTGCTGTTTGTGAAACATGACAAATACATTATAATATGTTGTTAAGACTTTAAACAATTCAAACAAAAGTGTCTCCATTCACTCAATATAACATTTTAACTCAATAATTCCTGAAAACAATGTTGAAATGAAATTAATCACTCACTCTGAGTATACTGAACTATTGATGAACTTACGAATTATCCTATTGTATCTTGATAATGCTTTTATTCACATTTCAACTTCTCTGTTAACATTTGTTGAAATACAAACAACATGGAACAAAACTGGTTTTATATCCTCTGAAGTGTCAAGGCCATAAATAATAACAAGACATACTATTTAAACATGATTATTTTCACATTATATTTTGATTTGATGGATCAAACAATTACGGCCAACAAAACTATGTCTGTTATATTCTGATTTGATCCGATCAAAAATTTATGGCCAATAAAACTATATCTAACAGAAAAGATAAAGAGACCCTTGCCTGAAATTCATAGATCAAATTTAAGTTTAGTGATTTAGTTCTCTTAGTAATTTTATCTTAAGATTAAAATCAAAGAGCTTGTAATTGTCAAGCTGCAATTCTTTAATTAAAATACATACTGAGATTTTTCTTCAATTAAAGTAAATGTTTCCAACAGAAAATGATACAGTATTCTCCTTTATTCCAGAAAAAAATGTCCATCAGATTGGTACCACTGGCAAGTTTGGCAAAGTGCCAATGAGATAATCTCATTAAATATATATTTTCTCAGTTTTCCTTTTATTTCCATGAAACAAAATAGATTACAAAATTTATTTCAACAAAGATCCATTAGCATTTTTGGATTATCATATCACTGTAGTAAAATATTATTAAATTACAAATTCCTATTGTTACATTCTTTTGACAACCAAAGGGGTCACGTTTTCCAAATTAAAAAGAAATTAAAATCATTTGGTGAAGTTTTAGGAAATTTTCTCCAAAAGCTATTTTAGTTCTTATATATACATTTCTTTGTCAATTCTTTTAATTTTTAAAGACTAAACATACTCTGTCAATTACGAAACGAGTCAATAGTAGCCTTATCTCGCAAGGTTGGAAAAAAGTCCAGCCATTCATCAGTTAATGGGGCATCTTTACATAATAAGATTGCTATCATCAATTTCCTTATTAGATTAATTCTTTCTAATTTCTTGAAAATTTTTTCCTCCATTTTTGAAGCTATTTTTGACTTTGAATCCTGTGTTTTCTTCTTCACAGCTGTTTTACAAAGCGCAAGTTCTTTATGCAAAGAAGTTCTTGCTTCACAAATTTCTAAATGTGTATTCCTTTCTTGCCTTGCTAATTCAACAATCTGGGTTTGATACTGTTGTAAAAGAGTTTAGCTTGTTCAACATCTTTGATTCATTTATTTTGTCAGTAGGTTCATGTAAAATTAAACGTTGTAAATAATTTGTGCCAAATGCCAAATACCGGGCATTCTGAATTGCTATTAATGTTGAAATCACTGTTTGTAACTCCACAAACCTTTTATCTGCATTGGAATTTTGTTTGGTAGTTTCTTCGTAATTTCGAACAGCTTGGAAAGACAATTTTTTTAATGCCATAACCCTCATCATAGAATCTTCGAAATCTTTGGGTTCATATAGCAGTCTATGCTTTACAACGTCAATTTCAAACTCGCTCAGTGCGTCCTTAAACTCTTCAACTGTAGAACGGAAACGATCAACCATTGTAATAGTACTTCAGCAAAAAGTCCATCTACATTTGTAAAAAATAAACGACTTTCACACAACTTTGGAAACGTCAGGCGCTGTGAATACTACATAATTTAGTCACATGAATTCATTTTTTTTCACTCTGAAAGCACACACACAACTAATTTCACTCAAGTCACTGACAGGTCACTGACCACAGAGCACCCCTGGAGCACCCCAAAGCACCCACACTTTGCCGCCGTTTTTGTTCATTTCATATCAGAGAGTATATATATACAGTTTTATATTCTCTCTGGTTCATTTTCTATACTTGGATTTTTAATTCTTGGTGCATGAGGGCCGGCGAGGGCCTTGCCCTTGGCCTCCATAAAGACTTTGATGTTGATAATTAGCAACGCCAACCCGAAGGCTAGTGTCTGCGCGCGAGATCTGTGCAGTCGTGCAGAGACTGCAGACGTGCAGTCTGTATCATACTCTCTGGTCTGTATACTTCGTTTTTTCTTTCTTGGCGCACGGGGGTGTGTCATCAAAATGGAATATCTCATAGTATTTCGCGTCGTTCTCCGTTGTGCCGCGAAGAGTCGCATGATCGCCAGCACTGCTTGATACAGTCGCGATCATGCGATTTCTAGCGGCGTAACCAAAAACGACGTGAAAACAGTGAATATTCCATTTTATTGATACACCCCCGTGCGCCAAGAAAGAAAAACAGTAGTCCGCTGTTGTACGCCTTTTGTTACATTCTGATTACGTTTTGTGTTGTTACCGTTGACGCTTTGGCATGTAATCAAGGCCCTACCACCCGGTATGCCATCTGAAGGAAAGTCAGTTGCAAATTGAAGCAGCAGCCAGACGCCATTAGTATGGCAACATTGCGCGGGAATTTCAAATACGATTCTTTCAAAAATTATATACTTCCTAATATAACGCATGCTACTTGAAGCACGTCAGTTTACCCAATATATAAAACGACTATACGAACATGTGCATAGAAGATTAGAAATATCTTTGTCACATGCTCTACTTACTTGAAATTTCGGGAGAAGAAAATGTCAGCAAAAATTTTACTTGAAATGAATGTAAGCTGGATGCAAGTCGTATCATAAGAAATTTTAAATCAAATTTAATATTTTTTATTTAGGTACATGTTTATGTATTTGTCATGAACGCAAACTATTATTTTTTGATCAATTTTCAATTTTAGGCATGAAGCCTTAGCTGTAGAATCCTCAGCCTGACATTTGGATTACTACGTCCAATGTTTTTTGCAACATCAATCCCTTGGAACCCATGCTTCAAAATTTAACCCCTCTTATAAACAGTAGTTAAATTGATAATATCCACTCGCAGATTTTAAATTTAAGCCGAATTTAATTTATGCGAATGATGTAAGACAACTAAACAATAGACTGGTTATTTCAACACATTGAACGCATTCAACGCAATTACATTGAAAGCTGTTAAATGGATTTACAGCACACAGTGAAACACATTAAAATTCTTATACATATGAATATATACATATACATATGAAATTCATATTCATATTCATATCACAAGACCAAATAGTAATTTTTCACTTACTGAAAAGGCATACCAGAATATGATTGTCATTGCCCGTAAAGGGTAAGGAAATAGATGAGACCAAGAAAATTTCCTAAAATATGCTTGTGTATGTATTACTTACATTGTCTATTATTAAATTTTTAGCATTTACTCTAAGGATATAGGGTTGCATGTACCCCAGGTAGAAGTGATAATACTTTATTACCAAACAAGACACTGAGCTAATTGTTCTTCAAGCTAGTTTTTTCTGTAAGAGACAGTTCTATATTTCAAAGTTTCTAATCAAGCGGCACTTTCTACATATTAGTTTGGGATAGTTTAAATGAAAACTAGTTTTTGCACTTTTCAAAACACATGTCATACGTGGAAAATTACTTCCTTACCTTTCCAATTTAATATTAAAATTCACTCTACCAAATTTAGTAGTAGGTGGGGAAATAAAAAAAGAAAATACATTAATAACAATTTTATAGAAGTAATGTTTATTGATGTGATATAAGTGTATGCATCATTATATGAAGGTTAGTATATCAAGATTACAATATTTACTTGTGAAATGATATATCACTGCCTTTTGAATATCTGTTCATACACGCGAATGCAGCACATCACCATTTTAGATATAGCGAACACACAATGAAAGCACAAACAAAAATCCCCACAATATTCAATAACAAGTGTTGGGCGGCAACCTCTACATTTCGCCTCAGCTATTCCTAGCGAATTTTTATGTTTTGGGCTGTATTAAGCCGTTGCCGAGGTTTATTTTTCACATCACATTTGTTATTTACAATAATTTTGTATTACGGTTTGTTTATTATTTATAGATACTGGCTGCGCATCTTGTTCACAAATTTAATTTAAAGCAGCATTATTCTATCAGACACATCAAGTCTCTATCATTTCATTTCGAAAATCGTTCAAAGTACTTATCACGTCCTGAGCAATAATGCTCAGGAATGCTGTTAATTTGTAATGAAATGTACGAAACATTTGGATCCACGTGTTCTTTCATCAGATATGAAAAATTCCAACAAATTTCGGACCTCTATGCTATTCGAGTAGAAGTGAATGCTTTCGCATATTTTTATAAACTGTCGGCATTTTAAATATTTATTTTAGAAAAGTGTGTTAAACTAGAGAACCAAAAAATGTTTTCATACCTCCGGGATGAAAGTAGATGATTTCAAATTAAACGATCATGCTGATTTAGAAAATCATTATAAAAAGTTTATATCACGCAAGATTAAAAACATATATACATATTTAGTATTTGAAATAAACAAAATCCTACACTAATTTCCACATTGTCACTACGGTTACAGGTGGCAAACACTGGTGAGCAGCCCATGGTTTGTCCTGATCAGAAACACGGCAGCCAAATTATAAAGAATATGCAAGTTTTGTAATTTCATATAGTACAGGTTGTCCCACCAACTATGGACCACCCCCATAACTTTTAAACGGTTCAGGATATCGAAATGCAGTTTTCGCTGAGAAATGCAGAATCATGCGGCAAATAACATGCTGTAGAGAAATTGTCTACAATATTTTTAGTTTTCGAGAAATTTAATCATCTTTGATTTTTGAAATGGAACTGTATATTTTTCTCACCAGCAATGGATAGATCACGAAAAGAGGAATAAAATGATGTATCATATGCTAGTATTTTGATAGTAATTTGCGTATAAAATTGGACTTTCCGATACGTGATTTTGATTGAAACGAACATACGTATTTCGTGTAGCAGCCTTTGCAACAGTCGCCTTCGGGGATTATGGCCTTCGCGGCGTCAAGACTTGCATGGATAGAGAAGACTGAGAGGGGTGGCAATGAGGGATAAGAGGCCTAACTACAGCAATCCAGGACACAAAAGTCACATTAAAAACCACCAATTTTAAGGATCAGAAAGAGAGATTTTTTCCATTGATTTATCTGCATTTAACTTGTGTTCTTTAGCAATAAATATCATTTTCAAACTTGACAAAAATGCAACCACCGTCTCTTCGTTAGTAAATTTCATTTTTAATTAAGATTATCATTCGTCCACTTCGCAATCACCTCTACTGTTCGTCATAAATGAAAAAGAAAACAGTACACTTCCGTCTTCTACCGTGGATTATTAAGTTTGAGGCAGCACGTGTCGTCATGAAGTGAGAAACTCTCCAATCAATATTAGCGGTCGAGACTGCAGATGTTCATTTGTGTTAAAGTTTAGTAAATTGACACTGATACAGGCACGTAGCCAGGGGAGGGGCTCGAGAGGCTGAAGCCCTCCCCGAAATTCTATTCTTTTTTTCATTCATTATTTATTTATTTATTAGTTTAAATGTATCCAAATATATCGACATGTATAAAAGTACAGACAGATTTACTTCAAATGAACATATTCTTCCAAGTTTCCAAGTGCTTCTTCCAGGCTTCGCTTCCATCCATGAAATGATAAGTTGGAAAATTTAGCTCCATACTTTGATAACAGAACATCACCCTCTGCAGTAAAAGCTGAGTATGAACTATGGTGTAAAAAAGCTTCCACCATACATGATAACCTTGAGGTGTTGAAAGTCTTAGAGAACTGCGATCCAGTATATTTACGTACTATTAGATACTTACTATTTCAGCTACCTTGCCAGTAACAACTGCAAGTGTGGAGAGGTCATTTTCTACAATGAAGAGAGTAAAACGTTTTATACGAAGTGTAACGCGTGGTAACAGACTCAGTGCACTAGCCATTATTTCAATTCATAAGGATATCGCTGTGGACCCAGACAAAGTAATTGACATTATGGCTGGAAAGAAGATCAGAAAATTGCTTTTGTAGTTGACGCCTCCTGTAGTTTGGATTATTGGAATAGAAAATAATAATGTAACGTTTGTGGTGGTGAATTAAAAACACAGATTTATTTTAACAGAGATGTTTATTTATGTTACACTATTACACTAAATATACTTGATTTATTTACAGGTTGGCCTCACAGACCTTGTGTTCTTGACTTATTTATTTATACAAGGCACAGTCCTCTGGATTATTTATTTTCACTGTTCCTTCTCATGCACTGCTGCACAGTCCGATGCACTCACCGCTGTCCGATGCACTGATTACAGTCCACTGCGCCGACCACAGTTCACAGCGCCGACCACAGTTCACAGCGCCGACCACAGTTCACAGCGCCGACCACAGTTCACAGCGCCGACCACAGTTCACAGCGCCGACCACAGTTCACAGCGCCGACCACAGTTCACAGCGCCGACCACAGTTCACAGCGCCGACCACAGTTCACAGCGCCGACCACAGTTCACAGCGCCGACCACAGTTCACAGCGCCGACCACAGTTCACAGCGCCGACCACAGTTGACAGCGCCGACCACAGTTGACAGCGCCGACCACAGTTGACAGCGCCGACCACAGTTGACAGCGCCGACCACAGTTGACAGCGCCGACCACAGTTGACAGCGCCGACCACAGTTGACAGCGCCGACCACAGTTGACAGCGCCGACCACAGTTGACAGCGCCGACCACAGTTGACAGCGCCGACCACAGTTGACAGCGCCGACCACAGTTCACAGCGCCGACCACAGTTGACAGCGCCGACCACAGTTGACAGCGCCGACCACAGTTCACAGCGCCGACCACAGTTCACAGCGCCGACCACAGTTCACAGCGCCGACCACAGTTCACAGCGCCGACCACAGTTCACAGCGCCGACCACAGTTCACAGCGCCGACCACAGTTCACAGCGCCGACCACAGTTCACAGCGCCGACCACAGTTCACAGCGCCGACCACAGTTCACAGCGCCGACCACAAACCAGTACACTGCCTCCACAGCGATGCACACACACAAACTTCACAGCTCGGCTTCCTGACTAGACCAGATTGACTGACTGACTGACTGACTCCGGCCACCGACAGCGGCGCATTTATACCTGGCCGGCGCCCGCCTTGACCCTTCCAGAACTCGCGGCACACTTCTTGGCTACCCGCGAATACCCCGGAATCGTCCAGTTCGGAGGGCGGCGGTAGATGATGCAATCCGCGCAGCGGATTCCGGCAGATGACGCAATATTCGTTACAATAAATTGCATAATGTTTAAACTTTCGAAATAATGTCATGTGGAAATAATTTTTAAATATGTTTAAAATCATGTTGGTGTTTCATTTTTTAAGAGCATCTCTTTTAAACAAACCCGATAAAGATATTATAATAAATCTCGTATTATCCATTTTTTAAATTTTGGAAGCCCCTCCCGAGAAATAAACCTGGCTACGGCCCTGCACTGATAGTCTGTTAAGAGTTTCAAAATTTGTATTGCTTTGTTCTTTTGGTACGTGTTTAACCCATATATTCCCAACTTTTTTTTTTAGAATTTTATGATGACACTAAGTTTCCCTTTTTGTTTTGGTCTAATTTACATGAATTTTTTCTATTTTCACTAATTTGACATCTCATATTGTGTAGGAGCCCCGCCCCAAAAATGGGGCAATGGGAACAGGAGGGTACAGTGTTTTTAGGAGCAGGAAAACCCTATTTTCAAGAGCAAATGTTTATTTTTTTGCACTAAGTAATGAAGAAATATATGTAAGCTATAAAATAGAAATTATTTAATGATAATAAACGTGTTAACAATTTTTTTAGCATTTCATGTTTGAGAAATGTTCGATAGACACTGATTGAAACGAAGTAACTTATGTTCTGGTCTACATGTGCTTATGAATGAAATTTCTCAAAGCAATTTGCATGGCAGCCGACATTACACTTTTTACATTTCTTCATGGTGTTTTTATGGCATTCGCCACATCTGACTTGTGTTTCACTTTTGACAATTATATGATCACGACCATCCAGTCTCACTTTTTCTGGTATCCTCTTTTTTACCACCTTCGGCGATCTGCCTATTTTTCGCTCTAAGCTTTGTCCTAAGTATGTCTGAACTATTATCCTGATAAACTGTAGGTAATCTAAATGATTAACGCTTTTTCCAGAAGGTGTGAGACGGTATAACTGAAATGCATTATTCATGGATGCATTCAAGGGAAACATCAAAAGTTGCCAATACCACTTTTTCATTCTGATGGCTGTTCTGTAACATGAGACATTTTGATCAAGCCGATCCACCCCTCCCATATACAAATTGTAGGCAGAAATGCAAGCAGGTTGTAGAATTTCAATTTTCTTCTTCTCAGATAAACTCCAGCGTTTAGCTTTTCCTAGAGGAGATACTCCTACTTTGTTGGAGGCAACAGTTACGATATTGTTATCGTTGTAGCGGACAACACTGATCTGTGTTTCTTGGTCTGTCACTTGATCATACGCACCTCTTTGCATCTTTTTCATTTTAGAAGGCTCTATGAGAGGGGCTTTTTCGACTCTATTGTTCCTGATAGTACCAGTTGCATCATGTCCCATGTTACCTAGTTTTTCTAGAAAACGAATGGAAGTAAAATAATTGTCCATATATAAGCTGTACTTTTTCTTCTCGGGTAGTTCTTGGAGCAAGTCCATAACTACTGATCCACCCACACCAAGATCTGGCATTTCGTTCCCAGTAGAAGCTCCCTGGTACGGTTCCGCTTGTACAAGGTAGCCCAATCGAGTGCAAAGGGACCATACCTTGAAACCAAAACGTATTGGTTTCCCATGTAGGTGTTGTTTCGTGGAGTGACGACCATAGTACGGAACCATGGTTTCATCGATGCACAAGTTCGCATCTTGGGGAAAGAAAGTGAGCCATCTTTCGTTTATCATTGCCCACAAAGGTCGAACTTTCGAGAATTTATCACTTTTAATTAGGTTATTATTGTCAGAGACATGAAAATACCTTAAAATTTCTTCAAATCTATTTCTAGATATTGCCCTTGCTACTCCTTGGTGATGTGTGTCAATTCCAGTGTCCCAGTACAGACGGTACCTTGCATTACCACAATATCCACTGAGCAACAAAATAGCAATAAAAGTTTTCATTTCACATACCGACACATGAAATTTAGTGTTTCCTTTGAAAACAGCGTATTTCATACTCGTTTCAACCAGCAAATCAAATACTTCACTGTCATAAAATAATTCAAACAGATCAACAGGAGACCACTCTTTTTTATTCAGCCAATCTGGTTGTTCCCAAGTACGTTCTGGGACAGGTATAATGTCCGATTTTATCCAGTTTCGAACCTTCTTCTTCCTTGAATCTGTGGTCAATTCAGCCGCGGTCCTCTGGTTCATAACATCGAGTGTTACTTCTTGTGATGGTAAAATAATTTCTTCTATTCCGGAGGAAGTAATTTTTGTTGCCTGCAGTTCTCCTAGGCCTCGGAGCTGGTTTCCAGTTAGATGGTTTACATCACCATCTTCTATTTCATCTTCTCCACTGTCTTCATCACTTAGAAGATGGTTCTCAGGAGCAGAGATATAAATAGAAGCTTCTGTGAAATCATCACTTTCTAATAAACTTATTATTTCGTTAACGGATAATCTGAAATGAATAATAAGAGAATCAAATGAAATTCAAATAGAAAAAAAATATTTAAACATTCGAATATAATATATAATCACGCCCTGAAATATTGATATTTACTCAAAAGTCAAAAATATACTTGCTAACAATAGATATAAAACCCTGTACCCTCCCGTTCCCATTGCCCCAATAAAGGGGCGTCACTATTTTATTGTAATTTGCCGCTAAAATAAAAGCTATAATCTTTTGTATGTAAAATATATTTCAAATATAAGTTTCACCAAATTGTGTTATAACAAAATAAACGATAAAAATAATCATTAATTTAAGTAATGTACTTACGATTCGTGAAGCGACATGATGCTCAAATGCAGGCACTATACGAAGGTCTCTCACAACAATGGAAAACGCTATAGAGTAATCCAGTGAACTTTATCTTATTCATTGTTGCCAACACAACAACATAGGGTATATAACACATCTTCATTCCTTTCAAGAAATGAACTATTAATAGGAAAATACACTGCCCCATTTTTGGGGCAATGGGAATATATGGGTTAAATGAGACGTTTATGAAGAGTAAATGCAAAGAGGAAATGTCTACCTCTCTATTATTTGATGAATTAATTAAGATATTACAATAAAAATCTTAAAGCATTCTTTCCCTTCCCTTGTTTTAAAATGATATTTGGTTTCTGCCATAGAACACTTATATCGATTCTTGTAAGTTTGAAAAGGACCTTTATTATTATCGTCCTTCCGCCACAAATTATTTTTATTCTGATCTTTTCGATGAACGTTGGTTTGGAATTTCATTAGAAGAAAAGTTCAATTCAGGTGAACAAATGAAAAAAAAACCTCTTTCTGATCGGTAATACTGATGTTTGTTCATATGGTCTTCGTGTCAAGACCATGAATTGCTGTAGTTACGCCTCTATCCCACACGGCCACCCCTCTCACACTCCTTGGTTCTACGAAACAATCTCCACGCCGCGAAGGTCTTTCACCAACGGCGACTGTTGCAAGGGCTGCTGCGCGAAATATTGTCCGTTTCATTCAAAATCACATCTCAGAAAGTCTAATTTTATACGCAAATTACTATCAAAATACTGGCATATGATACATAATTTTATTCTTTTTTTCATGATCTATCCATTGCTGGCGAGAAAAATATATAGTTCCATTTCAAAAATCAAAGATGAAGTTATGGGGGTGGTTCATAGTTGGTGGGACACCCTGTATATATATATATATATATATATATATATATATACATATATATTTATATACATATATATTGTGACGGTACTTCATGATAATCCTAATTATTTTTTTGGGACCTGAAAAGGCGCAGGGGTCTTGGCAGGGAGGAGTCGTGATTCGGAATCGCATGTGATTTAATTTAACGACACCCTTTCTGATAATAAGTCAGGATTTATTCCAACCAAAGATTCCCAAATCAAAAAAACTTAATCACACATAAAATCATAGCATTGATCGTTTCAGATACCTTTCAGAAACTATTCAACAGCAATTTATTCAGGCCTGTGCAAATGGGATCCCACGCAAATTGACTGGCAATACCACTTACTGCTAATTTACACACAAATTTAACATCAACTTTGACCCAATTCTTTAAACAATTATTTACACAAAAATTACCCCTTTGTTCGTAATCACCTTTAACATAATTCCCCATCCAAAATTCTTAAATCTATTTTACAAAAGAACTCCCTCATTGAACAAGAAATATTACATGTTATCAAAATTTGATTAGATTTTAACTTCCCTCTTTGGTCATTGACTTGGAATATGGAAAGTGTCTAGTAAATTGCAAATAGATCCGTCACTAGTTATTTACCCTCCCCAGTTCTCGTGACTAGTTCTGGTTAAATAACACGTCTTTTCACAGATCCACTTTCTCACTACGCCCAGAACGAAACTTTTCAATACTCAACGTTCGCCGTCTTCTCACGCCAGCCAACGGGACTGCCGCGAAGGTCATGCGTCCTCGCGCTGTCGCCTCCTCGAACACCCAGCTGCTGTGCGCGGCCAAGGGCGTGTTCCAAGCGGTCACGAGTCCTCTCGCGTCGCCTCCACAACACGTTCTTGCCCGATCTTCCGTCCTCTTCGCTTCTTGTCCGGTTCGTGAATTTGAATATTGTTCATGCGCTCATGCACTGGAACGCGGCCGTTTACACGAACAGTTGCTTTATTAAAGTTCTCGGCCCGCACCAATTGCCGGGTAATAACTGCCTAATTCACTGTTTTCGACTCACTTTCTAAAGCTCGAAATTATTCAACATGACTATTAATTCACAGTTCAAATTGTATCACGGCATCCCGAAATATCGCTTTGCTAACTAGCGAAATTACTGCGCCACGATTACGAGCACTTTCTCTCCACAAGTCCAATACTCTTTCCACTGATCTAGAATTCGACCGTTTAGTACCGCTGCTCAGACAAGAAGGAGGAATTTTCTTCCGGTCAAGCCGCACCTCCCCTCCTTTCTCCTCAAAATGACGCGAGTGGGGGTTGCTCCCTTATCATTCTTGGCCGGTACCCCTCCTGGTCAGTTACCGCTGCTGCTCCGAACGCGCCCAGCTTTGCGCGGTCGTTCGAATTCATACTCCGTCTCTTTCGTATCTTCTTCGGTAATTTCCTCCATTGTTATCCACTTATCATAAAAATATATATGGGTCATTCCACCCATATATATATATATATATATATATATATATATATATATATATATATATGGGTCATTCCACCCATATATATATGGGTCATTCCACGCAAAATCGGACGAATTTGAAGGAAAATTGACCTCGATGTCTCATATCTTTCTGATTATTTTTTTACAGGTTCATGAAAACAAACTATACAACACGTATTTTTTAGTTTTGCTCAAATATTTATATTTTCGTCATTTTTTTAATCTTCCGTAACTTCATACGCACTGACATGTGTAATATTTTGTATCTCAAAATCATTTTAAAATCTCGGTTTTAAGTTCCTCTTAAATCAAAGCTTATATCAGTACCTTTCATGAAATTTATCTTATTGTTTATAAAATTTTATTTTTTAATGTTAATTTTTTGTTTATATATTTTTATTTATAAAATTATTAATTTTACCACGAATTAAAAATCTGAAAAAAATGAAATGAAAGTTCATACTTTCTTCTAAAAGACTGCGAAGTTTCAAAATGGCTTCTGTTAAAATAACTTTTTGAGAATTTTTTAAATCTTACCTCGTTCACAGCGGCGCGAGAACTTCAAGCGCCCGTCATTGTATGTACCGCTATCGAATGAAATGCAGGGGGGAACTAGCTTCACAATAGGAAAATAAGTGGAAATGTTCACTTAACAATGAGTGTTATAGTTCTTGTTAATATTCCAAAACATATAAAATATTAAGTTGTATCAGATTTACGTCTTTTTAAGTTTCTCTTTATATAACTTGGATAATATGTGCCCTTTCTTTCAAGGAACATGTTTTAATTGTTTCTTTATCTTTACAAATAGGAACAAAGGAATGTAACGAACGTGTACCACGTAGCCATTTTGCTGCATTTCTACGACTTTTAAGTGAATTCTTTCTTCTTCATGATCTTCATTGGTGAAGAAGAAAAACACTATGTTTTGTATGTTTTTGTGCCCAGTCATAGAGCTTCTTGGGAGTCGTAATCGGTTCATGATGTACTTGAATCGTTCAACGTAAATCTACTGCCGATACGTCACTCTGTCAATCATCCTCTCTTCAAACTTTTCCCGCAACATTTTAGGTCGTTCTAGTCCAGGACGTTTGTCACACTTTTTAAAGTAACAGTCAGCTCATGGAGGGTCAAAAATAACTTTTGTTAGGTAGTACCGACAATCCTTCAATGCATTAACATCATCTGTTAACTTTGCGAGACCTCCTGCGTCTAACATCAACTTTACTCGTACGTTTTCGTGATATACACAAACACATGTATGTGTACCGTTAACTCCTGGTAAAATGCAGTGTTTCAGTCTTAATTCAGCGAACTTTGAAAATCTGATCTTTAGATGCGGAGACTTTTCTTTGAAATGTCGGTAGGTTTCTTTCATGTTGTTCAGTATAATCCTCTTTTGTTTGCAAATCTATCCCCCATTCTCTCTCACTGAAATAAAATTATTTTTTCCTTTATTTATTCGTGATACGGTTAACGTCATCTGAACAATAAAAAGCCACAACACATGGTGTACAGAAGTGACGATAGCTCTTCTGGATTTCTCATGTGGAGTTGACAATATTCCTTGGTTGCTAGTTGTTTTGCAACAATTATCATGAGAGTAGATGCATCGAAATGTTTTTTAACTTTAGGAAAAGACCAATCTTTGAAAATCGTTAAAATTTTAATTTTTATCATCAGTAGTTTCGTATCTTTTTTTCAATTCTTCTATGATGTATTCATTTTCTTGTTCTTCTTCTACCTCTTCTATATCAAATATTCCTTTCTCTAAGGTTCGTCTTATTTTTTCCACTTTTCGACGAGGATATGCTTTTTGACTCAGTTTCGTTTTTCCCAATAGGTGTTTCACCTAACATCAGTATTGTTAAACTTTCTTTTAGATGTGATAATTTTACATTCTTGGCTGGTGCAGCTTCTGCTTCACTAGGAGATGGATCACCATTATCTCTGATTTCAATTACGAATTATTGTTTTCTTCTGAATTTCTACTCCGTTGACTTGTACCAGGTTTGCTGGAAAATGTTTCAATGGAACCTTTAGAAGTTTGACTTTCATTTTATAAACCATTTTGAAGTTCTCCATCTGTATGTGTTACAAATTTTCAAGTTCGGCGTAATTTGTAAATATTGTGTTCCCAACTTTTGAAGGATACTTCGTATTACATGTCTTAAAATTTTACATACTTTTCTAGATTGAAAGGATTGAAACATGAATCAAAGCGTATTCAA
This sequence comes from Acheta domesticus, assembly GCA_031308135.1. NCBI lineage: Eukaryota > Metazoa > Arthropoda > Insecta > Orthoptera > Gryllidae > Acheta > Acheta domesticus. Next base: position 58,776,496 of record JAHLJT010002630.1, read on the forward strand.
AGAGTATTTCCATTGTACTTACCATCTTCAATTATTTTTGTCACCCTCCTAGAAGAAGCGCATGGGCACTCACACACGCGTCTCAAACGAGGATATTATTTGCACTGTGTCACACACTCTTGGATGTAAACTTATCCCAATGTTTGTATTGCTTGGTCGACCTGCTGACATCGATGAAAGGGCGTGGGCAGTGTTGCGCAAGGCCGCAAGTCCAGTGGAGGAAGACATAGGGAGCATTGACAAAGCGGTATGAGAGCGGCGCGCAGCGGCGGTCGGGAAAATACTCTGCGCTCCGTTGAATATTATTTTTTTACGTGAGTTCTAAAACAGAAGCCATTTTGAAAATTTGCAGAGATGGAGATGAAAGTCTAAAGAATTTATTGCCGTCGAGTTTTAAACAAAAAATCATGGGGATCATCTTAAAAAACTCGTTTTAAAAATTATAAACAATTTAAAAAACACAATATAAAAATATGCAATTATTTATAAACACTTGTTGAAAGATTGCTTCTTTAGCTTTAATTTGAAATCAAGTTTAAGTTTTTACAAGCAATACATTTGGAGTTAAAAATTATTAAACATCTCAACACTGGAGAAAAATTAATATATTTCAATAATTGTAACTTCAAAAATAATGTATTCTCGGCTAAACAAAAAAATACGTGTCTCTTACTTTTCATAATAGATAGTGTAAAAAATATTAGAGAATTTGAAACACTTCAGGTTTTTTTCTGTCCGGTTTTACATGGAATGACCCATATATATATATATATATATATATATATATATATATATATATATATATATATGGGTCATATATGGGTCATATATATATATACACAAACACGTACACACGTACACACACACGTACACGTACACACACACACGTACACGTACACACACGTACACGTACACACACGTACACGTACACACACGTACACGTACACACACGTACACGTACACGTACACACGCACACGTACACACGCACACGTACACACGCACGTACACGTTCACACACGTACACGTACACACACGTATACGTACACACACGTACACGTACACGTACGCACACGTACACACACACACGTACACACACACACGTACACACACACGTACACGTACACACACACACGTACACGTACACACACGTACACGTACACGTACACACGCACACGTACACACGCACACGTACACACACACGTACACGTACACACACACACGTACACGTACACACACACACGTACACGTACACACACACACACGTACACGTACACACACGTACACGTACACACACGTACACGTACACACACACGTACACGTACACACACACGTACACGTACACACACACGTACACACACACACGTACACACACACACGTACACGTACACACACACACGTACACGTACACACACACACACGTACACGTACACACACGTACACGTACACACACGTACACGTACACACACACGTACACGTACACACACACGTACACGTACACACACACGTACACACACACACGTACACACACACACGTACACGTACACACACACGTACACGTACACACACGTACACACGTACACACACACACACGTACACACACACACGTACACACACACGTACACGTACACACACGTACACACACACGTACACGTACACACACACACGTACACGTACACACACGTACACGTACACACACGTACACGTACACACACGTACACGTACACGTACACACGCACACGTACACACGCACACGTACACACGCACACGTACACACACACGTACACGTACACACACACACACGTACACGTACACACACACACACACGTACACGTACACACACACGTACACGTACACACACGTACACGTACACACACACGTACACGTACACACACACACGTACACACACACGTACACGTACACACACACACGTACACACACACGTACACGTACACACACGTACACACGTACACACACACACACGTACACACACACACACACGTACACACACACGTACACACACACGTACACGTACACACACGTACACGTACACACACGTACACGTACACACACGTATACGTACACACACGCACACGTACACGTACGCACACGTACACACACACACGTACACACACACACGTACACGTACACACACGTACACACACACGTACACGTACACACACACACACGTACACACACACACACGCGTACACACACACACACGTACACGTACACACACGTACACACACACACACGTACACACACGTACACACACACAAACATGTACACACACACACAAACAGGATGAGTGACGTAACTTTAGTATCTCCTGTAACTTTTGAACAGTTGAAGTTATTGCAATGCAGTTTTCACAGAAGTGCATGAGGAAACGGGGCTAATTGATAAGTGAATTCATTTTTGTTTTATCACTTGTATTTTATGAGATATTTGAGGTAACTTTGTTTTTTCAAATGGAACTATACATATTTTTCAATCTATCATGACAAGCGAAAAATAGGACGTTAGAATGGATTAATACCATGATAGAATCAAATCTTTTCACAAACATTTATGACTGTTCTTTCTAAAATATAAATACCATAAAAATTTATTTTTTTGAAGAAAAACATTTTTGTTGATTGTTCAGAAACAAAAGAATACTTGTGTTTAATTATTCTTATTCTTATTATTATTATTCAAGTTTGACAATCACGGTTTTCTCACATTTTTATCTGCTTAAATTTTCCTAAACTCTGGAGATTAAATCACACAATTTGTTTTGGTGTTATCGATATTTAAAATAGATTGCTCTCTTTTTTCATGGGCCATTCCATGCTCCTCTGTAGTTTTTTAATCGAGAAGTTCTGGACTTCATTCTATTGAGATGTTTAAGTCTATTTTCTCTGATTTTTTATTTTCTTAATTTAATTGTAAATGATACAGTAAAAATTCTGTTCATGAAGTGAATAGATTTTAGAAATATATTTTTATGATATTGAAAGCCTTATCAATAGCAATCCTTGTCATGTCCTTATCCAACCACTTGGGAGAACCATTTATTTTACATTCAATAATATTTTTCCTCTCCACAACTAGGTATAAAAGTCTGTTTCCTCACATGTGAAATTAACTCCTCTTTCTCCCTTCTTTTCCCTTTCCATTTTGAAACTCCTACGTGCAGAGTATGATGCAATAAAACAAACTTTTCACCAAATTTGCACACAGTTCATGCCCAAATAGACTGTAACACAAAATAACAATAAATGAAGTGAAAACACCTCACACTTCTATCTGCATAACAAATTTGAATTTGCGCGTACAGAGTACTTTTGAGTAGAAAATGTAGTGAAAGAGCAATCAGCAAGATAATTTATCAGTAAGATATCTGTCAGATATTTTAACAAGAAAGACTTTGGGGAAACGAAAAATAAATATCAGGCACTTTTATCTGACAGACATATTATCTGTCAGATTAATATTCAGAAATTTATCGGACACTTGTGAAACAGGCCCATATATATGTATTTAACCTACCACTTTATTTAACTAACTTCCATTTTTTGATTTACCTTCACGTATCTATTTGTAATCTTACTACAATTACCTGATAAAAATTGAAAAATGTGTATCTCTCTTGTAAATTATCGACCTCAGCTGCTAGGCTTTATGTAAATGAAATGACAAATTGAAAAATAAGAGTAGACATTACATTTTATTGAAAAGAATATGTAAACATTTTTTTTATTTTGCAATGGAATTTCATATGTGCTATGCAAAAACAAATGCACTAGTTCTATACAGTATATTTACAATACTTCCATAGTTTTCAAAATCAAAGGAATATAAACCATATTCTTGGATGATAACAATATACATTATGTATTGGAATGTTTAACATGTATGGTAACTGAAATGGTATTGTCACAACAAAAATTGCTTTTTAAGCATTCAGACTACTTTTCAAGTTAGACATTGGTTCACTAAATTTGTATAATAACTTGTAACAGTCACACATCTTTGTTTCTGCACTACTAGACAAATGGAAATTGATATTTTTAGATCTGGACGTCGTGAATCAGTCTTATGAACTATAATACCATTACCAAATGTTAAGACATTTATGCTCTGAATTATCTTTCCTTACACAATTTTTTTGTTTAGCTAAAAGATTTTGGCTGAAGTCAGTTAAAGAATAAAGATTTCATGAAAATTATTGTTTTAAAATGTACAATGTGTTCTCCCGTCAGAATACAAATAAAAGGAGAAATATTATAGATAAATCATCTACCATATTACAAGATCACGTGGAGACACATGGAGCTTCTATTCTATTTGAACAATTCATTTTTATAAATAATTCTGAATATTGATCAGCTTCCCGGGTTTAAGTTTGATTATTCATCTCTTTAATTTCTAAAAATTAAGGCATTATTTGTGACATTTAATACTTACAATTATTCATGAAGATGAATGTGATCAAATACACAAAAACACATATGCATCCACACATGATAGAATAATGAAGTTACATTTTTCAATTGATACATAATTTACAGGAAATGTAGAGTTCGGCCAACACTGTCAAGGAAAATGTGAAGATTAAATTTAAGAACCATTCACATAAAGTAAAACTAAGCTTATTTACATTTTTCCAGGGCAAGAAGAAGCCACTAGTCGTTACAAAAATGATTTGTAAATTCTTGTTTCATCCTAGTATCTATCTAAATTTACATCATCTGAAGAAGGTAAACGACTTCAGTCTTCAACTCTCAGTAATAATTTATACATAAAAATATCCTCAATACTGAACAGTATTATTTTGAAATGTTCATTATACATTTGAAATGTTCATTAATACTAATTTGAAGCAATAAAAGGCTCAATGTCATGTTTGAAAATTCATGAAAATAAATGTGTAGGCTAGTATTTTGAACAATTCCATTCACATTTAATTTGTCTTTTATAAACAACAATACATTTGTTTAAATGGATTAACTTGTTACATTTAGAATTGAAAAGTTAATTGCAGCATTGTATAAACTAAGTACTTCTTGTGAAACCACAATTATTGTAATACTGGAAGACACAATTTTTCACCTAATAGAAAGAAAAGAAAATGTTTTTGTGTAAATCCTTTGAAGAAATTGTAAAACAAAAAGGATATTTCATAGAAAAACAATGCAACCAAAATGAATCAAAGATAAGAAACATTTATTACAGCCTGAAAGTATAACTGGTGATGTTCAGTTTGTGAAAAGTATCATGTTTTATAGTGTAGTTTTAAAGAAGACAAAGGAGAGAAATCAATTTATTTTCCTTGTTTGCTTTTAATCTGAGCTGGATTCACAAACCATTAATGCAGACAAAATACTAATACCTAAGAATAATTGTAATAAAAATAATTATACACATCCATAATCTCTTATAAATAATACTTATGAATAAAAGTCTCATCTTTTTCAAGACAATCTTTAGATGAATCGTGTCTGTGAATTATAACATCCAGTGTTGTAAATCAATATTATAACCAACTTTAATAAATTATATGTTTAACATTTAAATAATGTTGAATTATTAATGATTATCAGGATATTGACACTTTTGTGAAAAGTCAACTCTTGATTACTTTCAATTCTTTCCAGCATTTCTTTTACTGCTTATGTTATTGTAATAGCTTTAGAGATTTTCTTATTCAAAATTCTCATAGACTTAGAGGACTTGAACACCTTTAGAGGCTGTTCATCAATAAATTTGGAATTATGTTTTGTTTAAAAAAAGGCTTTTTTCATTAGCAATTGTTTGTAACTTTTTCCTCAAAACTTGTTTGCAAGAAACACAAGACCATCATACCCTTTAAATATAGTACAAGTAATGATGGAAATTTTAGACTGCAAAAGCAGTGTTTCAAGATCATGTTTCACATTAAATAACAAGCTTTACACAAGGATTGTCAGATAAAGTCACATGATGAGGCTACATATTAATATGTTCACTGAAGGCCAATTATAATGAACATACAAAGTAAATTGCTTCAATATTAAGAAGTTCCACTTCTGAACTTTGGCAGCAAGCAGTGAATATTTTAAAATTTGTTGACAAGAATAGGCTAATAACTTCAGTCATGAATAGGCTTGAACACACTTTCAGGACAGTCTTCTCAGACCATTTAAAATCTTGATTTTTGTTTGGGCCCCTACCAATAAAATTGTTTTGAAATCATGTTGTTTTCATCTTCTGCTGTTTTTATAATCTGATATGTTAATAAGGAGATGTTCAAGCTTCGGTTCGGCTACATGGCTGAGATCACTAAAGCAGTAGTGTCGTGGCAATCTCATACCGCAGGGTCATGGGTTCGAGTCCCACCTCAGACACGGGTGTTTTTATGTATGTCTATATGTGTGCTGTCCTTTCACCCCCCACTATCATCATTTCATCATCCATACCCTCAGGGCTAACAACCTGAGAGATAAAAACAGGATTCAGCTAAATGCTGATGATGTTTCATGCCCTGCCACTGAATTAATGTTTGAGCCCTGGTAAAGGCAGTAGGTATGTACATGTGGTTCAAGGGGGAGGCTCAAAAAGGGAGATGTTCAATTATTTTCTTATTTATGATTCTTTCACTGTTTGGAAACTTTTAACTCTTGATCTTGAGAAACCACCTTAGTTTCTTGGTTTCGGAACAGACCTCAGATATGCTAACTCAGATCTGAAAAAAACACAGAAAAATTTAATTTATCATATCAAATTTTCTTTGTTTAATTTTTCCTCACTTCTCAAGGTAGCAAACATTTTTTTTCAATTCACCTCAGAGGAGTAATATTTTTCCCTTTCTTTTAGTTTACTTTAATTATAGAAGGATTGAAACAAAATGGAAATCTAAGATATGTGATTAGTAGGCCTTTCATTTTATAACGAGCCTGGAAAGTGTACGATTGTTGTCCTTTTAAAACCTTGACTGAGAAAGACAGGTAAAGAGATTAATGCATCTGTGTAGTCTGCAGAAAAACTAAGCTCGAGATAACTCTGGATAATTTTAAAACAATCAATATAATGAAAATCCTATGAGTTTAATAGGAAAAGGTATCTACTAAAAAAATCATGGAAATTCAATAAACCAAATTTGATGTTTGAACAAATGTGGAAGAAATCAGGACTTCAATTGACACATTGCTTATTTTTATTTATTAATTAAATAATCTTATTATAATTAGAACTTCTGTCTCTCTTTTTAATCTCAGTGGAATCTAACTCAACAAAAATTACCCCTTTTAAAATTTTGTTGTAAAGAACATTTAAAGTATTTAATCTTATTTTTATAATTTTTTTATATGTGCTGGGAATAAATTTACAACAAAATTAACAAACTAACTGTAATGATGTTTTCAAAATTGACAATCAGGTTATTGAAACCTTGAAGTTTCCTGTGTATTTCAATTTAGAATCAAGTGAGATCTACAAATTATCAGAAGAATCTCAGAAAGGTCTGAGATAAGGATGCACACTGACTCTTCAACATTTACTTAAATCACACAACATAAAAATGAAAACAGAAAACTCGAGCAGGAATGAAGATAACAATTAACCAGAAACTAGTGTATTACTCCCAGACAACCAGGTTATAATAACAGACTCAGAAGATTCACTACAGAAAGCAGCCTTGAAGCTAAGCAAAATAAGCAAAGAATTTAAATTGAAAATATCAAGCCAGAAAATTAAAACACTAGCCTTCTATGGCAAAGATCATCTTAGAGCCAAAATAGTAATAGAACATTCAATAATTGAAGAAGTTACCAAGTTTAAATACAAAGGAAATTCAATTGGATTGAACCAGAAGGATACAGAAGAAAAAATTCAAAAATATAATAGAAACAATGGAATAATAAAGAGACACATTGGAAATATGAGGAAAAAAAACAATGGTGAGAATCAATAATATTACATCAAACCCAATGCGAAAGTATGGTTCAGAAATGTAGGTCTAGATAATGGGTATAAAGGAAACCAGAAGCATAGAAGTAGCTCAGATGAAGTTTCTAAGGGCAATATTACAATATTTATATTTTCACTTTTCAAGCTGAAAATTATTTACCTAATAGAGTGGGGGAAGAGGGTGTGCCATATGGCTTCCACTGCTAAGGCCCAGGTTTCATTTCCGGTCAATCCATGTGGAATTTATGGTGGACAAAATGAGCTTTCAGAAAGTTATATTAGTTTAGCTTCACTTTCAGTTAAGAATAATCAAATTCAGAAATTCACCTGATTAAACAAATAATAAGTTTGCATCCTTAAATGTTAGGAAACAGCAAAGTTGTAATGAGTGTTTTATATATATATATATATATATATATATATATATATATATATATATATATATATATATATATATAGAGAGAGAGAGAGAGAGAGAGAGAGAGAGAGACACACACACACACACACACACACACACGCACACACACGCTCACACACAGGCACACACGCACACACAGACACACACTCACACACATGCACACACACAGACACATACACGCACACACAAAGACACACACAGACACACAGAAACACACACAAAACTTCGACATCATTGGACTGATCTCTATGAAAGTTGGCACGTCTATGTGTTTTTTCACCTAGAAGGTTTATGTGCTTTTCATTCTGTTCCACTAAATGGTGCTATAGAACAAAACTAAATATTAAAGTCAAAGGTAACCCGCAACACACTCGGCAGCATTTTCAATCTATATCATTAAATAACTCCTAAATGAGGCGTTCTAGAGCCTTAAAAACTAAAATTTTGAGGTCTCAAAGAAATGTTTCTCACATCATAATCTATAGAATGAGGTCTTCTTGAACATTCTATTACATTTTCGCTAGTCCGGAGCTTCCCGATATTACCTCACCTGCTCAGAGACGTGCAGAATCTGCAAGTAAATGTGAATAAGTGGGACACAGAGCAGCAGAGACAGAGACACACAGAGACAGACAGGGACAGGATGAGGGAAGGAGGGAGAGAAAGTGAGAAAGGACATGTGAGGGGAAAGAGGGAGATGAAGGGCAGAACATCTGCCGGGTTTTCCTAGTACTGAATAATTAGCTAGTAAACATTTTATCTTGTATTCAATTTTTTTCATATCATGCTGTATGATGACAAATAACTATGAATATTTTATTATGTTTGACTTGAGATATAAACAGGAATCAAAAGTAACATACAGTAAAAGCAAACATTAATAAACAATTTTCAAAAGATTAAATTGGATAAAATTATTTTACTAGAAAAAAATACTGTTAAAAAAAGTTGGGCCCATAACACCTGTTATCCTGGAAGTGACCACCCTTTTTTCCATTAAACGCCATACCAAGGGAGGGTTAAAAAATGTTAAAGATCAATATGATGTAATAGACTTTATTTACCTAAACATTTTAATTTGTCTGGTCAATAAGCTTTGCAAAATGACAAGTTTTATCATAGAAAGTGTTATAAAGAAGCATTTGTTTAACACTCAGTGTCGTAGCTAGGGGCTGGCCAGGCGAGCAGCTGCCAGGAGCGCAACCCTCCGGGCATCTGGGGTGTACGCACACAAAATGAAAACATGATGCTAATTCATAAAAAACTTTTACTTGATTATGATAGGGGCCCAGACAGATTAGGAATGGTACCCCTAGGTTAACACACAAAATTTGTATCAAACCCTAAATAAAAGAAAAAAAACAACGATGTGTGGTCATTTAAATTTTCATCACAAATTTGGATGTGTTCACAAAATTGAACAGTTTCATCTAGACGGCTTCCAGGGACTAAAATCTTTTTATTTTTTGGAAAAAAAAGAAGAGAAAAGAAAAAGAAAGAAAGAAAAGATTTCTCTACAGATTTAAAAGAAATAATTAATAACTCAAAAACTAAGTTCATGGATTGTGTATCTATTGACAAATTAAATTTTGTCAATTACTATCAATTTCAGTGCCAATCTATTCAATTTCAGAAAAAATCAAGTCAAGCTGTGTATTGATTCAGTAAAAAATGTAGAAAACAAGCTGTGAATCAAACTGTAATTTTCTGAAAAGTGTAAATGAAAGGTTAAAATAACAATGTTCGATGGGCCAAGGATGATACGGCCTTAATGACTCCACTTCCAAAGTTTAAAATTCAGCTCTACTGTGCACTAGACACATTTATTCACCAATTGGGGTGGAGATTTCAAAGTTTATCTGCGGTAGCTTCTTATTTTGGTTTTCTTACAGGACTTTTGTTACACGAATCCTTAACTGAAGAACTGAAAAACTAAAGAAATCCACAACTGACGTCACATTGAAATACAAAGATGATTCAAATGCCAACAAGTTTTGTTTAAAGACTGAAAGCCAAAAATACCAAATAAAATCATTATTTCCTGATTTAAAAATGTAGATTAATTGGCGTGAAGAATATGGCTTGGTAACCTGTTATCCTAATAAAGGCATTGCACTTCACCTTGCATTAATGTTACTTGTGACTTCTACCAGCTGTGAAAGTTTTCACCAAAATGAAATTAAAAAAAAATTATTTACGAATACGATATTGGTCAAGAACGTTTGAGTAATCTCGCTATATGGTTGATTGAGTTTGACAGTGCAAAAAGTATTAATGTAAACCATATTATTGACAAATTGCCCTCAGAAAAATCCAGAAATGTAAACTTTTAAGAGATGTGCCTACTAAATGAATGAACTCCTATTAATCCTATGTTACCCCTCTTACATAATAGTAAGGGAGAATTAATTTCATGCATAAAGCATATGTAATTTAAACATAAATTAGACTTCCAAAGTTATGTTTTTCTTCCTAGTCTTGGGGGTACAAAATTCAAATCTTGCCAGGGGCGCTCATGATCCTAGATATGACTCAGTTAACAATTGTTTCATGAACTATATGAACAAATACTCTCAGTCTATTATCACTTTCAGTCACTATCATCAACTTCATTCTAACGCAATAAAAAGCCAGAAAATTCAGTCTATTTCTGACACAAAATTGGAATCTAGCAGATTGAATCACATTACTCCAATTTTTATGAGAGTTTTAAAAACATGTGGACACAAAATAACCTTTTCTTGGTCAATGTATGGTTAATGTTGGGGCCAATATGAAACATTTAAAGAAAAAGTTCAGAAGAACAGTGTCTCCAACCTAAGGCATGCAATTAATTCTGGCAAAGGGTATCCAGAGGAAGATGGATCTCGGAAGAAAGATTAGGGAAGCAATGTGATTAATCTAAGATGTACCATTTTTGCCCATCAACTTTGTCTCTGAACTTCAACTATCTGCACCTGTGGCACACACATTTCGGGGGATTATCAAGGGAAATGTGAACCTCTCCAGAATTTTAGTTTAGCCACAACAGTTTTTTAAATTGATTTATCAAAGTTGACAAGGTGCACCTAGTAGTGAAAATGTCAAGTTAGTTATTCTTTATTTAAAAATATACTCTGATGATATATACTCTGAGAAATCAACGGCAGCCATGGAAACAGTGGTAGTGGCAATTGGAGCAATTGTGGTGGTAAGCAATTTGCTTATTGCTCTCTCTGTTAGGTATGAAAATGCACATTCAAGAGCATCTTCACATTATTCCTTTTTGAAATATTTTTAACTTTCAGCTGAAGGACAGCAAAACTTTTTAGTTTACACTTTGTTATCATTTCACAGTTTGTTATAAAATAAATAAATATCATTATTATAATATTTTACATTGAAAGTAACTTTAAGAATCAAATTACAATATTTGGGAATGTGGTATTTTTTTACTTTTCCCCTTGCCAGAGACACCCACGGCTGTAATCCCTTCTCTGCAAAATCTTATTCCCAAAAAAGGAAGATTCACTCAAAGGATTACCTCCATCCCATAACTTTTCTTTTGTTATTCCACATGTATTTATCAAAAGACATTTCATTTTATTGTAGCATGAGACTGACATGAAAACTGAAACATTATGGCACAGAGCAAGATATGTGTTGGGCAGTGATGAAAAGTTTGCTGGATGATTTTTGTCGAAATAGTACAGGCTAAATATGCAAATATCTGTTAAAAAAATTAATAATATTAAGAAATATGTAAAATTATGTATTAAAGATTCAGATATAAAAATGTATGTACTTATGAATGAAATAGGTAAATGTGTAAACTATAAAGTCAATGTTTTTAAGCTGTGTTAGAATTGAAAAATCAACATATCTTCAACATTGGACTTGACAGAGTTAACATTAAAGGACATGTAATTACATAATTATCCAAATCCTATTTATGATATTTCTTATTGATTAATTGTTTGAAATAAGTTATTTGGAACAACTTTTATTTTGTGTATAGTAGTTCTCAATTCATGAATATTCATTGTTTTTGTTGAGAATAAATAGAACTTTGTTTCTGTAGGTGGGCACCCACTATCTTATTTTTGTATTCTTTGACAATCATGCCAGTTGTGTGCCTGTATGCCCTCTTGTAATTTCAAGTGTAAAGCAGTGAATAGAAAAGTTACTCGTTGGGTAATCATGTGTATTCTTTACAAGTAGCACTCCAGATTCTCTGACATTCTTAACAATTTTAAAAGAAAAAAATAGTTTATTGATTTCTTTCTAAAGGGTCACAATATTCTTTATGTATTTTTTTTCAGTTACACTCATACAGAATTTTTACACACAGAAACATATGTTTCTCTATTCAAAATAAATTAATAATAAATAACTGAAAATTTCAACAATGTTAATGCTATTACAGATATCCATCTGGGGGTAAAGATGCAATCTTGCCCTAAAAAATAAAGTTTAAGTAGGAATGCTTGATGAAGGAAGTGAGCAAGAATAAGCACAATCAATTTAAATAAAAATATTCCAAGGAGGATCATTGTTAGAACATGGCAATAATTTCCAAATTTTACAAAGTGGGGAGGGGAAAAGAATGAAAAATTTCTTCTAATTCAAATGTTTTAATAGCACTATTATTAGAAAGAATAAAAACTTAGGAGAAAAGAGAATAAGAACTTACCACACTCTCACTTGATTTCTGGGAGATTGATCAGTAACAAATGCTAATCAAATAACTTTGCTGAATCCAACGATCACAAAATCCTCATGCTTTTAAGGTCTGTAGTATTTCAGTTGTCTTGTTATTTCTTTGTACAAAATCATAGCACATATGAATATGTGTCAAGGACACCATCTCAACTCTTGAGCTTAAGAAATGTGAAATGATGATGCAGATACTCTGAAAAAGAATACCTACCAATTATATATAAATTTATATATGTTGCATTAAATATTTAAAAGAAAAGTGTTTGGAAAACCTCATAGATTACAACTGGCAATGTAATTTTTAATGTTATTGATAGATATCATAATAATTATATCTCTCAATGATAAAGAGAAAAGTAGTTTTTTAAAAGCAACTTTTAACCTATTTGAATGATAACTCCAAAATTTTGCATGCATACTTTTAAGCAGCCACCAAAAATAGGGATCATGATCCCAAAATGTATACCAAATTTAGTTATAATCAGGAAAAGCATAAAATCATGCACCATATCAAATATTTAGGCCATGTCAAAGATTTTGTAAACTTGCATTGATTTAATTGCATTTATTATTATTATTATTATTATTATTATTATTATTATTATTGTTGTTGTTGTTGTTGTTATTATTAAGTTTACTATTATTATCATTATTATTACACAATTTTTTAATTATTTTTCTATTAACTTGCATTATTTTAATGAGTGTGAAGGAAACAAATTGACATGTTTTGATTTACAAGAAGTAAAGTTTATCTCATATATCTGGAATACATGCCTATGCTGTCTGTTCCCAAAAGAATAACTTTAGAGAGTATTAGAAAGTTGTATTTAGAGTTGCCACCTCTTCTGGTTTGACCCAGAGACTTCGGGTTTTAAGTGTAATCTCTGGGCTGTGATTTTACTCTTTATTATTTCTAGATTACTTCAGTATTCCAGAGGTAATGTCATTTAAAAAATAATTTACAGAAAATTCATAAAAAAAGTAATTCACAGAAAATACTGATGATATTGCATCTACTATACAAGAATGAAACAAAAATAAAAGGGATACATTTTCATTACAGTTACTATTGGTGCTCCGAAAACTATTTTGGCTCAAATCAAACACAAATTTATACATTCCTATGTCATATACCTTCCTAATTATAGAAAAGTTGAAATTTCCTTTCAACTTGAAGTGAAATAGACATTTTTAAGTTAAGAACCTTTTTCAATACATTTATTTAAACTTATTTGTAAAAAAGTTTGAATGGGATTGTTAATTTTGTTATAAACAAACTTTAAGTTTGATTGTTAGTTAGATTGGATTTTATTTGTTTGGAAGAATGTGTGTTACAGACTGATAAATAGATATTAAAATCTAGACAGTTTTTCAAACTTCCGCTGGAGACAAAAATTTCACCCTTCACCCCTGTGTCCCCATTGATGCATAATATAAATTCTCCTGGTGGGAAACTTTAGACAGCAACTCTAGAAGGCAACTTTATTTGTGTCAGTGTAAAAGTGTGTTTGCATCACTTATTTCCCTCAGCGTAGTATTTTACGAGAAACACATTCAACATGCTTAAATAAGTTCCTTGGGATATGTTCTGTTTGTCATAAATGTTTTTATAATGGGTATATAAAAGAATTAATGTAGTATCACAAATGTAAATAAAAGTACTTCCATATTACATACTGTAATACTATTGATACAATGAATTTCTTTAATGGATAACAGTGATATATAAATACTATGGCAACACAAGTGATATATATTTATAGAAAAGTTATTTGATCTTTTAAAAATTTGAATTCTGAATTGTAGAAATTTTACTTAAACATAATGATTATATTAAGAAATAAAATGTTTATTAATTAGCAAAGTCAATTGTTTCGATGAAACATTATGTGAAGCTAGAGAATAAATGTCTTGAAATGTGAAAAAAGAATACTTACTCTTTCCACAATGTCACAAATTTGTTTAATTTCTTTTGCAGACACCAAGCTAATCTCAAGAAATGCAGATGACTTTCTTTCAGAAAGGGTGCAAAGATTGCTCCGAATAAATATCTTGGGGAATTAATGCTCACTAGCATGTTACTAGATATTTCACTTCACTTGTCATCACTAAAAATAATTCTCCACTTTCACCACAGTAGGAGCAGGTACAGCAAGTTTCTTAGGGCACATAAATCACCACTCATGCAAATAATTCAGCATTAAGCTCAAAAAAATATGAATGAAGATCTTTCATTCATTATATTGACAAAGGTAATGCACTTAATCAGTCCTTGAATAAATATCATAATAATTATGATAATAATCATAATCTCTTGAGGCAAAGTCATCAATATTACTATGAGACTTTGCAGAGTCAAGCATACATGATGACATTTAAGCAAGCCAAAGTTTCAAAATGTAGTGACTTTGGATGACACAGGACTAGAGTCACGTGAGTGATGCCATGCTCTGGGTTCTCCAGTGGAAATACTTATATATCTTTGAGTTAAAGCCACAGAAGAAGGACCTGCAACTGCAGAATCTTGATGTTGAGTATTCATTTGTCGGATTGGACTCAGATAAGCATTGCCAAGTCGAGGGGATTCTCTCTTCTCTAAGCTAACTCCAATCAAAGATTTCTGGAAGTCAATGGTATCAACAGGTGTGGTTTCATTTGATGAGTGTAATAACCTCTCTTCTTCTTCTCCCAAACTGTCAGATAGTGGGATGCAAACATTTGATTCATTTTGAGAAGTCCGAATGGCTGCTAAATTGTTGACAGAATTATTTGGTAGGATGTTTAAATTCCCATAGAGGCCATCAGGATCATCTGAAGGGAAAGACAATGCAGATCTAGTTTTATTGCAGAACCATTCTATAATATCTATTATAATTACGAATTTTTATGTACATTAATTTTAGTTATAATTTATAATAAAATTATTTTTTCAATTTGCAATTGTTTATTATTCTTCAATGGAATAATTATGAAAATTAACAGAACTGCATACAAAAATAAAAATGATAGAAGACCTTATAGCAAAGATTTATTTCTTGAGCATTATCATTCATAATGTTAATGATTATATTAAGCGTGCAAATTATATACAGTTGAATTGGTTATTTTGAAAGGACCAATTCTCCATCAGCTGTTTAGTTTGTGAATATTGTTGGCTAAATGCCATAACTCCAGAGAAGTGGTTTATTTAAAGTAAACAAGTTTTCACAGTTTTGATTCATTTTCAGAGCATTCTTCAGAAATTACTCTTATATTGAGATTCAAAATTATTATTTACAATGAATGATGTTATTCCTTAGCATATTTCCATTTTATTCCAATTTTAGATAATCAACAATAATTTTTAAAATCAACAATCAATTTGAGAAATTCAACATCAATTTTAGAAAATCAATTATTGTTCCTGGTATGTTTTAGGATATTTTACACAAAACTCAGCACTTTCCTTTACATTATGAACATTTTTAAAATTGTGAGTAGTGTTCCATAAGAACATGTAGAATTTTAGAAACTCCAAACTCTTTTCTCTCACAAAGTAGAGAATTTTATTTGGTCATTTAATGCATAGTGACATTCATTTATACAAGCCAAAGCATATTAAAACACATTAAATTACCACTCTTCTGAGAGTTGTGGTGTTAGGGTTCTGATAAACATGATTTCCATGAATGTCATAAATACTTTATTACTTGTAATATTGTAATCAGTGCCAAGTTTACGCATGGGCCTGAAGGGCCCAGTCCTAGGCCCAGGGCACCCTATGTTCAAAGGTCTCTGACACTTCTTACAAAAGTTATTCAACACTAATTTTTTTAAAAAATAAAATTAAAAAAGAATTAAAAAGTGACGTATGATTAAACTATATGCAAAAGTGATGTGTCGCGCATCATCGGATAATATTTATAATATGGGATATTGCTGGTTGATGTGTCTCAATTTTATATTCTACAATTCAAGAAAAAATTAAAACTATTTAATTTGTAGTCTTTCTTAATGTAATTATAAACCTGTTATTCTTACTTATTTACTTACTTACTTACACATACATGTTTAAATATTTTGTTTGAATAAAATTGAAACACTAAGAAATACTTTTAATAAAAGAGAAAAGAAAAGACAATACAATGTGAATTGATCGGATTTTCGTTACATTTCAGCATCAAAATGGGAGGAGGACTGTTGAAAGTAAGAATGTGGGGCCCCCAAATTAACCTAAGAGCCCCCAACATTGTTAAAATGGCCCTGATTGTAATCACAAAACAATATTTGTTTGTTTACAAGGAAATATCTTAAGCTAAAATATATGAAACTACTGGGCAAAACTACTGGGATTTGCACTGTGGAAAATGTGTTATCACTCCAGACGTTTAATCACTTTCTTATTTTTTAAGCAAAGTTTTACAATTGAATTCAAATCAATTACAAATCACTTTCACAATGCCCATTGAAGGTCATCAATTTAGATGTCTCAAGGATTAGAAATTTTAACAAGGGTAACAACTTGATGGCAAAATATTGTGGTAGTGATGAAAAACTGAAAAATTCCAAAATAAAATATTAAATTTGAAGACAATTAATTTCTACACTGTTAAAAACATAGTTTTTGTGCGATCCACAACTTTATTAGATAAGTATGTGGCAGGTGGCGCCCTCACGGCCTGTAACGCAAGCATTTGTTTTGCTGTGGTGGCGGGTAGATGTAACTGTTCAGTCTTTTTCAAAAAAGCTATACGGATAACATTGTGTTTGTACCTCATGGTGTGGAATATAAATTTTGTTTTCAATTCAGTGTCAGTTTCAATTCAGTTTTATTCAGACATCGAATCCCTAACTTCCTGCTTGTTCCAACACTACACATTAAAATTTAAGAGCTCAATGATTTTATTTATATTTAGCATCAATACACCTGGATTGATGTGGATCCAGGATTGACATTGACATCTTGGATCTACTTATTCCCATTCGTCAATTAACAATGTGCAGCAAAACCATTTATAAATATTGAGTTCATTCAAATGGTGGTATTTTTCATAATTCTTTATAATGTATAATCAGTGTGAATTAATGTGTAATTCTGATTAAAAATTATTCAACTGAATAATCAACAATTAGTTTGCTGTTTTGTCAAATATCTGTGAGAGATAAGTTAGTTTCTCAATTTTGATCATCCAACTTGCTGGTTGGTCATTTAATTTGAAATGATCTGCACAATGTTATATTAACCCTTTAATGTGGAGCTGGGGTGCAGTACCATTCCAATAAGAGTGAAGGGAAAGGCATGGAGAGGGTTCTTTTGCCTTTATTTTGGCTCACCTTAGGAGCAGGTAAGGGAGTTGGGTGTGCCTCTATATTACCTTTCAAGTGGCATGTACGCCACAGGGAGGAAAATTCCGTGCTATCTAACAAATGAAGGATTCTCTCATCTCAACATGACATCTCACCTTGAAGGGTTAGAAGAGATTATTAGAAAAACTGTGCACTCGTAGAATGCAAATCTTCTATCTATATCTGAAAAGAAGGGAATGGTGACTCTGACATGCAAAGCAATGAAATGATAAATCTTCTCACCTAAAATGTCTCTGGAACTTGAAAGACTAGTGAAGTAAGTCATGTTATGCACTGTTCGAGGATTGAGATCCATGTAATCAACTCCATCTTCCAACATTTTTTCAAAAATTGCTGTAAGCTCTTTGAATGTTGGTCTTTCCTCTGGATTTTCATTCCAACACAATCGCATTATTCTGTACCTGCATTAATGATAATAATCATTATGAGGTGTGTATAATAAAACAAGACAAATCACATACTTTAACACACAATGCATGAACCTTTTTACAGTTATTTAATTTACTAAAAACAAGAAGAATTTGAAAAGTTGAGGTGACCCACTTCTTTTATTTATGAAGAATGTTCACAGATACATGACAGAACAAAACAACAAAAGAAAAAAAAACACCAAAGAAATTCCAATTAGTTTTTACTTTCCCGTATACGTACGTATACACGGAATGATATACGTAGTATAGGGAAAGTTATGTAATACTACGCGAAAAACTGGCCAATTTTCGGCGGAAAATAATTAATTGTCGTGCCGTGAAAACCAAAAAGTGGATAACACCAGTTGCTAAATTAAGAAAAAAAATCCCCTAACACGTGGTGTAGCCAGAAACCCTGTTTTCTAGGTCCTTGACACCGAAAAACCAATTGAAAGGAAAACGTCCGACTGTCTGTCCGCCTGTGAACACTGCTAGCGCCTAAACCGTATGTACGATTTCTTCCAAAATGGATATTCCCCTGTCGATCTGGTTCTAGTCGAAGCTTTGAGATTTTGAAACAGATTCTTCAAAATTCGGGGGTACTTTATATGAAGCCCCCCAGGGATTTTCAAATTTTTCTCAAAAACGGCTCCAAATTTTTTCTTTAAATTTCTTGTATGAATAGAGTAAAATAAACTTATTAACATGGCATAGGTCCGATTTTCAGGAATAACTCAGAATTTTCGAAAATTGTGAAAGTTTGAATTTTTTTCGGCGTTTTTCTCCAACTACAAAATTGAAGATAGAGATTTTTTCTTCAAATAAAATTTGTTCGGCATATTGAGTTCTTTAATAAAGGTCATGTAAATGTTTTTCAAAATTTTGGTAGTTTTCATGCAATATTGGGTGCAATATGTGTAATTTTAAAAAAATTACAAAAACAAGATTTTCTCAATAATGGCTCCAAATTTTTTCTTTAAACTTTTGGTAGGGATAGTGGTAAATGTACTCTATGAGACGACATAAAAGCCATATTGCTCTATAGGTTGTTTTTTTCAAAAATTACAAAAATTTAATTTTTTTCACATGTTTCTCACGTCCATAATATTTATATTAGCGGCTATTTTTTCACATTATTATATTTAGAAGTACATATGCTTTAAATAATGTCAAGTAAAGTTTCTCGGAAACACAATTGTTTTCTGTGAAAAGTAGCTCAAAATTTCACATTTTCAGAAACGCTCAAACGCCATTTTCTCATATATGACTGCAAATTTTTTCTTCAAACTTTTGAAACGGATAGTGCTAATTACTCTCTTCAGTATAGCGTAAAGTTTATTTTGAGTTATTTTTTTGTTTTTTTCAAAAATTACATAATTGTAATTTTTTTGAAAGATCTCTCACATCTTTAATATGCACATTACCAGCAATTAGTAAATATTACATTTGTGAGTGTAAGTGCTTTAAATAACTTCAAATAAAGTATTTTGAAAACTCAAAACTTTTCTGTGAAAATGATCTTCTAATTTCGCATTTTTAGTAGCGCTAAAACGCCATATTCTCTTAAACGGCACATAATTTTTAAAAGAAAATTGCCATTTATGACTAGGTTTTTGTGTTCTTTAATATTCTAAAATTAATGTTTCCGTTCTACCAATAGGAAACCGAAAAATTAAGAAAATGATAAAAAATGTACTTTTGGCGGTGGTAGATGACAGCTGGCAAGAAAGTTTTTGTGGCAATTCCGAATAGCTAGCGAAGACCCAAGGAAATAGTACGGGAAAGTCTGTGCCATTCTGTACCACCACCAGTTATTTTTGATAAAATGAATCGTATAGTAAACTAGCGGTGCTTACAGAATGTCACAGACTTTCCCGTATTAGTTTTCTATTTCCTTGGGTCTGGGCTAGCTATTCGGAATTGCCACATACTCATGCCAGATGTCATCTATCACTGCCCAAAGTACATTTTTTTGACATTTTATTAATTTTTAAAATTTGGAGCCGTTTTTAAGAAAATGGCGTTTAAGCGCTACTACATATTCGAAATTTGAATCTCTTTTTCACAGAAAAAATTTGAGTTTTCGAAAAACCTTATTAAGAAATTTAACTCACAAATACAATAGTATTTACAAATTGCATTAAATATGCATATTAACGGTGAGTATTAAGAAATTTAACTCACAAATAAAATAGTATTTACAAATTGCATTAATTATGCATATTAACGGTGTGAGAGATCTTTCAAAAAAATTAATTTTGTGTGATTTTTAAAAAACAAACCAAAATTTACTCCAAATTGAACTTCGCGTCATATTAAAGAGAGCAATTAGCACGATCCATTTGGAAAGTTTGAAGAAAATTTTGAGCCATTTTTGAGAAAATTGCGTTTGAGCGTTTTTGAAAATCGGGAGTGTCGTTCACACCTTCCGTCTTTTTACTCCAAACCGGCTTCTCCAACATCAGTAGCCTAGCTTTGTCTTTTGTAGCGTTGTGTTTTGCAGTGGCGTAGCGTGACTCACACGTTTGGGGATGCTCAACAATAACACACAAAATGTCACTATCAACTACTTCGTCTTACAGGCGAACGCAACACAAGGCAGATACACTGGGACTACTTCCACGATCTCGATTGCTTACGACGGTGTAGGCGCTTCCCACAAAATCCTCACAGCAGTCAGGGCTGCCGATGTCTTGAAAGCAAATTATACAATGGCTCATCTTTAATTCTTATACACGAATGGCAAAAAGACCATTTGTTAATTTATACATTGCGGACTTAAATAATATGTAATCTATTTAAGAGATAATACAATTTCTTGGATATTAATTAAGAAATAGTAGTCAGGCACTATTTCTACAGTTTGTATCCATGACCAAGCGGGGACTTCCGAGTGAGAGAGAGAAAGATAATTTACTGAACGCCTGAAGTGTGCTGCGCTCTCGTGCACAAACGAGCTTCTTTCCGCAGTAGACGCTAGCGTAAAGCAGTCGGGTTTCTCTAGGCCAGGGGTGAAGAGGGGAGAGGGGGACCTCGCCATCTGCGCATGCGTCATTGCTCGTCGCAATCTGGCGGCAGACGCTGAAGTATTTTAGCTTCCAACCAATCAGAGGCCAGCTTCAACAGCCCGCCGAATTCAATCATAGGAAATCAATTTTAAATTAATACAATACGTGATTCGCTCAACAGACCACTTGTAAGATTATCAATACAGTTCTTATATACGGGGATGCTCAGCATCTCAGCGTCCCCTGACGCTACGCCACTGGTGTTTTGTGTGTTGTATCACGCAATGGAGGAGACACTTTTGTGGTCTTTTTATGCTTTTTGCCTTGCGTGGTGTCGTCAAAAAAGTAACTTCAAAACGACTGTCATATTGATTAAATAAAGTAACCTAGTAGTGCTACAGAATCACACAGACTCTCCCGTATGTTTTCTATTTCCATTGGTTTCGGCTAGCAATTCGGACTTGACACACACTCTTGTCAGCTGCCAAGTATCGCCTCCCAAACTTAATTTTTTTTGACATTTTCATAATTTTTCGGTTTTCTAATGGTGGAGCGGAAATATTAATTTTAGAATGTTAAAGAACTGCAAAACCTGGTCCTAAATGGCAATTTTCTTTCTAAAATTGGGTGCTGTTTTTAAGAAAATGGCGTTTAAGGGCTATCGAAAATGTGAAATTTGAAGCTCGTTTTCAAGAAAAGTTTTCAATTTTCGAAAAACTTCATTAGAAGTCATTTAAAGCACATTAACTCACAAATACAAATGTGTTTACAAATTCCTGAAAATATGCATATTAACCGTGCGAGATATATTTAAAAAAAATTAAATTTGTGTAATTTTTGAAAAAAGCAAAGATATTTACTAAAATGAACTTATCGTCATATTTAAGGGTGGAATTAGCTCTATTCGTTCGAAAAGTCTGAAGAAACAATTTGGATCCAATTATGAGAAAATGGCGTTTCAGCGTTTCTGAAAACGGAATATTGAGTTCGTTTTCACAGAAAATGATTGATTTTTAGAAAAAAATGACATTATTTAATGCACATGTACCCATAAATATAATAATGTAAACAAATCGCCGGTAATGTAAATATAAATGACGTGGGAGCCAAGTCAAAAAAAAAATACATTTTTGCAAAAACAAAAGAATAGAGCAAAATCGCTTTTATGTCATCTCATAGAGTAGTCACTTAGTAGTTTCTCTATGAAAAGTTTAAAGAAAAAAGTTTGAGCCTTTTTGAGAAAATCTTGTTTATGTAATTTTTTAAAATTGCACGCAATATTGCGCAAAACAGCTAAAATTTGCAACAAAATGTACAAGACCTTAATGAAATAACTCACTTTGGAGAACAAATTTTATTTAGAGGAAAAATCACTATCTTCAATTTTGTAGTTGTATGAAAATGCCGACAAAAATTTGAACTTTCGCAATTTTCGAAAATTTTTAATTTTCAACCAACTTGAGACCTACGTCATTCTCTTAAGTGACCTTCAGACAATCCAACAACAACATTTAGTCAAAATTGTTGGCGCCATTTCTTTGAAAATTTTGAAAATGTCCCAAGGGCTTCATTTAAGTACCTCCCAAAATTAAAATATCGGTTTCAAATTCAAGGGGCTACGAGATCAGTCAGATCGAGCGGGGAATATCAATTTTGGAGAAAATCGGTTGAAGGGTTTAGTCGCTAGCCATGTTCACGGACAGACGTTTTGCTTTCAATTGGTTTTTCGGTATCAAGGTCCCACAAAACAGGGATTCTGGCTGCACCATGTGTTAGGGGATTTTTTCTTCTTAATTTAGCCACTGGATTTATCCACTTTTTCGTTATCAGGGCCCGGCAATGATTTTTTTCTGCCGAAAATTTTTCCGCGCAGCATTATATAACTTTCCGTATACTACGTATGTATTATATAATCCGTATATACGTACGTATACGAGAAAGTAAAAAATTAATGGTAGCCATTTTAGATGAACATTTACCTATTATCTATGAATTATTAGTTTGAATAATTCAAAGGAATGATACAAATATTTGTGAAGCAGATTTGGATTTTGGTTAGATTACTTGAAATATTATTCTCAATATCAGTACATATTTAATAATGTTATTTTTAAACAATTTTTCAATTTGCTGTGTGCGCGCCGACTACTTAAACGGCGCGCGCTAGCAGAACTCAAAGACTCGGTCAAGAGGGCGCAGCACAAACGCGCTGCGCACTGACCATAACGTAAACTCTATTTCCCATTGGCCCACCGGGGTATAAAAGCCCGGTGGACAACGGGTCAGTCGAAGTCAGCTACCAGTCGTCAACCTGCCAGCTACGAATCTGCAACGCGTCTGCTAGAGAGCAACGGAGGACCAGCCCACGCATCCGCCAGTACGAGCCAAACGACCGAGTCTACCGACTCGTCACGCCGAGACAACAGCGATCTACAACGCCACTGCCTCGCCGCCCCGGGCGCCGGCTCCGCCGCCGCCACGACGCTCTGCCAGCAACGCGGCCACCCCCCGGCCTCACTACTGCCGAGCGGACGGCCCCGCTGCCGTCGCCACGTTCGGCTAGCGACGTCTCCGCCTGGCATCGCCCGGGTGGTCCTAAGGCCTCACGCTGTCGCGGGTTCTACCTGGCCCCCGCGCTCCAGCCTCTCGGCACCTGGGCGACGGCTCCGCCGCCGCCACGACTTTCAACCGGCGACACTACCTGCTCGCCGCGGCCGTTGTCACGGCCCCCACAATACAACTCGCCACGGCCGTCGGCCGTAAAACAGAGCCTTCGGCTCACCCAGCTCGCCTATCGGCGACCATTTGTATATTATGTTGTGAAAAATAAATGTTGTGAGAAACGAAGTTTTTCTTCTGATTGCAAAGACACAACACAATTTATAACAAATATTTTCCTCAAAATATTTGTTACACAGGATTAATTTAAAAGTTATCATTGTTCTAATTCCATAAGTTTTTCAGTGTCTTGTACTTTCTTCATTAATTCATGAAGTAAACGTAAATTATTTCACATTCCGAGCATATAATACGTTAATGAACATATGTTAGAAATGTAGCTTCACTGTCTGGTCACATTCTGTGGAATTCTCTATTCTCTGGTTTCAGGAAAAATAGGCAAACGGGAGGTTGTTATTTTAACAGCAATACAATTTATTTATTTATTTACGTCAAAAACAGTTTAAAACTGTGTGTGACGAGCTATGGGGAGAAGTGAAATTTGTGCGCGTTTTCATAATTCTGTAATCTCTACCCTAAACCATATTCTAGTCGAATTTTGAATACAGAAAAAAGAGCGTTTTTTTCAAATTTTGTTGAGAAAAATAGTCGCTCCTATTCAATAAAATATATTTTCAAAGGTAAATTAACTATGAATTTGTGCCCTTAAACAGCCAGCTTAAACGTTGCCAGTAAACGTACCTGTTGAGGTTGCCAGCAACTGGCAAGTAGAGACAGGCAAATTGTAATCGCCTTCTTGTAAGTGACAAGCAATACCTACGCGCCAGTCACTGGTGATGCCAGATGAACAATAATGTTTGGTTTACTAGCATGCTCACGCTTTTCCCACCACCAAGATGTCCGCCACGGTGATACCCCGGCTCCCAATACGTGTGTACACTGCTTTATACTTGCGTGGTGATCAACGTAAGCTTATTGTTATTATTTATAAAATGATTGGGAAGCAGAAGTCTTCTTGAATAACGGAAAAACCAATTAACAAGTTTGACTGATTATACACAGTATCGGAATATTTGGGGGATATTTTTACAAGAACCGCGAGGCAGAAATGTCTCGTTTCTCAAATCAGTAGTTTGTTTGCCAATACATATATGTTGTCTATCATATGGCTGTGAAAATTTCTAAGTTTTCAAATGCTGTCAACCAAACTCCGCACTTGGTATTACACGCACACGTTTTCTTGATCCCCAAAATACCTACCCCCACTCCTTGCCAACATTAGTTGAATTAAGAATAAATGATGGCAACGAGCGTTGTAAACAAAATCTAATAACCAGAAATATAATAGAAATGCTCCCATGTAATAGAAACTATTTTGCATCGAAAAACGAACTACAAATTTTATATAGAATTCCTTTTGTGAAAATAACCAAAATCCTCACTCCTTTCGCAACTAGCAAAGCGAGGGCTCAAGAAAATATGCGTGGACATACCACCATATTTGGAACCTTTACCTGGCAGGGATTCTGGAGCTGAAGAAAATGTGAACGAAAATATATTTCTTGCCTCCAATATCACTATCAGTTTTTACTGTTTCGTTTCTTGATAAATAAGTAAAATTTAATTTAATGATTCAAGAGCATTGGTGATCCAAAATAGGAAGTAACATCTTTTATTTGTGAATAGAACAGAAGTTGTTGAAAATTAACTTACAGTGCAGGAGAACAATTATCAGGACGTTGCATCCGATACCCAGCTTTCAACAAATGAAATAAGTTGTGAACTGCGACACCTGGGTATGGAGATGCTCCAAGAGTTACTAGTTCCCAGAGTAGAACTCCAAAACTCCAAACATCCGACTTACTAGTGTACATGTGATCAGCTAATGACTCTAGAGACATCCATTTAACAGGTACTGTAAAACAAAACATAGGTAGTCTCAAAATTGATTATAAAAAATTGATGAGAATTGAATTTGATCAATGTTACAGACAAGAAATGCATCCAGTCATATTCATAGAAGGGTGATTTGTACCATAAGTTCAGCAGATTATTTCTGTATCTTGCAGACATCAATCACATTTACCCAATATTACAGGAGAGCAACTCAAAGATATTTATTACTGTGACGCCAAGTGAACTTGCTCTTTTTTTACTACATCTCTCTTCATTTTATGCTTTTAGAAAAAGTTCTCAATACTACCAGGAAAATGACTACTAACGAAATAGGTCAATGAGGAAAACAAATTTTGGCAAAATCTGAACAGTGTTCTAAATATCAAAGATACAGATATATTTAGCTTTTTAATGTGTTAGGTGGACGTCCATAAATTATGTAACGCTAATTTTGAGTATTTTGAATTCCCCCTCTCCCCACTGTAAAGCATCCATAACGCGCTCTTGAACTTCCCGTAAATAATTACGTAACGCTCCCAACAACACCCCTCCTTCATTAACAAGAAGTGAAAAGAGATTACATTAAGTAAAAAAAATTGCATTAATTTTATTTTTAGTTTTGATATTAAAATTTGTGATACAGTAGAACCTCGCTAATCCAAACCCCGCAAATCCGAAATTTCGGATAATCCGAACAAAATTCGAGATGGAGGGAAAATAAACAAAATAAATTAAATGCTTATTTGTAGTGTAAAGAAAGATTCTTTAAAATTACTGTAGAACTGAACAACTAATTATTGAATCAAGTTGTCGGAATGAAACGTTTATTGCATTGGTAACTATGGTGTATAGCCTATCAGATGTTTTTACATGTAATTTACACTTGGGGAACTTGCAAAACCGGTGATTTTCTTTTGTCGTAAGGAACGGAATCTGCTTGATGATGCGATGTGATCATACGATTGCTACGCTACGTTGCCATTTTCTCACATCGCACGCTACATTGCATTGTGTCTGGTAATCTTTTAAATGTATTTGTAGTATATACCGAATATTTTTTCGGATAATCCGAACATTTCCGAGTCCAAACATAATATATCCCCAATTAGTTCGTAATACCGGAGTTCTACCGTAATTAAAGTCCGAATTAATTGCCTACAACTAACAATTTTATTGGGGACAGAGTGATTTTTGGGTGAAGGAAGAACGTATAGACGTGAAATTGTTTGACAACAGCCATTCACACGCCCTTGAGGATGTCGCTTGGGAGAGTCTACTATGCCAATTTAATTGGATTCTAGAATATAGAGAAGTTTTAAATATTTTCTTCGTAATCTTACAGATTGAATCAAAAAGTAATGGAAACTATTTCCATTTATTGTAATAAAGTACACATTTTAATTTATGTAATTTTTCAAAAAATAATTAATATTTTAATGTTTTAGTATAAGACTGAAAAAAGAAATTGTTTCCGCAAATGTTAAAAAAATTGTGTTACGTAACATTAAGCTAACGCTCCTGCCCCTATGTAACGCAGCGTAACGCTGTCTTAACCCCCCTCCCTCCATGTTAGACGTTACGTAATTATGGACGACCTCTAGTGAATAATGTATAGACTTAGTGAATAAAATTAAACGAATGTAATGCTCTGAATTCTTCTAAATACGAACATTACAAAACATTTGGGGGCTGAATCTTTAATGTTTAATGATTTGATACTTGCCTCTCCCTTTGCTCCGTTTCATGTATGTGTCATCTTCATAAACGTCTCTTGTGAGGCCGAAGTCAGATATTTTACAAATGCCTCCCTCAGCCACTAGAACATTTCTTGCGGCGAGATCTCTGTGAATAAGCTGAAAAAAATCCTAATATTAACTTTTTGTTATGGAAAGAACACACAATGTTTTAATCCTTTTGCGGCTATGCACGTTTATGTAGAATGTACTTATATCTCGTACGTAAAATTCTTAGCACTAGCGCAACTTTCATGAATTTGCTTCAGCGCACAATTACTGAGTTACCAAGCCTGCAAAAAACTTGTTATAATGTGGCACACATGGTAGTGGTAGTGGTAGCACATGCCCTGAATGAGTAAAGTGTGGGTAGAAAGCGCGACGCACCTTGATGTCGCTGAGTTAGCACATGCCCTGCTGGTGTAAAGTGTAGGTAGAGAGCGCGTACGCCTCTTGGTCTATGAGGTAGCCTGGTGTGGGTGAAGTGCAGATAGTATGTGATCAAGCACCTTGATGTCGCTGAGGTAGGCCATGCCGCATGTGGGTGAAGTGTAGGTAGTACGCACCTTGACGTCGCTAAGGTAGCCCATGCCCTGAGTTTGTAAAGTGTGGGTAGAGAGTGAGCACGCATCTTGATGTCCCAGAGTTATGCCATGCCCCGTGTGGGTGGAGTGCAGGTAGCAAGTGAGCAAGCACCTTGATGTCGCTAAGGTACCCCATGCCCTGAGTTTGTAAAGTGTGGGTAGAGAGTGAGCATGCACCTTGATGTCGCTGAGGTAGGCCATGCCCCGTGTTGGTGAAGTGCAATTAGCAAGTGAGCACGCACCTTGATGTCACTGAGGTAGGCCATGCCCCGTGTGGGTGAAGTGCAAGTAGCAAGTGAGCACGCACCTTGATGTCGCTGAGGTAGGCCATGCCCTTGGCGATCTGCCACGCGAAGCCCAGCACGTCGCGGGGCGTGGCGGGCGGCGGGGCGCGGCGGGGCGTGGCGGGGCGCGGGCGGGGCGAGGCCGCCAGGGCGAGGGCGTCGGGCTCGGAGCAGGGCAGCGCGCCGTCCGACTCGGCGTGGCGGCTGCGCCGCAGGTAGCTGCGCAGCGACCCGTGCTCGGCGAACTCGATGATGAGCAGGAAGGGCTCCCCGGCGGCGCAGCCGGCCGAGCACGCGCCCAGCAGCCGCACCACGTTGGGGTGGCGCACCTGCTGCAGCAGCGCGAACTCGGACAGCAGGTCGGCCAGCTCGCCCGC
Source organism: Acheta domesticus (assembly GCA_031308135.1). Taxonomy (NCBI): domain Eukaryota; kingdom Metazoa; phylum Arthropoda; class Insecta; order Orthoptera; family Gryllidae; genus Acheta; species Acheta domesticus. Next base: position 58,805,862 of record JAHLJT010002630.1, read on the forward strand.
GCACGCGCCGTCCTTGAGCGTCTTCACCGCCACCGTCGTGTACCCTGCGCACGCGCACGCCTGCCTTCGACTCTCTCCCTCGCGGCAAAGCACGAGGGGAGGGCGAGGGTGAGGGATCGGAGGAATGACAAAGTGAGGTCAAAAACACTGTGAGTTGGGGTGAGTTGAGAAAGTGACGGGGAGAGAATGGGAAGTGGCGGGCGTGGCACTCCGCGCTGTGGCCGAAGTTGTTGAGGGTGGTGTTTGCCGTGGAGTGAATTGGAGTGAATGAGAGTGGGGGGCGTGGCACTCACCGCTGTGGCCAAAGTTGTTGGAGTGGTGGTTGCCGTGGAGTGAATTAGAGTGAATGGGGAATGGCGGGCGTGGCATTCGCCGCTATGGCCGAAGTTGTTGAGGGTGGTGTTTGCCGTGAAGTGAATGGGAGTGGGGTCGTGGCACTCCCCGCTGTGGCCGAAGTGGTTGAGGGTGGTGGATGCCGTGGAGTGAATTGGAGCGAAAGGGGAGTGGGGGCGTGTCACTCACCGCTGTGGCCAGCAATGTTGAGGGCCCGCGCGCGCAGCACTCGTCCGAACTCTCCCTCGCCCAGCGGCTGCTCCAGCGTCAGCTGCTTCCGCGGGAACTCCCAGCGCGGGTCGGGCTGCGCAGCACACACCCACACACCATTCACTCAGCTCTCGATAAAAATGATGAGTCAAATATATCGCAATCCACCTGGACTTGGCAATACCGAATTAACGAATGGAATTGGTGTAAAAAGATACCCACTATAGTACCACTGGTATCGTTGCCCAAGATTTCATCGATTTCCGCGTTTTCACATCTGTATGTGGTCTGGAGGATGCACAATTGTTACCATATACTAGACCCTTAGATCTTAATACATTAACGCCAGTATTAACAGCTGACACTTAAGGGATAAGACTCTCCTTAAAGCGATTGTTTAAAATGCGTGTTCACAAAAATTCGTAGTGCATGTACGATCCTCTTGAATGAGGAATTAATACTTTCTTAGGTGGTCAGAAACTTTCGCAAAGTGATATTTGCAACAAATTATTTTATGGTTGAGTGACCATGGATTGTGCACACTAAATATATATTTCGTACAATGAACGTCTGTTGACTTGGATGATTTCGAGATCATAGTTGTATACTTTCAAGAGATTATCATATTTCAGAAATACTTTTTTATAGTACAAATGCTATAGGCACATTGGCGGCCAAATTAATTCAAATTTATTCCGGTTTAATTCCAAATTAATTCAAATTTTGCGCTGTACTTGTAATTCAATCATTTATAACAATTCTTTGGTGCTAATTAACAGCGAAGAACATACATTTCAAACGTTGCGACTTCGAGATAGGTTATGTTTTCCCTAAAAACCGCGGGCCAAACTTCCAGAGAAAAAAGGGAATTCATTCTTTCGTACAAAACTCTTTGGAAGGACTGAACTGCTTTGAAATTTGGACTTCTTTCAAAGTTGCCCGGGAGATCGCGCCAGCTACTGGAAGCCGCGGAGGCAGCATAGCATTTTGTCGACCAATTCTGAGAATCAGACGCCTTTCCACACAAAACGCAGCGGAATTGTATTGTTGAAAAACCAGAGCAGTCGAGCGGTTTCACAAAGGATCGTTTCGTCAGTATAGAAGCTAGTAACACCTGCGTATCGAATGCAGTGAAAGATGTATTGCTAGTTGTAGTTTTTTGAGCTAATCTGGATTGTATTCTCCGAGCACAGTGCCTTGTAGCGCGCAAAAACAGCGGCTTGTGTATATACGAATAACGAACAGATTAAATGAAAAAAAACGCTCTCCTTGCGCCCAGGCAAAGGTAATACTGACAATTTCTTCAATATTTAATGATTCTTACGGCGAGGTGTGCTAAGCGTTTTGATTATTGTCGTTTTCCTATCTTTCCATTCTGTCAATGGATTAAAAAATCATGAAGCAGTTTCTGCTGCACAATATTTTAAGAAGCTCTCCCAAACAACTCAAGTTATATTCGTAGCCTCAACAAATGATGTGTTGCATATATAATTCAAAATATTTTTTCTTCTTCTCTTGTTATGAACGAATGTTCGTTTTTTACCTTTTACCACGCTGAGATTCGAAAAGAGATACCATGATTTCGCAAGCACTTCATTTAACCGCTACATCAAACGTCTGAGCTGTCATACGAAAGTTCAAAAATAATGTTGATAATCTGCAATATTCGACAACTAAGAGGTTTTAAAGAAAAACAAACCTAAATGTCTAATTCTGAAGTACATTTCTTTCAGAAACGAGTGGTGCTACAATAGCACATACTTACTCGCATTATTTCTCCACTGTGTTATTTTACTATATAAATATAAAAAAGTGTTTTCAGCCAGCAAACATTATTTTCTGTAGCGAGACGAATTCAGGTGCTCAGAGTTCTCACGGTCAGACATACCACTATCCTACAGAAGCACGGCAAAGTTTGAACTCTGGACGACGCTTAAAAATGCAATTGTTTCAACCCAATATTTCCAACATGCCATTTTTTCCGTTTTTGAAGATACGGAGAGTTTGCCGAAAATGGGACTAGCAGCACATTTTTACCACCTGTTGTTACATACGAGGAGAAAATTAATGAAAAAAATTGGTTCGGAAAATAATTGTGGGGTTTCTTACAAGAACCAAACCAGTCCAAATTTCTATATTTTGCGATATTTCACCAAGTTATTCCCTACAATTAACACTTTCTGCTGAGACATTTCCTTCCCGCAAGTGCCAAACACATTGAAAGATATAAGGCGGGGAAAATCAAATTAAATTACAATGCACGTCTGAACTATGAAGTTTTTGGTGTCTCCTAAAAAATATCGAATTTTGACTAGTTTGGTTCTTGTAAAACTACCTTCAAGTTTTAAAGAAAATGCATACATTTCAGACACAAATTACGCGAAATCTACTTTTTTAATAAAAAGTACATTAACTTTTATACAGAGACGATATTTTACAAAAGACTTTGTTTTAATTTTGTAGTTTTGAAATGTTAACATTTTGCATTTTCCGAAAAACGGAGAGTTCGCCGAAAATGGGAAAATAACCCCATATTTTTTCCGTGATACATATGAGGAGAAAATGTAAAAATGAAATTGGGGAGGTTTTTGAGAAAATAACTGTTAAACACTATTTTAAATTGCCTGTTTTTCGCTCAAAATTACACGAAAACTACTCATAATTTCGAAAACTTAAACATGGCCTTATTTGCAGATCGTTTTTCAAAGAATAGATTTCATTAAGGAAAAAATATCTATCTTTAATATTATACTTGTAGGAAGACACCCACAAAAAATTGTACTTTTGCAATTTTCGAAAAATCAAGAATTTCAACGAATATGAGATCTGCTTGATTCTCTTAAGCTTTTGCCATAAACCAATTTTTCAGTGGCAAGGACTCACAAAACGTATATTCTGACTTCAAAATACATGAGAGAAAGTAATTTACTTTATACAGGAGCAAGAAGATTCACTTTTTCGGTATCAGAGACCCTCAATATGAGTTTTTTGTCAAAAAATTGCAGGTTTTTTGCAGCATTCCAACCCTTCGTCTTTACTAACCACGTAAGTGGACGCGTATTATGCGAGAGAAGCGTTGTGACTTCGATGGTGTAACTTTTAGCGTACCTAAGTTCACGTGTTCAAAACAGATCAAATAGCAGATATGATTTTTAGGGCGATATAATCCTTCGTACACATTCGGAGGAGAAGTAAAGCAGGCTGCCCAATGTTGTAGATTTACTGCAAGTTAAAGATCTCAAAGCCTTAAAAAATGGCTTTCCCACCTGAGCTAAAGTCTAGTCATCTGTTTCTTGGTCATAGTGATACCTTCTTTCTTTGCTAGAAGGTGAAAGTAGCGTCGCAAAAGGCGGAAGAGCGGGCCTGATGGCCTGAGCCTCGGCACATTGAAAAAAAGAGTCATCAGCATTAAATAAAACTTCAAACATTATTATTTTCTTGTAATACATTATTTAAATCCAATGTGGATTTATAAGCAAAAGCACTGTGCTTTATAGTTTTAAAATCGACTGATATTATAAAAGTTGTAGTGAAACACTCCATATCTCGAAACTAGGTCAATGTGGGGTGGCCCCTTGTTCTATTGGGCTCTTCAACTGAACTGAACTGCCTTGAGAAAGTAAAAAGAGAGCGTGGTGTAGCTGAATTGAGCTGCATCGAGAAAGTAAAAAGAGAGCGTGGTTGTACTCACCGCGACGAATGCGGCGTCCGGGACGGGCGCGAGGCGCTGGGCGTCGGCGGAGGAGGAGGCGGCGGGGGTGGCGCCCGACCCAGAGGTGCGCCTGCGCGCGGCCGCCTCCAGCGCCGCCGCCGACGACACGGCCAACTTGCGGGCGCACCGGCCCTTGCCCGCCACCCTGCGCACAAGGCCACACCCACAGCGGTGGATTACATGTGCACGTGCCTACGGCCTCAGCCGTGTAGGCAAAGTAGAACTTTAAGGTAAGTAGAACTTTGAGACCAAGTAGAAACTTTGCGCCCGCAAAGTAGAACTTTAAGGTAAGTAGAACTTTGAGACCAAGTAGAAACATTGCGCCCGCAAAGTAGAACTTTAAGGTAAGTAGAACTTTGAGACCAAATAGAAACTTTGCGCCGGCAAAGTAGAACTTTAAGGTAAGAAGAACTTTGAGGCCATGTAGAAACTTTACGGCTGCAAAGTAGAACATCGAGCAGGCAAAGTAGAACTTTGCGCTGGTAAACTAGAACTATCCGTCGGCAAAGTAGAACTTCGCGTTTGAGTGCGGCGAGCGGCAAATTAGCATTTTGCATTCTAAGTACGGCAACTTCGCAGAAGGCAAAGAAGCACTCTGAGCTGGACGTTAAGGCAAGTAAGCAGTTTTCAGGGTGCAAACTTCAAAGTAAAACATAGGATTCTTAAATACTTTTGAAAAATTCTTGGAAAGTCAGGTTTTTTTAGAGGGGGAGGTTATGATGCATACAGTAGTGAAACTAGTGTGTACAACCATACTGCCTTTCATGGAATAACCTGGATCGTCACGATTTGATTAATCTTATTGACGATATTCTTATCTCATTTGGTAATGAAATATAATTTAAAAAATACATTTCAAAATATTTTTGAACGTAACTTTCGGTACCTGAAAGTAGACGAGCCAGACAACTGTATCGTTTACAATACCTATTTTGATATGAACTTTCATAGAACAAATGAGTATTTTTAACACGAAAATACTCGGTTAGGCTTATATATTTTATATATATGTTATTATTATATTTATATTTTATATATTTATTTATTATTATTTATGTACATTAAACAAATACATCTATAGGATTACTAGACACAATGCATCGTAGCTTGCGATGTGAAAAAATGGCAACGTAGCGTAGCGACATGAAGTGGTGATGTTGCGAACAACTGAGGCCAGTACGTACAGTACATAATCGACCGCACGCGGTAGTAGCTGATTCATTCTTTAGAAGAGTTGAAGCACAGTTTATGTCGCTGCTGTTATATTTTATTATATAGGAGCGAATATTTTGTCAACAAAACTCGAAAAAAACCCCTCTCTTTTCTGTATTCAAAATTCGACTAGAATATGGTTTAGGATAGAGACCACACAATTATGAAAACGTGCACAAAATTCAGTTCTCCCCATAGCTCGTCACACGCAGTTTTTAACTGTTTTTGACGTAAATAAATAAATAACGGGTATTCTACGTACAGTATTCAGAATTGGGTTGATTCACATTGTGTTCATGATTTTTCGCTCATAAAAAACGAATACCAATCGAATACCAGTCAGGTTGTTTTTTGTTTATTTTTTCCTCCATCTCGAATTTTGTTCGAATTATCCGCAATTTCGGATTTGTAGGGTTCGAATTAGCGGGGTTCCACTATATATATATATATATATATATATATATATATATATATATTTATATATATATAATTGGGGGGGGCTTTAAAATTTGATTCCTCTACCAGAAATATCCCTACTTTCGTTTTAATTACAAACACAGCCTGCTCTAAAGTAACTTTCTAAGATCCAACCTAGCGTTCAGTGGATCGTAGTTTATGTTTCAAGCTACATATTGATGAATTTCTGTCTGATCAGATTCCATCAGATTCCAAACTGATTAACCACATAATAGAGATTAACACTGAGCGTAATTCGCAGAAAGATGTGTATTCGCGGAGGGAATTCTGTTCTCTGGTGAACAGTTGGACACATAATAGTGTTTGCTTACCTGTACCGCCAAAAAACGAGACCGGCTGTGCCAACAATGAGAAGAGTGCTGCCAACCACCAAGGCTAGCCGACAAGCTACTCCACATTGAGCAGAACGACCTGCAACGAGAAGAAGCGGCGTGAAACGGAGTTTTGCGTATTTGAATTTGTTTTAGAGCAACCTTGCACGACCAAATTTTATTACAGATTAAGATGGTTATGATTTTGAATTATTTTGTACTTTGAAAGTAAATATCTGAAGTATTACGAAAGGAAGTCAGCAAATGAAGCATCTTGTTAATCAAAAATACAATATAGATTTCAAAGGATAAGAACATTCTAGCTCTGCTATCACAACGATACCTGTGTGTTTCCGTGTGCGCCTTACAGAGCTGTCTGACTGCAGAATACGGATGTTTGTATGAGTAACTTTGGAAATCAGACTTAGTAGAATTACAGGGTTACAAATTATGAGATATAATGAGGTAATGTGTTGAACATGGTGCCTGATGTTTTTAAATTCAGTATTTTTCTATATTCATGCATGGAATGCATGCGCTTGCCTCCACTGTTTATTGTTTGGATAGTTCAGCAAATTAGACTTGCCGTACGCGCACCGCAAAGAAGTTATGGCAGTATAAGGCAACTACGTACTGCAAAGTAAACAAAACATGAATCAAAATGGCTGCCGCCTCGCATATTGAGAATGATCCCAAGAGCACACACTTGTAAGTTTCGATGAATACTAAAAAAAGGGTACCCGACTGGATAAATCTCTAGATAAAAAAACGCTCTCCAAGGTCATGAACTGGCAGGAGAGGGGGACACTGTCATCCAACAGCGAGCTTCGTTACCTCGTAGTAAATTTTTAGAAATGAAACTTCCGGTTGGATGGCGGTGTTCCCCTCTCTTTTCAGAGAGACAAGCTCTAAGCTCTCGACTGGTCTCCCTGCATGTGGTAAATGTAAGCGTAAGTGTGTGTAAGGGGATAACTACTGTTTTGATTAGCCTGCCGCGCGACTGAAGCGGTGTGTCGATACACGCTCTTAGCCACCTCAGCCATCCAGGATGGCGGCTTGATGTTTTATTAGGAGAAGAAGAAGAATCCAGTAGGTCCTGCCTATACTTCGGTTTTTCTTGCTTGGCTCATGGAGGTGTGTCATCAAAATGGAATATCTCACGGTATTTCGCATCGTTCTCGGTTGTGCCGCTAGGAGTCGTATGATTTCCCGCACTATTTGATACAGTCGCGATCATGCGACTCCTAGCGGCACAACCGAGAACGACGCGAAATACCGTGAGATATTCCATTTTGATGATCCCCCCCCCACGCGCCAAGCAAGAGAAACCGAAGTATAAGCCTCTCACCGAGGGGCACGGCGTCCGGCGCGGCGCCGGCGGCGGCGGCGGCGGAGGCGGGCGGCCGGAGCGAGGGCGGCGCGCCGCGGGCGGGCGACGGGGGCGACGAGGGCGGCGCGGGCGGCGCGGGCGGAGTGGGCGGCTCGTGCAGGCACACGCATTTGTGCGACAGCGAGCACGAGCAGATGCCCGGCGCCATGGCGATGCCCCGGCCGTGCGCGTTGTACGCCATGTGCATGTCGTTGTCGTCCTTCCGAACGCAGTCCTGCGGACATTCAGTGGAGAAAAGGTAGCTCGCTCCAAACAAAATCATGGCTCGCTCAAAAAAAAAAAAAAAAAAAAGAAAAGGAAAACGTGCACGAAATGTAATAATGTTAATGTTCGTGTGTGTTTATGAGCGTTCGTGTTCGTGAGTGTTTGCGTGTGTTCGTGAATGTTCGTGTGTGTTTATGAGCGTTCGTGTTCGTGAGTGTTCGCGTGTGTTCGTGAATGTTCGTGTGTGTTTATGAGCGTTCGTGTTCGTGAGTGTTCGCGTGTGTTCGTGAATGTTCGTTTGAGTTCGTGCGCGCGTTCCTCCACCAAAAACAATATCAAGCTAATTTTGCAAAAACACACTTGACTGGTCGAAAAGAACAGGGGGACTCGCAATGCAAAATATAACCACAAAATGCACTTAGGCAGTACGGATTGCGTGCAGTTTTGTTCTGAAAAATGTAAGAACTTGTCTTAAATCTCAGATCACTCAAAAGACTATGAAGTGCTAGGCATCACGTTATTGGGACAACCCATTTTTGTAGCACAGTGTTGTAAAGCCACTGTTGTAAAGCCACATGTCGCTAGATATGCTCCTTAGGGAACTACTTGCAACTTGGAGTAGATAGAGTTTATATTTAATCGATACCTAACTGTTTTAGACGTGAATTAGTGTAAGAATAATAAATTGATATTGTCATTGAAACTTTTTAATAGTTATTTTATTTCAAATTTATAAAGAAATATGTGCATTTTTTGTCTTCTAAACAGAAGCTTGAGGATTTGCCTGTTTGGCGTTCGCGTTCTGACCTGTGGGCACAAGTACTTGTTCTCGCGTTCCAGCTCGTCACACTCGCCGTCGGGACACGTGAGCACGTCTGGAGTGCACGTGGTGAAGTTGGCATGTGCCTGCGGCCGCGAGGGGCCAGTGCTGCGCCACGTGCACGTGCTGTCCACGTCGGCTGCCTTCGCCACCGCCTCACCTTTTCTGGGGGTGGGGGTGGGGGCAAAAGCAACACAAACATATTAACTCAAGAATACAAGCATACAAGAAAAACAATAGAGAGTTATTACACAGCGTGTAGCATTGTATCGAATACGATATTACCATACATTTGGGCTTCTGAACATGTGCCAACTCCAACGTTACGGTACAGTTATAACGGGATGTGATACTCTACCAGAATTACCGTATGCGATGAGTATCATGTGATACTCTACCAAAATTATCGTTACTCATAAATCTACATGATACACATAACGAGTCAATGATTAATGGAATTGTTTCCAACTCTGGCGGTAGAGTGTGCTGATATCTCTACATTCCTATGATGCAACATCGTGATGACGGGTAGTTCTAGTCGAACAAATGTGAATCAATAGGATGCATCATTAATATCCAGCAGCCCACATTGCCGCACAGTCCGGAGCTACATCAATGCATTATAGGAGCATTGTAGTATAGAAACTGCAAACTCTTCACGCTTCAAATGACACAGATCACGTGGTTGCCACTAATATCGTTCCGCGATAAGCTTCGTAAAAACTAACAAAAATTGTCTCAGGAGTATAGGACATTTATAGGATAAAAGATTAATTATTTGTGAGATTCCTTTGACAACACTGCCTCGAGGTTTTAGTTAATTTTTTTCTGCATTATCTAAAATCAGCAACTGAAGAAATAGGAAAAAAGATTGCGAGAGTAGGCGCTTCACTGCTATCGTTTTTAAACTAAGCGCTTGCGCTTTAAACTTTTCTAACTTAAGCGCTTGCGCTTGCGCAAGAGCAAGAAAAAGTGCAGAAGCAATATCACCTTTGTGGGCAAGTGCAAGAGCAAGAGGAAGAGCAATCGCAAGAGCAAGCGCAAGCCCAAGAGCAAGAGAAAGCGCAAGAGCATAAACAAGAGCAAGACGAAGAGCAATCGCAATAGAAAGGACAAGCTCAAGAGCGAGCGGAAGCCCAAGAGCAAGCACAAGCGCAACCCTAAGAGCAAGAGCAATCCCAAGAGCAAGCAAGCGCAAGTGCAAGAGCAAGCGCAAGAGCAAAAACAAGAGCGAGAGCAAAAACAAGAGCGAGAGCAAACGCAAGCGCAAGAACAAGAGCAAAAAAAACAAGAGGACAAGCAATCGCAAGAGTAATCCCAAGGGAAAGCCCAAGAGCAAGCGCAACTCTAAGAGCAAGAGCAACCCCAAGAGCAAGCGCAAGAGCAAAAACAAGAGCGAGAGCAAAAACCAGAGCGAGAGCAAACGCAAGCGCAAGAACAAGAGCAAAAAAAAAGAGGACAAGCAATCGCAAGAGTAATCCCAAGGGAAAGCCCAAGAGCAAGCGCAACTCTAGGAGCAAGAGCAACCCCAAGAGCAAGCGTAAGTGCAAGAGCAAAAGCAAGCGCAAAAACAAAGACAAGAGCGAGAGCAAAAATAAGAGCAAGCGCAAGCGCAATGGCCTTGGCCCCGGGCGCGGGGGAGGTACCTGGGCCTGGCCGCGCCGACGCCCTGCGCGCAGTGCCTGGTGCAGTCGTGCGCCGTGGCGAAGTCCGCGCAGTGGAACTGGCGCTCCTGGGGCGGCGCGGTCGCGCACCGGCTGCTCGCCTGCGTCACCAGCCGCACGCTCACCTCGAACGACACCTCCGCCTCGCCTCCGCCACTCCACCACACGCGCACTCTGTGGAACGCAACAAGCGCCGGTTTCCTTCGTCTGTACTCTGATTTTCGCAATAACAAGCGTAGTCAGAATAGTGAACGAAGTCTAGAACTAACTAACGACAAGTGTATTACCAGACAGCGAACTATACTGCGATTTCTCTAACTTTGCCTCTCAAGACCACTCAAGGCCCATCTTCGCGATGGAATATCACACGGCAGTTCGCGTCTTTCTCGGTCTTGCCGGTAGAAGTCGCATGATCATAAGCACTGCTTGATACAGTCGTGATTATGCGAAATCTAGCGGAACGACTGAGAAAGATGCGAAATACCGTGACATATTCCATCGCGAAGATAGGATTTGAGTGGCCTTGAGGGGCAAAGTTAGAAAAATCACAGTATATCTATGTACAAGGCCATAAGTAGCTGACAGGACAAATTTTCCCTGAGAAATCAGGCCTTAGCCCTACAAGGAATTGTATAGGCTAATAATAATAATAATAATAATAATAATAATAATACTCTGATTTAAACATTGTGGCACTTGAAGGTCACAGGATGGGAGGACAGCGGGACTCTGTCATCCAATGGGAAGCTTCACCAAGACTTAAATTTTTGGTATTGATCCCCCTCTCCCTTCAGCTCGTTAACTTGAGTGCCACTGGGCTTAAATCGGAGTGTATTTTCCTGGATCCACAACTCTCATCAGGCCATGACTGCATCCGACGCTTGTCAGATTGATTGATGTTTCTGCGTACATCAGCTGCTATAGTCATTAGCCCTGTTAAAGTAGAGAACGTTTTCTTTAACCCGGGTCGTGGCGGTGTTCCTCTCCCTCAAGATGAGCAGATCCGGCGTCGACCTATACGGCGGGTTGCATGAGATTTCCCCCTCCACGTATCTCATCCCAGAGGGGCAAGCTCTACTTTCCTTACTGGTCTCCCGACATATGTGATAGTGAAGTACCAGTTAGTGTGTATGAGGAAAGAAGAGAGACGGGGACAGCGATGAGGGAGAAAATATCGAGCTTGGTGAGTGGCCCGTTTAGTAAGGTACTGCGCCGGCGTTAACATAGGTGATTGGAGAACCCACAGGAAACTACAGATTAGAGCAGTAGGCCGCTAGAGTGCTTTTCCAGAGAGCATCTGAATTGAACGTGTCCTAGCTGGGGAGGAGTCTCGCTGGTAGAGAAACCTACGGGAGAACGGCGTGTAAGTTGTCAATGGATATCACATTCCAGCGGGAAGAAAACTCCTCAAGTCTATAAAATGCACTACACTCCCAGTATTGATAACTGAAGAGTTGACGCGCTCGCAAACAGTCGACTGAGCTATTGCAAGCGGCACGGGGATTTGCAATTTTGTTAGCATATCGAGCTGTTACACCCAAGTTTGCGGGTTCAAATCCGATGGGAGCCGTGGATTTTTAAGAGCAAAAAGTGCTTTGTACGCCTTCCTTCTGGTGGGAAATAAAGCCGGCTGACCCATGTTGTTGATTTAATCCATATTAAAGATCCTCAAGCTCAAAATAGCCTCTGTGCTAAATTCAAATCGTCGCCCGAGTGATACTTTCTTTCTCCGCTAAATGGTGAAACGAGCGTGGAGAAATTTGCGCGGTAACACGGAAGAGCAGGCCTAATGGCTTGAGTCTCGTCACGTAAAATAAGGCATAATTGAACAGTTGCGTGGATAATACAAGCAATGCCTTGCAGGTCCGAAAGCAGTTGTCAGTCATTACATCATGTACAAAAGTCACTCATGTACTACCGTTGAAACCGTAGTGTCAGCCATGAAGTACATTCTAGCTCGTGGAGTTGCGCTGAGAAGCTCATGGCATACCCCGGTGCCACGGAGCGTGCCACTGCCACCAGTGGGAGACCTTGACATCCCTTCACTAATCAATCAAAAGCGACGACGGCCTGCCTGGCCCGCAATACCGAGTTTGTGCACCTTTGAACGTTAAAGCACTATCGATCTTCTCGCATGCGTGGTTCAAGTTTCGCATCACTTTAGTGTATCTGCGCATGCGCAGAAGATCGATAGTGCTGTGTCGCTATGGGGTGCATAAATTGTAATGCAGTGTTGTCAAGGCCGATGGCACGGGTGGGAGTCTGTGGCACGAGTGCCACGACGAAATCGCCCCTCCACGCAGTTCATCACCCCACCACCAGAGACAACGCCATCCCTTTGTAAAACGGCGGAGTTACTAATAGTTCCCTTTCCCGACGCTAGTTGCGCAGGGAAGCTTGTGGCATGGCACGGTGCCACGACGCGTGCCACCGCCACCAGTACAAGACCTTGACACGACTGCTTTAGTGCATCTGCGCATGCGCAGAAGATCGATAATCCTGCGCCGCTATGGCGGGCACAAACTTACATGAGGCTGTCGGGGGCGCGCGCCAGCACGTCGGGGTCCGTGACGTAGACGATTCCTTCGCGCTGGGTGACGGCGAAGGCCCCCGGCGCCGCGGCCGCCTCCACGCGGAAGCTGTGCGCGCCGTTGGCGGCGGTGGCGGCGACGGCGGCGTTGGCGCGGGGCCGCGCGCGAGGCCGCGCCACCCGCGCCAGCGGCGCCACCCACCGCGCCAGCACCACCGCGCGCGGGTAGCGCGGGCGCCAGGGGGCGTCGGCGGGGGCAGCGGAGGCGGCGGCGGCGGCGGCGGCGGACGCGGCGGCGGAGGCGGTCGCGTCGCGCGGTCGCGGCCCGGCCACCAGCGTCAGCGGCAGCAGCACCTGGGAATGCGATCGCGCTGCAATTGCCAGTCGAATGCTTTTCACGGTAGAGGACCCGAGCCTGTCACTACCGGGCTCTACTCACTCCAACAACTTCCGTTCCCTTACAAAATGCTACGTTCCTTGCCACGTTCCCACTCAACGTTGTGTTTTCTCACAGGCTCCGTTCCTTGCAACAACGCTTCGTTCCTTGCAATAACGCGCCGTTCCTTGCAGCAACTCTCCGTTCCCTTCAACAATGCTACGTTCTCTCACAACGTTCCGTTCCTTGCAACAACTCTCCATCCCCTTGTACAACGCCCCGTTCCATCCAACGACGCCTTGTTCTCTCCAACATAGTTTCTTTCCTTCACACAATACTCCGTTCCCTCCTACAACGTTCCGTTCCCTTCAACGACTCTCCGTTCCCTCCAACAACTCTCCGTTCCCTCCAACAACTCTCCGTTTCCTCCAACAACTCTCCGTTTCCTTGTACAAAGTCTCGTTCCATCCAACAATGCTTCGTTCCCGCCAACAACTCCCCGTTCACTCACAGGCATTCGTACACTCGAATACCGCTCGTTTGCTTGAACGTCGCGTGTTTCGAAATGCGTCGATAACTCAAATGCCTCACTTGAAGGCTTATATATCTCGAATGCCTCAATCACTCAAGTGTCTCGATCACTCGAATGCGTCGATCACTCAAATGCCCCGATCATTCGAATGCCTTGTTTACTCAATACATTGTTCACTCAATACATTATTCACTAAATGCCTTGTTCACTCAATGCCTTGTTCACTCAATGCCTTGTTCACTCAATACCTTGTTCACTCAATACCTTGTTCACTCAATACCTCGTTCACTCAATACCGTGTTCATCCAATGCCTTGTTCATTCAATGACTTGTTCACTCAAATGTTCGTATTATTTATTGATTAATCATATCAATACTTACATTGTTTTCTACGTGCGGTCGTATATGTTCCATTGTGATATCTTGCACAAGCAGAGTTATGTTGTGTTTTGAATTTTCTGCCAAAGTGCGATTCTCTCGGGGAGTCAGATCTGCAAGAGTAACGATATTAAATAGGTAATAGTAAAGACAGATATCAGTATCTTTGCTTTACAACAGTATGGAACTAACATGTAATTAATTTGCAACGTTAAAATTTATCGAAAACAAATAAATAACTTTATCTTATCCGATCGCCTCTACGCGTTATTATTTATGTGTCTGGAGAAGATTAAATGACTCACATGTTTACATTCAATATAATAAAGCTTTGTGCAGTAGATAAATTGATTTCTATTACATCAGGTATAATAAAGAGTATTACCAAAGTTACTATATCTCCATTAAGCATATAAGCATGCAGTGCGAAATTATGTCAGAATCTTAAGAAGGCAATCTCATAAGATACTTTCTCGTACGGTATTTTTTTGATTACACCTTAACGGATTAATCAACGTTAAACCCAATTATAATATATTTTTTCAAGAATAGCAAAAATTATTTTCAAAAATAGCACTTACTACAAATATTTCGAATAGCTCGTGATAATAGGAAAGTACTGATGTGTTGAATCAGCACTACTGATACTTACAGCAACTGATAATAGCATGCGGAAAGGGCCACTTGAATTTTAATTCCGTCGTTGGCCCGCAGTGCACCACCCAGAGCTCGGAAGGGTCTTCCACAATGCTGATTTGGTACCGCTGCCTCAGATCCGAGTCGCTGTCTTGAAGAAGCAGCGCATTTTTGGCATATTGTACACCCTGGAAAGAAAAATGTTGAACCAATTAATCAACCGACTGATTGATTAGTGAACCGGCCGCTAGAATTCTCCTCCAGACAGCTACTGAATTCTACCTAGCTAGTGTCGAAATATCTCACCGCTGAGATTCGAACCCTAGGACCTCCCGGACAGAAGCACTACATCATTTGATGCCCTGATGCACCTTTACTGATAGGTTGCTTTTATCTCAGTATACGTACTTATACAGTAGCGCAGCTCCGTGTTAAAGCCCTATGACGCCGTGTTGGCTAGCGACTCTAGCGAACCACGCGGCAATCAAGAAGTACTACGCCGCCTTACCATTCGTAATACAACACCGTTTTGCTAAATCTAACAAAACAAGTTAAGTTTTTTGTATATATTTTAATTTATTTATGCACATAACTACAAATAAAAACATGTGAAATTGAAAACAATTTTGAAGGAAAGAAATGATTTACATCTAATGAATGTGGTCCATTGAACGTGAATAGTGGAATCATGACGAAGAACAAGTATTTTAAGAGCATATCAAGAAATGTTAGAGATCAAAGTAGTAAATAAGGGTATCGAGAAGGTGATAACATTTCTATTAGAAGATAATTTGCTTTCTAGGCCTATTAGACAAGTAAAAAAAACATAACTCACGGTTCTTTCCTTCATTATTGCTGCTGCATTTAATTGCAGAACAGTGCGCTCCTTTAGACACGCGCATTGTTAAATGGAAAAGTATAAGAATTCACATAGTGAATATTAAATGTGCTCCGATACACGTCAAATGTGAGGTTAAAACAGTTCTATTTAATTTTACGTGTTACGTAATGACTTGCCCTTGAAATCCTATGAGTATAAAAGCATAAGATCAAAAAATAATACGAATTATCTTTTAAGTTTTTAACCAGCTCTTAATGAAAGCAATTTCACAAAAAACAGTAGCAGGTATCTGTAGTTTTACTTGATCTTCACCAGGGTCGCTAGATGTATGCGCGCGCATCCCTGACTAGCAAGAAAAAAAAAGCGGGCTGAGCTGTGCTACTACATATACTGCAATTTTTCTAACTGCGACCCTCAAGGCCACTCAAATTCCATCTTCGCGATGGAATATGTCACGGCATTTCGCGTCTTTTCTCGGTCTTGCCGGTAGAAGTCGCATGATCGCAAGCACTGCTTCATACGGTCGCGATCGTGCGAAATCTAGCGGAACGACTGAAAAAGAAATGCCGTGACATATTCCATCGCGAAGATGGGATTTGAGAGGCCTTGAGGGTCGCAGTATAAATACGTATACTGTGGTTACTCTTCAAGTAAGCGGATGTCTCAGCGACCGGGGGCAGACCTGGGATGCAGCGCCGCCCGCCCGGGGAAAGGAAGGGGGAGCGGCCTAGGGATGAGCATTGCGTGGTAAGCGAAACCCGGGCGCCGAAAGGAGCGTATTGTGTCGGTGTCTGGCACGGAAGAGGAACAGCAAACAGCTCGACGCAGTTTCCATGAACGATCCGCTCGCGCCATCGCCCGCGAGCGCAACGCCGGGGCGGCTGCACAGCGGGCCCGGAAAGAGGACTGGGGCCAAAACAGTACATTATGAAACGATGACGTAATGATGGGTATTAATACACGAGTGTGATATTACGACACGAGCGAGGAACCAGCGAGTATCGTAAACTTAACACGAGTGTATTAGTACTCATTACATCGAGTTTCATACGGTACTTTTTCTACGACTTTTATAAGTTAAACTTCTACGATGAATAGTTTCGTGAAAGTGGATTCAGCCAAGGCCATCTAGCGGACAGCTACCTAAATCTACCCTCGCATGTGCATTGTGCGTTCCTTTGTGGATGGCGTCAGGAAGAGCATCCGGCCGTAAAACATTGCCAAATCTGTATAAAAATGGAGTGGCGGAAAAATTAATAAAAATTGAGCCCGCACCCATTAGCGCCGATCCCGTAGCAAGAGAAGAAGAAGAAGAATAATTTTGTGAAAGTAGACAATTCGGAATTATTTGAAATATTCGAACAGTCAAAAACAATGTAATAACCAATAAATAACAGTAAACAAAATTCGCAATAATCACCAAAGTGCAAGAACCGTCAAGGGCAACAATCATTAAGGTAAATCGCGTAAGGTAAAAATATATTAGTCGATTCATTTTTCCTTCTCTTCGAGACATCGACTTCTCACAGTAAACGCGCCCGGCCTGGTGCCTTCGGGCTTTGGGTGCACTGCGGGGCGTCGAGCGAGGCCCCAGGCGGTGATAAAGGCGCCCGCGGAAACTACTCGCCCCGCCCCCCCCCCCGCCCCTCGCCCCACTTCCGGCGTCTGGGCTTGCCATTGTTTAATTTCCGCCGTGGGTGAGAAACGGCTACGTCGCAACGGATACACAATCCCGACGGAAGGAGGTGGATGAAAGGGTATAAGGAAGGAGGGGATTCAATCAAATTCCAGGAAATAGATCGGCAAGACAGAAAAGCAGAGAGGAGCAGAGAAAGGAAACGAAGATAGGGAAACAAATGAAGAAAAGAAGGGTGAACGAAACAAGGAAAGACAACAAAGATAGGTAAACAAAGAAAGAAAAGGAGAGTGAGGGAAGCAAGAAAAAAGAAAAGGCAAAACAGGGCAATAAAAGTTACAAATATATTTTTACTCATGTGCTATGTGACCGATGAAGAGTACTTTCACTTACATTACAACCAATCACTAGCGTTCATGTGTAAACTAGACTCGAAATTGAATTCAAAAATATTAATTTTTTTATCACCATATAGCATACATCGGAAGAACGGAAGGAAATATAAAATAATAATAATAATAATAATAATAATAATAATAATAATACCAGTCAGAGCAGCCGTTCTTTAGAATGATCTTTTAGACAGCGGCTGAACACGACGTAACTATCTAGAGAGTGTCGAAAATTGTGTTGCCGTCGGGACTCTAGGACTTTCCCGTCAGAGGACTGCAGTGACATGAATTGTTGTCCCAAGTCTCCTAAGCTGGTATGATGTAGGAGGAAAAGGGTGATGACGAAGAGAAGTTAAAGAGGAACAATATAACAATAAGTGACTTTCTCTTACAAACTTTATTATCCTGTATGTATGTTGGTATACAAGAAAATAAATAGGAGTCAGAAGATGCAGAAGAATAAGGAGGAAGAAAGGTAGTCAGAGAACGAGGTAGCGAAAGAGATATTGTGAAGAAGGCAACTCTCTGATGAAAATGTAACACTAGAATTAGAGGGATTTAGCAAATTAGATGCAGGGAAAGCCGTAATTTGTGAAGAATCTACCAAATGAGAAATGGAATAGAGCAGCACTTGATATTTTGGTCATAAACTATGCCAGTAACTCGAACAATAAAACATTGGTACCTACCTGAATTAAGATATTTGTTTCCAAGTACACTGGCTCCTTATTCTGACCTTCCGGAGGGTTATCATCTCTATCGATGAGCTCTACAGAGATGTTTCTTGATGCAACAGATCGAGTTGTCATCTTCGATATATCGTCTGTTCCCACCTGCGAATAAAGAATAATGCGCGTAATACCAGTTGTGGAACCCAGTTAATCACCTTTCGGCGATGCAGATTTCGGGGCATGTCATTGTGGTTAGCAAATAGACATCTCTACGTCGTATTCTCGTCTTCACCTAAGACGTTGAGGAAAGAGTCACTCCCCGTCTTGCGTTGGAAAAGCTTATTTTAGCTAAATCCATGAATACAATGTTTCAGGACATGGTATTTCTTCTTTAAATGATTTTTTATAAGAAGGTGGAATCGAAAAGTATTGAACCACGCACAGTTAAAATATCACAAATAACAGACACTAGCTGAAGCCATTAGATTAAATCGCACAGATGGAAGAGCTGTAGAAAAGGTACAACTAAAAATACTGCGTATTCGTGAATGCACTTTTATATTTTCCAAAATATTTACACATTTATGCATGGGTATGGTTTTGGCCTAAAACAGTAAATCCGGGATCATTTACACAATTCTTTTCTGCAAATACAGCTATTATTTCATGGCGAACCTACATTGAATACTTACAATTGATAGTTACAAACAATCGTTTTTACGATCACACAACACGACGTTCCCTAGACAACACCAACCTCCCTTCGACATCTCGTGAACTTGCCAAGTTGGCGCATGACTTCCCATTTCCATTCTACCTGCGCATTTCAAACATTGTAAATTTCGTAGCTGTAAATTTCGTAGGAAAGCTGCGATCAATTTAATATATGGTGACTTCCACTCCTAATTTTTTCTTCTTTTTTTGAAACCTCTCTTGTTTAAAACCGTTCACTGAGAGCTGATTAGGAGGCACATCAAAATCGTTCTCTTCAGAGCTTTAATGTATACGATGATTGGCCATCGCCTCGGGTTTACAAAATTTAAACACGTCTGTTCTTTGCCCTATATTAGCAGGTTGACGATTATAATTAATTATAATTAATAGATATGACGGCAGAAATGACGGTTATAATTAATTATAATATTACATAGGTCTTACAGACCCAACCAGCACAGTTAAAAGTAGGGATGAGAGTCTTACCTCAGAGCAGAAGAGTCGCGCTTTCGCCAAGACCGCATCCACGGTGTCGTTAATTTCTAGCTCTCGGTCCAGAGGTCGCGTGGTCTGCAAGTGCCACACGCCGCTTTCGTTTTTCGTCACGGCGAGACCGCTTCCTTGCGAATCATCTGCGGAGCATCAAGACGAATTCAGAGACAGACCCATGGAAGATGACGGAAGCAGCATTGATAAAAGAGAAATGAATATGAAAAATAATTAGAAGGATCTACGATTGATTGATTGATTCGTGTTTCCGGGCGCGTCAACTACTTTGGTCATTAGTCCCGCCAGTGTGGTGCGTGTTTTTCCTCGGGAGGTGGCGCTGAACTTTTCCCCGCTGGATGGCGAGATCTGGCGTCGACCTACCGTCGACTGGCGGGGTTTCCCCTCAACCAAGTATTTCCCACCAGCGGGGCACCGCCCCAGCCGGGACAAGTTGTAAGCTCCCGACCGGTCTCCCGAAATGTGTGGTAGTGTAGTGCATGTTAGTGTGAGTGTGTGTGTAAGAGGAGAGGATAGGACAAAGAAGAGGAAGGAAAGATCGCGCGCGGTCCGTTGCCCGTTTGTTAGGGTACTGCTCCGGTATTCGCCTGGTGTTGATCGGAGAAACCACGGAAAACTACCGATCAGAGCAGCCGGCCGCTAGAATTCTCCTCTCCTCCAGCTAGTGTCGAAAATCCTGCCGCCGTCGGGACTCGAACCTAGGACCTCCCGGTCAGAGGGGCTGCAGTGACATCAGGTTGATGCACTGAGCCATCTCTCCCGGTAGAAGGATCTACGAAAAAATATCGCCTGTATTCAGTCTGTCTGTATACATTGTTTTGTTTATCAGATTGATTGATTAGTGATTCCGTTCGCGTCAACGGCTAAGGTTATAAGTCCCGCAAGTATAGTGCATGCTTTCTCATCGCGGTAGTTGGCGATGATCTTCCCCCGCTGATGGCGAGATCCGGCACCGGCCTAAATGTCAGCTAGCGGGATTTCCCTAACTAGAGATCTCCCACAGCAGGACACTCCTTTAGTCGGGTCAAGCTCTAAGCCTCCGACTGGTCTTCCGACATGTGTGGATGCGTAGTGCATGACTGTGTGTGCACTACTCGTACATGACTGTGACTATTCTCAAAGAAAGATAGGGTACTATAATAGAACAAGAAACAGGAAGGAAAGATTGCACGCGGTCCGTGGTCCGTTTTTGGGGGTATTACTTCGGCATTCGCCTGATGGTGATCGGAGAAATCTCGGAAAATTACCGATCAGGGCAGCCGGCCGGTAGGATTCTCCTCCAGATATTGGTTGAATTTGACCTAGCTAACAAGCTGGTGTTGAAAAGCGTGTCAACGTCGGGACTCTCGGTCAGAAGCACTACAGTGCCAACAAATGACGGCGCGTAAGAGGGTTTCATTTACTTGTATGTATTTTATTTATCTTTCGTACACGTCTTTTTAGGCCTTTACCTTCCATGATTTTTATTGATTAAATGTGTTTTAAAATTGATTTATTGGTGTAGAAATTCTCAATTGTAATCCAAGACGTAACATTTTAAATCTTAATATTCTTACTATAAGTTATTTCTTTCTAGGAAAAAAACGCAAAACCCAAAACATGTTCTAAAACCTTTAATTGCTCAAAGGCACGGGTTAATACTGTTTAATCGTTCTGAAAATGGACACATCTCTTTCTGCAAAATATTAATATAATAATAGAGGGAGATCAAACATTCTAACTTCGCCAATACGACGAAAATCTTACCATGAAATGGGGTAAAGTAATGAATCTCAAAGAAATGGGCAAAAAAGGAGCGAATTTAAAGTGACACGCAAAACGGATGACACGTCATCTATGAAACCCTCCAGCAGAAGGTCGCCGTCGTTGTGGTCTGCTCCACGTCGAGATGGATTCTGAAGGTCGCGAAGTCAACCGCACTTCCGGTTCCAGAAAAGAAAAAACAAGCCCTCTGGGCGAGGCGACGTTGCGTTGTTTTTGTTTCGCGCAATAGACGGATAACCCCAGAGGCCAACTCGCTCCCCCTCGAGCGCCCCTTTCAACTGTCCTCGGGGGACGTTCGTCTTCTGTTTTCCTCCTTTCCTTCTTTTTGTTCTTTCGAGAGAAAACGACCCAGTGGTAGAGAGCTGTTCTTGGTGCACGCGAAGGACCTCGTGGATGAAGTCAGTGTTGGGTTGCCCTGAAGAAGGCTAACGTACAGGGGTGTGCAAATTATTAGACGAAAGACGTATTTATGAATTTATTTTTATACAAAGGAATTATTTTTAATATTTAGTGAACGTTTCTTTTTTATTTATGAGCATTCTGATCCTCTTTGGCATCTTTCGTATCAGTGCCACTGCATTTTGATGTCTGGATCGTTTTGCCATATTTCCTTCAATTTTACCACCAGACCTTCACGTGTTTTTATCTTATATTTTTTAGCTTCTTTTTAACTATTGCCCAAACATTTTCAATTGAGTTCACATCTGTAGTGTTAGCTGGCCATGACAGCACAGATTGTTCAATGTTCAATTACGGTTACTGAGTCACTTTCCACCCTGAAGAGTTAACAAATTAAATAACAGTTGAACCAACGTCAGTTGTACATGAAACACAAACAAAAAAGTAGCAGACGTCAATACGTGTAGTTTTAAAAACAATAGGAGTGCTCTCAGTTTTATTTATAATTTCTACAATGAGTTTAACTTCAATTTATCGAAAAAATCTTTAGTCTAATAATTTGCACGCCTCTGTAGATGATGAATTGGATATTACCCCGCCACGCGAAAAGGAATTGACTCATTATTGCGAAAACATGGAAAATGAAAACACCCAAACACGATCGAAATACCAACTTAAAACACTGATCTTAGGCTGCAGTTAACGCTTCACTACCTGTTGCGGACTAGGTTTCTGGCTCCGCGATTGACATAAAACAACGTTGAGTCTCCTCAACGCAAAACATCGATCGCGTTTTTGCCAAAACACTTTGGTTCCAAATAGTTTCTTAGGAGGTAAAGAAAAACCGAACGCGGATTCGCAGAATTTGATGCACAAGCTGCAACAAATACTTTATTCTCCACAAAACAAATCTTGGATCAACCAATTCAACATCAGAAAAACCAATATACCATTCTATATCTCATGACCAACAAAACACAATTCAATTAACCCTAAACATTTTGCGGTCCAACATTGCCTAGGGGGAATGCCCCCCATAACCTTGTGGAAACACAGCAACCAGACAAATTGTTCAATGCCTTCTTCTCGACCCCAACAAACAACTTTATTATCCACAAAACAAATCTTGGATCAACCAATTCAACATCAGAAAAAAAGCAAAACTTACAAGGGAGTTATAGGAGACGTATGATTTGCACAATATAGGAGACGTAATATTGAACAATGGGTGGTAAAATTGCTCAAAAAATACTATATCACTTGCAAATCGAACCTCTCCACAAAGACTTCGCATTCAAACTAACATAAATTCCATGGTTATTATAATACTTCTTTTCTTTGTGCATAATGTAACAAATTTTGAAGGAAGACATTTTATACCTGTCACTACAATTAAAACAAACTTTACACAACCTCACGGAATTACACAGTGACACGAGATTAGACCTAAAATTCAATCACGGAGATTGAAATTCCGTAGCCGGATTTCTAACGCTCCCGTCAGTCGTTCTTTGCTTTCGTTCTGCGATCCCGCGGCGTCGGGAGTTGTTTTGTAAACGAGGGCAGTTAAAAGATAAAGCCCGATAAATCTCACCTGGAAGGTTGGTGATTTCCCTTTTTCAGGTAGGTGACTATACATGGGTGTTTGGCCGTTGCCGTTCTTCAACAATTTTCAGGATTGATCTGATTTGTTTTCGTCAAAGATCTGTACAAACACTATGTAACGTGTAGGAGAGAAGTACAATCTGCGCACAGAGATCTGGAGTTCATGTTGATAAGAAACGTATTTTTCTGAATGGTTTGATGGTTCAGAGGGTTTATTAATTGGCTGATATTTCTGGGCGCGCCACCTGATATGAAAATTAATTCCGTACGTGTTGTGCATAATATATCACTGGAGAGGGGGATGCTCCTCACCCGCTTGAAAGAGAGATTTGGCGCCGTCCTGTACGTCAGTTTACGAGGTTTCCACTCCGGGTATCTCCCATTAGCGGGGTACCCCCTAACCAGGACAAGCTCTAAGCCCCGTCTGGTCTATTGACACTTGTGGTAATATAGTGAATGTTAGTGTAAGAGGTGAGGATTGGGCAAGGAAGAGGAAGGAAAGATCGCGCGCGGCCCATGGTCCATTTATTAGGGTACTGCTCCGGCATTCGCCTGGTATTGATAAGAGGAAACTACCGATAATAGTTGCCGGCCGCTAGAATTCTCCTCCAGACAGCTACAGAACTTGACCTAGCTATTTAGCTAGTTCGAAAATACCACCACTGACGGGACTCATCCTAGGGCCTCCCTGCCGGAGGTTCTGCAGAGACAGTAGTTGATGCCCTGAGCCACCTCAGCCTGTGGTACAGACTAAAAAGTTTTTGTTTGAAAAGGATGTCCCTCCACAAACATTCTGAAAGCGTCCAGACCTTAGGAATCGTTCTGAGAACATTCGTTCTCGACCGAATTCACTTTCTGACGAACACGGACGTTCACGTTTGACTATTTCACACTCCCTACCAGGAGAGATGGCTTAGGGCATCAACCAGTGTCACTGAAGTGCCTCTGAACGGGAGGCACTTCGAATCCCGACTGGCAGAGTTTTCGACACTCGCTATATAGCTACAGTGTCTCGCATAAGTATTGGACCAGTCTCCTTGTATTCCGAGAAGTGCTTGTAAACTTTCACATAATTATAATAGAACAGTTATACTTTGTATTTTATCACATCTGTGTAGGTAGAATACAATATTGTAAAACTACTATATTTCAACATTTAGCACATTTAACTTTCATCAGTGTAAAATGTCTGCTCTTGCAAAAGTATTCGACCAGTCAAGCAAGGACCAATGAAAATATTTTACCCCCACTATTTCCAAACCAATACTTAACAAATTTTCTGTTGATAAGGCGCAGTTTGACGTGCTCCAAGATTGAACTAAGACCTTATACCACTATGGGACGTAAAGGTAGCGCTGTCAGAAGACATGAGGTTGCTAATACTAGAGCATCGTTCCAATGGTGATTCATTCCGTGAAATTGCCCAGAAAGTCAAAAAGTCTGCGTCTACTGTCAAGTCAGTGGTTTACCGATGGCAAAGGGAGAAAAGGATTTGCAATAAGCGGCGGACAGGACGTCCTAAACTGCTCGGCGTACGGGACGAACGTAAGGTATGGTAAGGATTGTGAAAAAGAATCCGCGGATTAGTGCTTCCAAACTAATCGCTAAAGCATGAAAGTTTTCAGGGAAAACTGTAAGTGAAGAAACAGTAAGACGAACCCTCCACAGGAGTGGTTACCACGGCAGAATAGCTAGGAGGAAATCCTTCATCAGTAAGACGAATAAACGCAGACGCTTTGAATTTGCCCAAGAGTATTTGCGGAAAGGTTCTGAGTACTGACAAGACGTTATTTTTACAGATGAAAGTAAGTTTAACCTATTTGGATCAGATGGCAGGGTCATTGTGTGGAGAAAGGCTAATGAAGAGCTTCTTGAAAAAAAATATCAGTCCAACTGTGAAGAATGCAGGTGGTTGAGTGATGGTGTGGGGGTGTGTATCTGCAAAAAGTGTTGGCAAATTCGATTTTGTGAAAGGTAACATGGACAGAGACAAATATCTGCAAATTCTAAAGCGTAATTTACGAACACGTGCTGCTAATATGGGCATCCTTGACTCCTTTAAACTCTACCAAGGTAATGACCCGAAGCATACAGCACTTCAAAACAGATTATGGGTCCTCTACAACTGTCCTAAAGTTATCCAGACACCTGTACACCCCTTAATGTAACTGAACATGTGTGGAAAAACTGGAAAACAGAATACGACAATACACAATAAGATGTAAAGAACATTTGAAGCAGGTTCTAACAAGCGAGTGGGAAAAAATGAGCCAAGTGAAATAAAAACGTTGGTGGATTCAATCCCCAGACGCTTGTAAAGTGTATTAAAGCTAAAGGATGAGCAACTAGATATTAGGCTTCTGTTTATAATATTTATTTTTGATTTTCTTTGTTTGGTCGAATACTTTTGTGGAACCACATTTCTTTGTACTGAAATAAATCCATGTATTTCACATTGAGATATTTTATTTTTAAGATCATGATTGTATAGATGGTTTTGTACCACATGATTTTGTAATAAAATGTTGTGTTTTTCTTTTCTACAACGATTTTTGTGCATTTTAACTCTCATTGTGCGCACAAGAGAAAATCGGTCGAATACTTAAGCGGGCCACTTTAGGTAGAGTTTTCCTCGCTATCTAGAGAAGAATTCTAGCGTTCGGCTGCTCTGATATGTAGTTTTTCGTGGTTTCTCCGATCAATACCGGGCGAATGCCGGAGCCGTACCCTAACAAAAGGGTCTCGGACCGCGTGTGATCTTTCTTTCCCATTCTCTGCCCTTTCCCTACCCCTTACTTAAACAAGCTTACACTTACATGCACTACACTACCAGACATACCAGGAGGTGGAATAATGATCCAAGTATTATTTTATGAAGCATAAATAGAATTATTGCTTGATTAAAAACGATCGATATTAGTGTTTTCTGTCTAGGCAATACTTCCCGTATTCCACACTACGTGAAGCCATGTGAGCCTTGGTAACATATCTTTGTTTTAAAATTAGACAGTACTTTTCGGGTGAAATTGATGATATGGGTTGCTGATAGATTCTTCCAAACAGAAACCTAAGCAACTGTAATATGAATGTGTAATGTAACTCATATCTGTCATGTCATATCAAACATATAAATATAGCTCTCAGGAAACAGTTTTCGATTTCGTTGCATGTTGCCATACGTAATGATTGGATGGCGAATGTCTTACGGAGTCGAATGCAATGTGACCACTACCGTTCTACTGAATCCGTTGTTTGTTCAGCCCGAAATTTCGAGCGGCTTCGGATTGATTGATTGATTTATTAGTGATTCCGTGCACTTCAACGGCTCAGGTCATTAGTTCCGTAAGTGTAGTGCATGTCTTTTCCTTGGGAGGTAGCGGTGACCTTCCCCTGCTCGAGGGTGAGATCCGGCGCCGACCTACCGTCGGCTAGCGTGGTTTTCCCCAACGGGGTATCTCCCACTAGCGGGGCACCACTCCAGCCGGGACAAGTCGAACGGCCTCAGTGGCTTCGGTGATGTAACGGTTTGCGCATTGCACTATTATATTCAAGTTTGCAGGTTCAAACCAGTTCGGAGCTGTGGATTTTTAAGAGCCAAAAATCTCTTGTGAGCTTTCCTTCAGAGAGGAAGTAAAGCCGCCCCCACCCATCTTGTAAATTTATTGCATGTAAAAGATCCTCAAGCCGAAAAGAAGCCTCTGAGATAAATTCAAATCGCCTGTTTCGTCGCCCAAGTGATTCTTTCTCAGCTAGACGGTAGAAGGAGCGTAGCGGAATTAGCATGGTTACGCGGAGGAGCAGGGCTGATGGTCTGCGCTTCGCAAAGGAAAATAAGATTAATTTAATTAAACTTCAAACTAAATTCTCCAAGAGAAAAATATTTTTCTCTGGATTTCCACAGATATTACAACTTAGAAATGATTTTAGGAAATACAAGCAACTTAGGTTGATTTCCGAGACCTTAAATGTTAAAATTCATCAGACACGAATTGAGTATTTTTGGAATTGAATATTTTCATCAATGCTTCTGATAATGTTTTTTCAAAAATTAAATTGTATTCTGGTGAATAATTCAATGGATTTTATAGTGCGTTCTGTAATTTTTCTTATATTAGTTGTTTATTTATTGCTCTCGTTCGTTTACATCCCCCTTCCTCCTTTCACCCCTACCCCTCAAGATGCCTTACTGTTTCTTTTTATCTTCATTTTGAGTTTTTATTTCGACGCTGGTCGTCGATTTCTTCAGACGCTGCCTCAACTACACGTAGGATTTTTTCCAAAATGCATATTACTCAGTCGATCTGTCTCGACTCGATGCGTTGCGATTTTGAAAAATTTTCTTGAAAATTTGGAGGTACTTTATATGAAGCCCCCCGGACATTATCAAAATTTTCTCAAAAACGGCTCCAAATTTTTTCTTTAACTTTATTCTAAGAATAGAGTAGAATACACGTTTAAAGGTGGCTGAAGTCCGATTTTTACGGTAAACTTTCAATTTTAGAAAATTGCAAAACTTATACAACTACTAAAATTGAAGATAGGGATTTTCCCTTCCTATAAAATTTGTTCTTAATAGTGTGTTCTTTCATTGAGATCATGTAACATAAGGCGGAGATTTGTTCACAATATTGTATTTAGGAGTACATTTGCTTTAAATATTGACAAATAAAGTTTCTCGAAAAATCAACCGTTTTCTATGAAAACTAGCTCAAAATTCCGCATATTCAGAAATGCTCAAACGCCATTTTCTCATAAATAGCTCCAAATTTTTTCTTCAAACTTTTCGAAAAGATAGTGCAAATTGCACCCTTTAATATGACGTAAAGTTCAATTTGGGGTATTTTTTGTTTTTCCAAAACTGACACGAATGTAATATTTTAAAAATATGTTTCAAACCATTAATATGCAAATTTCCAGCAATTTGTAAACCCTGTTGTATTTGTGAGTGAAAGTGCTTTAAATGATATGAAATGTAGTTTTTCAAAAGTAAAAAAGTCTGTAAAAAAGATCTTCAAATTTCGAATTAATAGTAGCGTTTAAGCGCCATTTTCTTATTTTTCGCTCCAAATTTGTCAACAAAACGTTGCTATTTAGGACGAAGTTTTACTCTTCTGTAATATCTTTATAGTATATAATATAATAGTATAGTATTAGTATAATATATAATAAGAATAGTAAGTGTAGTATAGTAAGTCATAAGTATAGTATAATAGTATATACTTTATAATATAATATTGTTTAAAGTATTTCCGTTATACTAATAACCGAAAAATTAAGAAAATGTCAAAAAATATACTTTGGGCGGCGATAGATGGTAGTTGGCAAGAGTATGTGTCAAGTCCAAATAGCTACCCGAGTCCAAAGGAAATAGAATACGGGAAAGTCTGTGCCATTCTGTAGCACCACTAGTTTCTTCTGCGGAGACAAAAATGACAACTATGCGCTGCCAACGAAATGGAAAGCGACAAATCCCGTCAGCCTCATTGTGAGGGAATCTTCTGATCACACGATTCATTGATGTAGCAATGTTTTCATGCGTACCAACCCAACAAAACAAACCCTCTTCGACACTGCGTTCACTTACTTGTGTCCAGACGATACTGGAATGTTCTGTTGCAGAAGCGTTGCAGATACTCTGGCCCTGGGGAGCTCAGGTACACTTCGGGCTCCTCTTCCAGTACTCGCCAGGTCGCAAGAGGCCAAAAGCATAGGTTTTCCTGTTACAGAAAACGATCTTGTTTCAAACACGTTCATCATCAATGACCACAGTATGTACTATAATAGTCATTGAAGATTACAGACTGAGAGCAGAATAAACAAACAGATAAAAAAGAAAAGAAAAAGTATAAATGGAAAAACAAGAAATCAGGATGTAGAAATCAAGGCAAAAATGATAAAAGTTGAAAGGGCTAAAATTACATATTTTCAGATTTCGCCAGTGGGGCGTCACAAAACATGGAGACGTTATTTTAAAAGGGATACAACTCCATTGACACTCATTTCGAGATATTGAGCTCTTAAGTTAAACGATCATAAAAAATCGGGAATGGAGTTAGACAAAAAAATTGTGTTTTTATCTTACAAGATACTTGTTTGTGTATTACTTGTTGTATGATATGAATAAGCATACTGTATGCTTTGCGGAATATTGGGGGTGTAAATAGGGGGCAAAATACTACCACAAAAATGAACTTGGAGAGACAAATCGGTAGATGTTGTTCAAAGAACAGTTAGAAAAAAGGACAATTTCATTTATTAAAACAGATTAATTATTAATTTAATGTTACTTTGAGGCACATTCTGTTTTCTTCATCTTCTTGAAATCGTCCTGTTCCTACCTTCAGATCAGTGAAATAAGCGTGATTAACGCTTGAAATGAATGGAAACAAATGAAGAATATCCTGTTTCTTCTCATTAACCTTCCTTTGCTGTAATTAAGCGGGATATTTAAATTTTTGAAAACGTTAGTTCTTCGTCATCCCTTGGGGTTTGTGTGTAGTGAAGTTTACTGTGTAGAAACCAATGCCTTGATTTAAGGTGCATTTGTACAAAAATATAAGAGACTTCTGTTTGACAAATGTAATCCATTTAATTTTTAACCAGTTATAGACACTATTTTTTTCTTTCTTCTTCTTACAGACTTGTGCAGGTCTTTTAACATATAGACCATTAAGTTCAATTTCTGTAAATAAAAATTGTGCAATACAATTATATTATTTTTGTTGTTCCTAATACCAAATCTGGATCAAATTCTTTATCATCATATCATGATAAACACATTATCAGGCACTATAAATTTCTCGAAAATCACTCATCACAAGACTTGTAGAAAACCACTGAGTCTTACCACTGGAATTTTACCACTATTAAAATAAATATATTGCAATCTCCTGTGATACAATTTTATTGTGATGAGCTATGTGGTCCACAGAAAGAACTTGTTCTAGTTCTATCCCTTTCAGAATAAATGTATAACACTTGCGTGGACCTGAAATTGGAATTAACTCAAGTTCTCAAAAAATGGGAGTTGTATCACTGTTAAAATAAGGCCTCCACATTTCTTGACCATTATACCATGAACTTTACGAAAAATATTAATTATGAAATTCTCAAAAAGTTTATGTTATACTTAAGAATATAAAATAATGTTTTTGTTCAAATTTACACGGAAGCTAAATTGTGATTTTCATCCAGTATATTTACAAAATATATTTAGTATGTTTGACGTTCAGGTGAGAATCACATAGATACTCTCAGAGGCATTTTGAGGCAGTAAGTTGAGTTATGTAAATTAAACAACTAAGTTGATTCTATGCACAATAAGCGTTTCATCATACGTGATTATATATTATAAAGTAAAATAGCTTTGAAACATTGTTAATGCGAGACACTACCAATGACCTGAATCAATCATAAGTTCGGTTTCAGTCATTAAAAAGTATCTGTAATATAAATCTCTTGTATTTTTCTTTTCCTAAAATTTTAATGTTTACTACTTTCATTGTTTCCCTCTTCAAGTCTTCAAAACTAAAGACGTGATGAGAAATTCAATACATATTTATAATAACTTTCTTGTTTATTTATGAATTTTATATTTTTTTATCTTTACGTTTGCCAATGGTGATGGTGAGGCCTAGTTTTCTGTTTACTTCAAGTTGTCGCAAACGTTTTCTTGGGCTTTCATTTAGCAACATGAGAGATGAGTGTGTGTGTCTGTATATGTGACCGGGAGAATCAGTTATTCTGATTACGATACTGTAAAAACAAATATGTAGGTCGTTGTTTGATGCAAATATAGTAGTTTTTGTTTCAAGAGAGCAAAGTGTTTAACTTGTTGCTATAATTTATTAATATTTCAACTAGGTATGGAAAAGGAGAGGGAGCGGTAGGGATATCAGATTCAAGAGAAGATGCTCTTATATTGTAGAATTCTTGTGCACGCTAGTGTGTGTGTGTGTGTGTGTGTGTGTGTGTGTGTGTGTATAAGGAGCGAGGATCGGACAAGGAAGAGGAAAGAAAGATCGCGCGCGGTCCGTAGCCCGTTGTTAGGGTGCTTCTTCCGCATTCGTCTGGTGTTGATCGTAGGAACCACGGAAAACTGCAGATCAGAGCAACCAGCCTCTAGAATTCTCCTCCAGACAGCGGCTAAATTCGATCTAGTTGACAAAGCTAATCTCAAAAATCTTGCCACCGAATATGAGACTTGCCTGTCAGAAGCACTGGAGAGACATCAGTTGATGCCCTGAACTACCTCTCCCAGTTAAATAATTTAAATTAGATTTTTTCGCTTTAATGACAAATTCAACTCATAGCTCTAATTTTATGGAATTAGCAATTATTACAAAGACACGAAACGAGGAGTACTTACAGTTGAATTATCTGCTGCGCAAAGTACGTGTGTTGAGGTTTCATTGAGAACGGTGAACTCCATTATCAACACGTTCAGAGGTACCTCGCTGAGACTGTCATCATGAGGTAGTTCATCGACCGTTGTATTTTCTGCTAAGATTTTGACAACGACCGTCCCCACACCTAAATAAACACAAGAGAAAATTAGCAAATTTAAAAATAAAGTTTAGTAAGAACCTATTGATTTAATAAGTTGCTCAAATTGTCTCAAAATTTATTTTCACATATTATACAGGTTATACATACAGGTGTCTTAGAATAAATCTTTCAAATCTGTAGGGCAGGCATGTCAAGGTTGTGCGCCAGGTAACAAGTTTACTAGAGCTCGCGGGCACTGCATCCAGAGAAATTGGCGCGAGACTTAAAAGTAAGGGTTGTACCAATGCTGCGGAATAGCGGTACGTCACTAGATAGCTGGTCAATGACAGTCTTTGGGAGAAGTTACATGACAGTTATTGTGAAACATTTAGCTTTATTAATTTCCGTTTTCTCGGTAAGGCAAATAAATGATCAATTAAAATGAATTAATATATCAATCCGATATACATTTCTCAACCGAGACTAAAATTAAAAAAAATGATCAAAAGAAAATTGATTTTTAATCCTGGTTACTTAAGAGTGATATAAAACCCAGAACTTTCTACATTCAGATTAGAAGATTTAAAAGACAAATATTCTTGTCTGATAAAAGCTCTGTCTGTCCGCAAGCGAGAATAGTTAACTTATATTTGTTAATGATTTCACATTATTGTTTAATACAATAAATTACTGAATGGTTTAATAACACAACACAAGACGGAAGCAAGGAAGAATTCGCCATTCAAGC
Organism: Acheta domesticus; assembly: GCA_031308135.1. Lineage (NCBI taxonomy): Eukaryota > Metazoa > Arthropoda > Insecta > Orthoptera > Gryllidae > Acheta > Acheta domesticus. The sequence continues at coordinate 58,838,411 of JAHLJT010002630.1, forward strand.
ACATACCTGTCACTTAGCAAAGATTTTTATATAAGGGAGAATTTAGTACGAAAATAAACATCAAATAGTAATAAGTAGTGAAGAATATGAAAATAATACAATCCTCGGATATTTGATAGAACAAATCTGTCTATCTTCTCTATTTTCGTACGAATCCACTGTTCACCACCTCGCCCCTCGCTTCAGCTTGCGCATGTACACCCCTTTCTGGATTTTAAGGGGAAATTGCCTGTGCCCGTAGGAGCGCCGAGCTCCCCAGCGGGCAAGTATTTCGTGCAGTGCGGCTTGACGTGCCTGCTCTAGGACGTGTAGGGAGTCGACTGTATTAATTTTTTGCCAAGGAATATGTGATGGGAAATCTCATATAACAAAGTTACACATGTAACATTTGCACTTAAAGGAAGCTACTCGCTACTATACTTCCGGAAAACTGAAATAGTTCGACAATTTTACAAGAACATTGTACCAATTGTTAAACTTTTTCAGGCGCATAGAGGTAGGCATAATGGAATTCTGCAAATTGTGAACTCAAACTACACGCTTTTAGTGCAAGGTTAAGTCAAAGTTCTTGCAATAAATGCTGGTGAGTATACACCAGTAGATTTTCGGTTTTCGAAAAAAAAGGGAAGATTAATTTGAATCTCAAAATAGTTTTTAATCTGCCAGCGACTTGAAGGAAGCAGATCTGTACTGTTATACTCTGTGTAAGTTTATCTCAAGACAAAAAATCATAAATGTAAGTATTGAGGTTCTGTATTACAAATGAAGGATGATTTCAAAAGTAGCCAGAACTCCACAAACTTAACTTTACACATAATAAGAGTAAGTGTATTTTCCAATTAGATAGGCTTTGTATCCAAAAACAATACTCTCGGCGTTTTAATTTCGCACGAATCACAAAACTGTATCACAGCCACTTATTGTAATGTAGCAATTTTTGTAGATATCATTCCAGTGGTCTATACTAAAACTTGTTATCTTTGTGCTTATGACTTTGAAACGTTAAGTCCGGTCAAAATATAGGATTTTTCAATATATTGCATAAGATTACTGAATAATTTAATGTTTTAATTTTCAAAGTTTTATCTATACTTACCATGATTAACTGCATTTCTAAAACAAACTACAATTGATCATATTTACGATGTAATTTTGAAGTTTTGTTCCGCACATTTTAATATTCTTTCAAGTAAATGTATACTCTAAACAGAAAGGGAAATGCTTGTAGGACTTACTTGGAGTTGCATTTCTGCGAAGTCTAATCACAAGGTCCAATTCATCTGAGTCAACTTGGAGCCATGAGGGCACTTTCAGGAGAGAGTGGTAACTAGGAGTTTTGCCACTTGAATTGTCTGACAACGGAAATGCTTTTGTGCGGAGCAAAGTGGAGCCTCTTGGTAGAGAAGCTGGTACAAGAAGGTTCAGCTTGTTGACGGGGAAGTAGAATGTGGGACTTTCTGAAGGGTCCACCACTTCCACTGATTCATCTGGAACAAATTAAATAGAGATAGTTGGTTAGTAATGTAACCTAGATCTTTACGAATGAGATAAATTTCCTCACAACTAGGGAAATATTTTTTTGAGACTTCTTCAGGAAGAATGACGAACGATCAAATTAAAATGAACTTCTGGAAAGTCATTACTATTTAATTCTTACCAGAGTGTATGTCTATCGGGAATACATAGGTCAAGTTTGCGATTGTTTTCTTCAGGCTCGAAGGCGTTTTACAACAATATTGTTTCAACTAACCGTCTGCGTAATTCTTGAGAAGAGAAGTTAAAGTACGGGCGCATTTCATAAATCTGGCGGAAGAGATAAAAAAATTTTTTAAATCAGTTTTAGACAATTGCTGCTAAGTGCCAACAGCGTGGACAGGCGAGACAGCATTTGAAAGGAGTCAGTAGAGGCTTGGCAAGAGAAATTATTAAACATTTAAAAAAAAGATCATGAACATAACGAAAAGGAGATAATGTGATAAAAATAATGAACTCAATCATTATAAATTGGTAGAATTAAAGAATAAGATGAGGGTTCAATGTTGGGTCTTATTAGATATCCATACATGCATCGAAATTATGAACATACTGTTGTGTCAGAAGTAATTTTGAAAATATGATTGTTTATATTTTGTTCTTAAGAAATTTTTTTATCAATTCAATACATCCGTGATCAACAGGGTTGTTACCTCCAAAAAAGATTCCATGTTCCATTTGTTTATTTATTATTTTATCAAGAGATAAATTTATATGTTTTTCAACTTGTTGTAAACGATATTTTCCCAACAGATATCCTGGAGCACCGTTATTCACCGACGCACCCCACCCCCACTAATGGGAGTAGAAATTATTTCCAAATCTTCAAAAGGAAATCAATTTTCTAAATAAAATATTGGTTTTCCAGTACCGAATCGAATGTTTTAATTTTATTATTGAAGCAAATTTATTTTTAGATGGCTTTATCAATTATCCAACTCCAGCACCGACCCGCGGCTATTACGAATGGGGTGCGTCGATGAATAATGGTGACCCAATGTATCATTTTGGAGAATTTCGTTTATATTTTCTTTAATTTTTCTGATATCATGTGTTTTTTCAAAATATCCCCATATTTTGATGATTTTTTAACCAATTTAAATTTTGTCGATTACAGCGCCATTTGTCAGCCGAACAACTTTAATCATAGATCAAACGGGTGTAATTCTTTCTAGAGAATCCAAATCTGCAATAACAAATTGGGGTTCCTATTTAAGATTTTTTCTCCTCCCTCCCCCACCACCCCCAGGAAATGTGGGGAGGGGGTGGAGTTTGTTATCTTTGGATGACCCCTGCCGAAACAAGCAACATTCATTACCCATTTTTTATCCGATTTGTAGTTTTCGAGATATTTGCTCCGATAGATTAAAATGGCTCATCCAGTATATGTACACACACAACAATACTTCTCTTTAAATGTCCATATCAAACCCAGAGAGGAGACCCTGGAGACGTAAGTAACCAGTTTTGGCGGTACCATGGAAGCGAAGTCGAAGTTCATCTTTTGTGCGCAGTGTTAGATTGTGGAGTTCAGTGCAGTTTGAAGACGTATTGGCGTTTTTCAATATGTTTCCACTACACTTCTGAATTAGTACGAAATGTTTAGTGATAGTAGCAACAGTGCTCGTAGTGAACGCGGCAAGGTGAGGCGGGCAGGAGCAAGGCGGATTTTAACAGTTCGGCGTGAAGTCAGGGGAAGCCAGGGCGGGGATATAATACACGCAGAAATTATCCCTTTTCCACTCCAAATTGATTTATGTAAAACAGAAACTGGCAAAAAAACTCATTTCGGCTTTAAATACCCCGTGCAATTTAAGAGCACGGGTTTCCACTAGTTATGAATTACTTTTAAAAATATATACTTGTTATTTTAAATATTAAAAAGTGTCGCGTGTACGCGAGAAACAATATGCGTACAAGACAAATTTCGAAATAAATATACTAATATTTTCACATCTTAAGGTACCGGCAAGATATACAAAGAAAACATTTCTGGAAAGCAGAACAAGAAGCAAATGCCTAAATGATCTACAACCGCAGTACTCTGAATACTCATTAAATCAGTGAAGCAATAGAAAATAAAATTTACAAAGATCTTAATGGAACGGTAAAACTATATGGGAAGACAAAAATTGGGAGCTAGGATAGCACATACATTCTCGTATTATTTGTAACTTATTTACTTTTAAAAATTTCAGTGTTCAACGGAAACGAGACCTGAACCATTTTTTAATTGTCCTTTGCACTATCCTTGGGGAAATATTATAAAAATAACATGTGGGGGAAATAATCTGAACGGTGTAGACGCTAGCGTTGACCACAGTCGTTTGCGTTGACAGGCGTTTTGTCGTCAACCACTTTGTTGGCGTCAAGGACCCACAGAATTTGGATTCTGACTTCACACTTCTGTGTTAGAGGAAGTAAATTACTACTTAGAGGAACATGATCTGTCCACTTTCTCAGTGTCAGGACTTCAGAATACGAGTTTTTGAGACGATGGTTGGTTGGTTGTTAGTGATTCCGGGCGCGTAAAATGCTAAGGTCATTAGTCCCGTAAGTGTAGTGTATGGTTTCCTCCCGCTGGATGGTGAGATTCGGTGTCGACCTACCGTAGGTTAACGGGGTTTTCTCCATCCAGGTATCTCCCACTAGCGGGGCACCGACCCAGACAAGGCAAGCACTAAGCTCCCGACTAGTCCCCCGGCATGTATGGTAGTGTAGTATATGTTAGTGTAAGTGTGTAAGGAGTGAGGAAGAGGACAAGGAAGAGGAAGGAAAGATCGCGCGCGGTTTTAGAGTACTGCTCCGGCATTCGCCTTGTGTTCATTGGAGAAATCACGGAAAACTACGGATCAGAGCAGCCTGCCGCTAGAATTCTCCTCAGACAGGGACAGAAAGCAATCAGTTATCTAGTTAGTGTCGAAAATTCTGCCACCATCGGGACTAATATAGGACCTCCCGTTCAGAGGCACTGCAGTGAGATCAATTTATCCCCTTAGCCACTTCTTCCGGATTGTAGACGAAAAATCGCCACTTCCACTACAGCATTAGAATTCTTTGTCTTTGCTACGTAAATACGTATATGGCGAGAATGTATAATAGAAGAAAAATGATATTTGGAAATCAAAGAAAGTATTAAAAAAATGACATTAAAATGCACTTGAAGATTAATCAATAAGAGCAAAATCAAATAAAAATGACTCCAGAATAAAGCGATTTGCAGCGTATTATCAACCTGAGACACATTACAACATTTCCTCTTTCAATGCATGCGAATATCAGGTTAAGTTCCTCTTCCAGATATTCAAATAATGCCAGATTTTCACGTTTCAGAGAATCTACCACGCATGCTGAATACTCTCTTCACGAATTATTCATGTCTTGTTTCCTGGCTTTCAGAATCCGTGACGAAGTCTCGCCTTCGAGAAGAATGAAAGCAGCTAAGACGAGAACGTCTTCCATCTCAACAAGAGGAATCCAAGCGGATTTGAAAAGGCACTTCCACGAAGCCTGCCTGACCCCGCCTAGTCTTCCGCGAGTCCGTGATTGGTGGAAATAAGGGCGTAGGCGAGGCGATGCGAACTACACTCACCGGCACGAAAAGCGCAACACTTCAATTCAGAGAAGAGTGTGCTACGGACCCACATTGTAATCCTTTCATTATTCATAACTAGGGGAAGGATTTTGATGACCTAAAAAATCACCAAAATTATCAATAAAATGCTTTAAAAATGTTTTTCTACTCCCATTGTATAATGCTGTCATTGAATGGCTGCTACCAGTTGCATAATGATGGTCATTTCGATACAGTTTTCATTATGATACAGGTTCTTGACCAATCACAGAGTCGCTTACAAACCAATATTTTCACTTTATTAATCAGTGAAAATCTTTGCAGTAAATGTTTTGATCGAGTGTGTATATTAAAATTGCATTTAATACTATTTTATGCTTCTCATTCTTAATTTCTTTTATTAGTAGTGATTTTTACGTGAAATATTAGTTAAAATAAATTGGATTGCAATTTCACTTTGATCGTATTTGACTAGCTCAGTGGTAGTTATTGCAGAGAACATTTGACTGACGTTAAGATCTCCACGCGAGATCACGCGAGTCATTTTGTGTTATTTGCTGCTGCCGTGTGGTTGTCCTTAAAAACCGGCCAATTCTTTAATTTAAAATATTTAGTAAATGGTGGTTCTTTCTGGTGGTGTTGACATTTCAAAAAATGAAAGAAAATGCGAAAATGGTGACGTCGGAATATTCATCCCGGAACTTTTGTAGTCCCTCGGAAGCGCTCTGATAAAACAAAGCCATCTGTGCGTGTAGGGTAGAGAGGTGCCCGCTAGGTGACCTTGGCCGAATCTTGAGTGTCGACTGCCAGGAAACGGTTCAGTGGAGAAGTTTAGCTTATAAAAGTTACCATAAGTCGTAGAAAAAGTACCGTATGAAACTCGATGTAATGGGTATTAGTACACTCGTGTGAAGTTTACGATACTCGCTCTTTCCTCGCTCGTATCGTAATTTCACACTTGTGTATTAATATCCATTATTACATCATCGTTTCATAATGTACTATTTAAAACTGAACTGGACCGGGAAATGTGTCTTTAGTTATCGTGAAATCCGCCGAGCCGACAATGGTGCTGATAGGCGTCACAGGAACCATAGTTTACATACCCACAACTGATGTCATTACACTTTCTGAGCGAAGATATCAAACGGGCTGCTCAGGAATTCTGTGAAGAACATTCTTTGCATCTCGTAAATATTATTCGAAGCAAGTACCCTTAAAACGATATTAAATCCGTGAAAAATGACTTATTAGTTTAAATTGAAGAAACATTTTGAAAAATGCACTAAAAACGGGTAGTTTCTTTTAGTCATAACATAAAATGAATGGTTATACCAAAAAAGTCATTATTGTTAAGTGAAAAGAAAAATAATGACATTTCATTAAGATGCACCCATATTCATAACCATCATTATCATCATCATCATCATCATCATCAGCATCCAGGTGACCTACGGGAGCCTGTACAAGAAGAATGATATTTGATTACATGGAATATATTGACTCATTAAATAAGAGGTTGATAGCAACTGGCATTGCTATGGCCGGTGCAATAGTGCGTTATTGAAAGCTAATGACAATACCACTAAATAACAGTAATTCAAGTGTTCAATCGCACTGTAAACTCGTGCTGATTTTGTATTACATTCGCCGCCATATTTTTGTGTCAATTTAGTGATACATTTTCGGTCGTTGCCTTTTAGATGTGAGACATAATGATGTTTTGTAATACAAAATATTCGTATATTTGATAAAATATCTAATGAAATACTATGCGTTGAGAAAGTGTGGAATTTTTGTGTGCCCCTGAATGAAATTGTTGCATTTTTTGTGCCGCTGAGAGTTGAAGCCCATGTGCGTGCAGAGAAACTTCTGGCTGAGTGATTATTACACCCGTTCCAGGAAGCAGGTGGGAAATTCCTTATGGCAGCTATCAGAATCGTGTTGGAAGAAGAAGACGGTTGTGTAATTGGATGAAGGTTCTAATTCAGAGAATGTCAGTCACTGGACAGAAAAAAATAAAGAAAACAAAATTTGTTAGTATAAAAGCAGCAAAGGCGAGCTATTAGAAAAAACAACAAAATAATAGAATGTAATACCGAAAATAGAACATTTAAATCATGAGGCCAGTTTTCACCGAACTACAAAAATTTCCACGAATTCTATATAAATGATCTGAAGATAAAATGTGCCTTTTGTAGACAAAAAATATATTTACTGGTTCAATTATTGCTACGATTCCTAGAAAAGGTTACGAAATAAAAATATTAAACATAATATTTTCAGAATAATGAAATATAACTTTTCAAGTATTTGATTTCAAAATGAAACAATACCAATTTCACAGTTACTACATATCACTGCTTCTAATTATAATTTTAAAGTCATAAGAATTAAAAATATGTCTTTTAGTTACCATTACTAGTGCAATAACTCTCGTTTGTGAAAGTTTGATCTCATTTTTTCTCCCTATCCATATGAAGATAAATAAATGTTCTTGAAATGTATAATAATGTGTTAGTATACTGCGATTTTTATAGGAAGAGCTCTCAAGATAACTCAAATCCCACCTTCGCGATGGAATGTGTCACGGCATTTCGTATCATTCACAGTCGTTCCGCTAGATTTCGCACGATCGCGACCGTATGAAGCAGTGCTTGCGATCATGCGACGTCTACCGGCAAGATCGAGAAAAGACGCGAAATACCGTGACATATTCCAACGCGAAGATGGGATTTGAGTTATCTTGAGAGCTCTTCCTAGAAAAATCGCAGTATAAAAGACTAGCTGGATCCGTGCGAACATTCCGCAGTTAGTTAATCATTGTTTTCAAAGAGAAAATAGCTTTACACTGGAATTCAACTTTTAGCATTTCTGGCAGAACATACTGCGAGGTGAATAAATCTTAGAAAAACGTAATAGAACATCGAAAAAATCATTTTGTAAATTATGGCACAAAAAATTAACATGGTTCTCTAAAGACCCAAGATAACTGAATTTTAAGGGTCTATAACACATCATTCGTTCCTTGGCTGTCGGGGAGACGCCGCGATTCTAAGCACTGGTGCCAACGTTTCGGCCGCCATTCTGAGACCTTTCTCAGGGCGAAATTCTTTGAGAAATGTCGCAGAATGGCAGCTGAAACGTTGGCACCTGTGTATGGGACGCGGCGTCTCCCGAACAGCCAAGTAACTTCTGACTCTGACCACGGAAGCCTACGCTGCCTGTAATACATCGTTTCCAAGTTTTGAGTGATGGTAAAGTGTGTTGTGTGTAAATATGTAATGTGTGTTGCAGGTTGCATGTGTGCCTGGATTCCCATCTAAGTCATAATACTTTTACGTTTTTGTCTTAAATCTCTTTGATTCAAGGCTGGGGGGATTATTCTGGCAAAGGTATTCTTACAGAGATTTTTTGATGATTCCTTATAAAGAAGGGTTGTCCAACTGGCAGGCAGCAGGTCGCATGTGGCCCGCGATACCATTTATTGTGGCCCGCGAAAGGATTTTAGTAAAAAATTAAAGTCCCTTGCATCCATATCGAGCGAGGACACAGCACGCTAAACGCACGCGTCCTGTGGGAGTCAACACCCCTTAATGTAAAAATAGGTCCAAGTTTAGATTTAAGAATTTTTTTCTAGTAAATTCCGAAATTCAAAATAATCACAATGTTTTTCACTGTGTTATGTATGCTACGGCCTGAAATCACACATGGTTTCATTCCTGTTCCTCTGTTTCAGAGCAGCAGGGAAAAGTGGCGAGATCAACAATACGAGAAAGTCAAGTGTGGATCGCCCGAGTAATGAAAATATGGCAACGATATTAAATGTTTAAGTTGTGGCCCTTGAGACCTTGCAAGTTAGACCCCCAAGTTACAAAGCATCAAAATACGTTACCTTTCCTATCGTACTATATAGAGAGGATATTGAATACTTCACCATTTTCTTGAAAATTGTTGTCAAAATCAAATGGTTACCTTGAACTAAACCAACAAGTAAATCATCCGCTATATTTAGAGACAGTTATAGGTGATTAGGAATTTTGCAGGACAGTTTAAGTTGAATTCAGGAGGACTCAACCGTGAATCAAACTCCCTAAGAGTTGGCACATAAACATCGCAGTAAAGTGTAATAAGCTGAGAATGACACCATTTACATAAGTTATCTTTTTTACTAACGAAACCGAATACAGTATAAAGCAAACCTCTAATGTGTTTGCATGAACGTCTTCGAATTTGCCCAAAAAAAAAGTCTGTTATACTGAAAATGATATATACTACGGAGTGGGTAGTCAAAAAGGCCGAACTCCGAAAAATGTAATAGAAGTTTCCAAAAATCTCGTTTTTGTAGATTGGTGTGTGTGAGGAGCATGAACTCGAGATCTCATACCTCTGGCCTTGAAAGCCAGGTTTCTGAGTGGAAATTGGATTGGCAAAATTCTGACCACCTGCTTCTCTTGCTGCAAGTATGCGTATGTGAAACCAAAGCCTGAACAAAGTTTTATTTTGATTGCTTAGTGATTCCGGGCCCATCAACTGCTAAGATCATTAGTCCCATAAATGTAGTGCATGATTTAGCGCGGGAGGAGGCGGTGATCTCTCGCTGGATGGTGATCTCCCAGGGAATGGAACTCCCGACTGTCGTCCTGTTCCTGGCCAAATCAGGTCGGAAGCCTAAAGGTGTTGCCAGTGAGTAGCGATGCTAAGCCCCTAGTTCAACCCGGCAACTCACCAGTCGGACCCCTGGCGCGTCGATCCTTAAGGCAGGATTAGGTGAAGGAGACCCCCACGGGTAACCGCAAGCACGGGGTACTCTGGAATCCACATTTAGAAGTCCAAACCTACCGTCAGTTTGCCTTGGTTACGGTCCGACCCAGGTCGTTAGCATAAACGTGAATGCAATGGGGAGACGAGAAGAGGGCCGGGAGCCACTTCGGCGGGTATTTGAGGGGGGTTCGCCCCGGTGCGATTGAGGCACTTAAAAGAATTCGTACTGACTTCTGGCCAGGGGAGCCATAGGGATGCCAGCTGAGCCATAGGGATCCATCCATAGGGATGTCAGCTGGAGCACCGTAGCTTGACCTAGGCATTGTATAGGAAGGCATTTGGCAGCGTGCCGACGTGACTCGGTCGCCTCACTGGCGGGGTGACGGCCGTGGAGTGGAGTTGTCCACAACACGGGGTGCGGTTAGATCCTTAAGGACAAGACACCCACCAGGAGCTTGTACCCCCAAAGAAATATACAAAAATACAGATGGCCCGTTTGTTAGGATACTGCCTGGCATTTGCCGGTATTATTCAAAGAAACTACGGAAAACTACTGATCAGAGCAGCTGGCCGCTAGACAGTGGACAGTCTCTGGTCATCCTCTGGATAGTGACTGAACTTGACCTAGCTATCTAAGTACACGGAATAGGGTTTTAGTTTTCAGATCGAAATACTGATAAATATTGATGGAGAAAGGAGTTGTTATGGCACTTAAAACCTCCTTGTATTTATTCCCATTCATTCCCAAAGTATTTATTTCCATTATATAACCGACTATTTGAATCACAATGTGACACATGAGTTTCATGTTCAAGGTTACCAACATCTCTGCCAGCGTAATGTTGAAGTTAACTAACCTTTAAGAACCCAACTATGCGAGTTTTGGTGACGAAAGTAACATTATTCTTACTAAATGCGCAAAATTGCATTGCTTGTTTATTTGATAGAAGACTAAAAACAACTCTAACAGGCTAATACGTAAAAGAACTGATGCATAACAATCGTGATATCATTTACATTCTTTTTCTGAGCGTGGCCGATTGATCGCGTACAAACGACATCGGTGAAATTTACATCCATACCGTAATAATTTGTCAGTGAAAACCGTACAAATGGGTTTTTGATTAAACGCTTTTCGCCGTTGGTGGTAGGGTGAGGCCTCGATCGATCCATGACGCTAATTAGCTATCTCATCTCGACCATGACCTATCGATTCTTTGCGAGTACAACGGTGAGCAAATAGCGGTAAACAGAGGACACCAAAGGCCAAGGACATAGGCATTGATGTAAGATTAAAGTTACTTTTTAATGAAAATATGCATAAAAACGGTAGAGAAACAAAATTAGAAGAGCATGTAAATCAATGCAAATATCGTTGCCGTCCTGAATGGCCGAGGTGGCTATAGCGTGTCCCAACTCAGTGCTCCGCTCGGAAGGGTCTACGGTTCGAGTCCCGCTCGTGGGCATGGTTGTTTTTCCTTTGTCTTTCGTGTACGTGTGTTGTCGCAGAAGACCTTGTGAGTCTGCTGACCACAGACCGAGGAGCTCGCAGTGTTTCAGTGTAAAGGTTAATATCTATCCCCATGAGGAACATGGTGTGTACTCGGCGCAGGTCGTCGAAAGTCGGCATTCCTTAAAGTTGGAAAAATCGCCCGGAAGAATAAAAGAATGTAAATATCGTTACACACACAAGATATACATGAAAACATAATAGAAATGATGTATTACTGGCTGTTCGTGGTATAATTTGTAGGTTTTATAAATTTGAATTGAATCAGAATCTCAAACCAGCCAGTAAGTAGCTAAATGTAACCCAAATACAACAATTTCAGAAATGTTCTTTTAGTAAAATTAAAAACATTTGATATCACATCTATAGATAGCGAGATGTAAAAATTATTCGCATTTCTGCATCTTAATTGCATTACATACATTTTACAATTTGAGTTTATATATTTTACTATTTGAATAATTTTTATATACATTTTGAAATAAATACAGCCAAGGTGTCTGAACGGAACTCAGGAGTCAGTGGTATTTCGACTAGGCGGGGTCCTTGTTTTAAGGTCGTTAATTGATTTATCTACTGCTAAAGTCACTAGTTCCGTAAGTGTTGTGTATTCTTTTATTGCGGGAGGTGACGGTGATATTTCACAGCTGGATGGCGAGATTCGGCGCCGACCTACCCGTCGGCCTGCGGGGTTTTCCCCAACCAGTATCTCCTACGAGCTGGGCACAACCCCAGCCCGGAGAAGATCTGAACACTCGACTGGTCTCCCGGCATGTGTTGTAGTGTAGTGCATGTAAATGTATGTGTGTTTACGTAAGGGGTGAGCGTAGGACAAAGAAAAAGAAGGAGAGATCGCGCAAAGTCCGTGGCCCGTTTGTTAGGATACTTCTCCAGAATTCGTCTGGTATTTATAGGAGAAACCATGGAAAACTACCGATCAGAGCAGCCGGCCGCTAGAATTGTCCTCCAGACAGCAGCTGCATTTTACCTAGATATGTAGCTATTATCAAAAGTCCTGCCACGTTGGGACTGGAACTCTAGAACATCCCGGTTAGAGGCACTGTAGTGATATCAGTTGATGCACTGAGCCAACTAAGTCGGTCCACCTCAAGAGAATTCATGCACGAGTGTCATTCCGACCACCCAGGTTTAAGGCTAGGGATGGCAAAGCACATTGATGATTTTAAAACATCGATATTTTTGAGTAGAAACCTCGATATTATAACATCAATGTTTGATTTTGATGTTTTATTCAAATTGATATATTTGTTCAGAAACATCGATATTTAAAAAAGTAATGATATAAATAAAATTTACAGTATCTACTATTTTGTTTGTGGATTGGTCCCAATCAACAGCCATTGACAATTGTCCCTGTATCGATCCACAGGTGGCACAAAACCGTTTGCTATTCGCAACCTTTTCCCAGGGTTGTTACCTTTTTTGATTATTTTGAACGTGGCAATATCGTTAAACTGCATTATGAATCTTGTCTACATAGAACATCGATAAGAAAATTAAGATGACAGTCAAATTTCAAGCAGAATATACTTTAAACTAATATTGTTATGTAACACATTAGAACCAGGACATTTTACGCCGAAATGTTTCATCATATTTAAAACATCGATGTTATAAACATCGATGTTCTCTGTCGATGTTTTCATGGACATCGAAAAGCTTTTGGTATCCATGTGTTGCTAAACTTTGCCGTCACTAGCCAAGGCGGGTGCCGTGTCCTGCGGTCGTGTTTCATCGCTCGCCGTGAGTCACTGCAGAGGGGTCCTAGGGCAGGGCCGGGAGCGCGCCCGGCCGCGACCTCCGCCCAGCGCAGGTGCTTCCGAAGGGCTGCGACTATCTGCGCCGCGCAGATGACATACGAGGGTCGCCGGGGGCGGCTTATCCGGGAATTCGCACGCTGCTGGGGATCCCCTCGATGTAAGCGAAGGGCGCAACTTGCCTTGAATACAAATTGCTGGTACGGCGGGCAGGGAAGTGACCATTTAATCTACGTGAGTTGAATTAAGGTGTTATGTGGAAAACATTTTGTGGAAAATAATTGCAGGAATTGTTAGCAAAAACAATCGGCAACAAATTGAATTTTAAAAGACAGTTTCTCTCTCCCTCTCTTTCTCTCTCTCTCTCTCTCTCTCTCTCTCACACACACACACACATACATACTATATGTTGTATCTCAGAAACACATACTTTTCGTAAAAGAAGATTTATTACTTGAACAATCTTGGCCCACTCGGCCACCATGTACAAATGCCACAATACACTCTAAGGAAACATTCTGCCATTTGACTGACTACGCAGCGCGCTCTTCTCTCTCGAGATCTGCCGCCGGCGCCCTTTTATGTCGGCCAGCTCCCGCGTAAGACTTCTCGCGGCTCCTCCTAATTGGCTGGCTCGATGGTGCGCGAAGTCCAAGGAGTAGTCATTGCTGTTCTGAGTGCGCTTTTTGGCGCGTTCTGCTGTCGCTCGGCGCTCCTGCTGCCGACGCTCTGTGCTGTGTGCTGCACGCCGCCGGCGCTCTTTGCCGCGGCAATTTCGAATACACTATATACGCCCTCTCTCATTGTCTCTTCGTTTCTCACACGCTCTCTCTCTTACATACATACACATGATTACCGGAAACTGACTCACACCAACCGCTATCTGCACGTCTGTTCTCATCATCACCTGCCAACTGAACGGGGGTTTTGAAACCTTTGGCCATCAGAGCAACTAGAGTGTGTGATAAGGAATCGTTGGACTCTGAAATGGATCAAGATCACATTTCAAGCTAACGGATACAGTGCCAACGCTGCCAACCAAGCTGTATGGCAGAAAACGACCACCTCCAGCACTGCTGACATCACCACACCTAATGACGATGCCAACTGCAAGATGGCCATTCTACCCTATATACGAGGTGTCACGCATTAAATAATCAAGCTTCTGACCCGCTTCGACATAAATACCACCTACAAAGCCCATGAATAACTCGGACAAAAGCTTCTAAGCGTGAAAGACCGCGTCCCTCCTCTTATGTCATCAGGGGTATACGAGATCTCATGCAGCTACGGCCACAGTTACATTGGCGGGACGGGACAAACCATAGAGGAACGCGTCTATGAACACATACATCATTACAAGTACTGTACCAATAACTCGGCCGCAGCCCTTCACGCAAGGAAAACTGGCCACGCCATTCTATTTGGTAACACCCGCCTCTTGGCCAGAGAAGGACGCTGGGGAACGAGGAGGGTAAAAGTGGATGTGGAAATTATCAAACATCCCCAAAACCTCAATTCCGACCAAGGCACGAGGCTGCACGATGCCTGAAAACGTCTATTTTCACACGACGACCAGTCGCGACCGGGCGTGGTGCCCGCTGCTCCACGACGTCCGATTACTGGCGAAGCGACTTCTCCCACCTCGCCCTGGGTGCCCATTCCCTGATTGGCCGTTGCACTCTCCGCCTTGGCCGATTACCCGGCGAACCGGTGGCCTGGTGGAGAGGAACTTAGCAATAAATCAACTCGTGTGCAGTCCATCTCCGCGCATTATGCCCTGAGGAAGGCCGCAGAATGCCGACCAAAACATCGGCACCTGTGCCTTGGAACAGGTTCTTCCGAACAGTCAAGTACATAATGACTGTGGCCGCAGAAGCCTACGCTCTTGCATATACATGCTCTCCCTCGCACGTTGGCATACTCTCTCAGATCCTTGCACACGAACAATATTTATCCCTGTCTCTTTCCAATGGTGCCATAGTCCAGGTTGGGGCAGACCCAATATTCACTTACTAGCAGAACCTTTATAATCCTATGCGAGTTTGGAGGATGGTACGTTACACCTAGGCAGTGTCATTATCTGATCTATTGTGATGTAGGACGGTGAAACAATCGTCTTGTACTACCTTCCAATGAACCTTATGCTTCCCTACGAGACATATCCTCGACCAATACAGGCTAGAGTAATCTAGATTGTCCTGCGGGGAAATTCTACAGCTCTTTCTAACAAGAAAACCGACGTGGATCTAAGGGATGCCTCCTAGAGCGGAGAAAGAAGAGGGTCCCGACTGGTCATAAAGGCGAATAGATATGGTTGATTGATTCGTGATTCCGGGTACGCCAACTGCTAAGGTAATTAGTCCCGTAAGTGTAGTGCATTTTATCGAGGGAAGTGGCGGTGATATTCCCGCGCTGAATGGTGGATGGTGAGATGGAGGCTCAGGCTATCCGCTCTTCCGCCTCACCTTGCAAATTCCGCTACGCTCCTTTCGCCATCTAGCAGAGAAAGAAGGTATCACTCAAGAGACGTGATTTGAATTTAGCTCAGAGGCTTATTTTAGGGTTATAGTTCTTTTATAAGCACTAAATCTACATCATGGACGGCCGTCTTTACGTACTCTCAGAAGGAAGGAGCTCGAAGGAGGTTTCACCCTTAAAGGTCCATGGTTTCGATCGAGGTGGGGCGCTGTCCCTGGAACCCGCGGTGTAGAATATGAAAGTAGAGGGAAGAACAGGTAAACAAAAGGTCCGAGAGATTAAGCGGTGTCGCGATCCAAAAATGAAAACACACAAACAAAAATACACACGTAGATGCATACATACATTACATACATTACATACATATACATACATATACATACATATACATACATATACATACATATACATACATATACATACATATACATACATATACATACATATACATACATATACATACATATACATACATATACATATACATACATACATATACATACACATATATTTACACACATGTACACAGTCATACCGGCATACATACAAGTATACACATGCATACACATATAGACATACATTTTACACAAAATATTCACATACATTCACCCATAGTACACACTTCCTAAATATACATGTCAACATCTGTACCGCCACTGAAGGAAAGTCCAAAACATTCATCTGTATACCTGTTCATAATAATTATTGTTCCTTTTTCCTTATACGTACACAACTGAAGTAACGTCTAGTGTCGAGTTAAACTGAAAATTTACGAGGTTTTAGAAAAGAGGGGAAAATAAATGGAGAGTATGAAGGGAGAATGAGGGAATGATGGATTCAGAGGAGAGAGGCAGTCGAAGAGGGCGAATAAAACGGAAACAGACGAGCGGGGAGAGCGGAAGAGGACAGAGTGGGAGTGAGTGAGGACAAGCAGTAAGTGGGAAAGGTCGAAAGAAAGGAAAGGAGAATAGACATAGAGGAGGGGAAGAGAGACAAAGACATCAAAATTGAAAACGTCTTGCGCAAGATGCCGCAACCCGGGTGGCGATGAGGTGAGACATCGCGCAAGGCCTTCTAAATCGATTGCCGTCCCTTCCCCACCCCTCCCCGAAGTTTTTAATTAAAAGGCGGACGGCCGTGGTGCTGTGGGGGGAGGCGTTGGGCGGCTCACGCGCACAATAGGCGCATCCCAGGGCGGGGCTGTTGGCTCAAGAGCATTCACGGGTTGGGTTTTCTCCCTCCCACGCCTCGCCTCACCCCAGCGCGCCTAACCTAACGCGTCCTCGCATCACTTCATCTACCCTAAGCTCGAATGCCCTTGCCCATCTTCGCCCAGCATTTGTTTCTTCGCCAATCATCGCGTGTCCTCGCCCATCATTTACAATATGTCTGAATATGATTGTGAGTGAATACGTGCAGGATGGTGTGTGTGCGAGTGTTCCTATGTCTTTGTATGATATGTATGTAAGCGTGTTTGTATGTATGAATGTTGGTGTAATATGTAAGTAAGTTTATTTACTTAAATGTTAGTATATATGTAGTTTCATTTGTTGTATATGTATATGTATGTAAATGCATTGGAATGTTCTAGGTAATGACGAAGATAATTTGTTTGTTTTTATCTTGATTTTTTATATATTTTTTTATTGTTAATTGTGTTTTGTAATTGTAAATGTACTTTTATGTTTCTGTATTCTGCCACCGGGCAACATCAGCCCAATTGTAGAATTAACCTTATATCTATCTATCATTGCCTGTCCTCACCTGTCGTAGCTGACGTCACCTATCATTACCTGCCTTCACCCATCATTGCATATCCTCACCTATTATTGCTGGTCCCCGACTATCCTCTTTTATTCTCGTCTATCCTCTTCTATCGTCCCATAGTCTTACTTCGTCTCGCTAGTGATTGCTCCAGATGATTGCCTTCCTCATGAGAATTGACGATTGTTGACGATGCTTCAAAACCACGCCCTCATACAGCATCGTGGATTTTATTCAGAGTGTGAACGATGCGCCCGCACTAGGCAACCGTGACGTCACACAAAAACAAGGCAAGTAGGCAATAAATAAATAAATAAATAAATAAATGTCTTTATTTGAGGCGAGACTCAGGCCATTTAGTCTGCTCTTCCGCCTAACCACTTTCAAAATTTTATTACATTAGTGCATACTAGAAGGACGTCATTCAATGAAAAATACGTACGCAATTTGAGTGAAAGTTTTCTCACATAGAAGACAGGAATGAAAGTGAGGGAGGAAAGAGTTGGTGGAGGAGGAATGCTGTAACAGCATTTGTGTGTTTAAAGTTATCAATTTCAATGGGAAGATGTTGCGCCTTGGCTCTGAGAGGCAGCGCCGATGTAGCAAGACACGCTTTCTTACTAAAGACACTACAATTTGGCGTCTTGTGTGCTTTATAATATTTTGCACGCGTCACTTTTGTATTGAGAGGATGTAGAACTCTTGTATTGTACGCAAGAGAAAAATATTCTTCAAGTATCGTTAAAAATTAATTGCTTGCAAAACGGTAGCACATCCAATACCCTTTTGTAGGCTAAAATACATTTACGATGACTTTATTCGAAAAGGGAAATTAGGCTAGTGGATTCAGATTCACATGTACAGTATAAAAGCACTAAGGCAGTACAAGTTAAAATTTCCATGACGACAAAATTGATAGAAACTTTGCCATCTTAAATCGCCGCTAGAGGACTTTGTCTAACATCTCAGTACATACGCCTCACACAATCTATTGGAATTAATTTATTTTTTAATTGTTTTAATAACAATAAATATAAATGATAATAATAATTCGTGAACATTCCGCACTTTGTAAATCTTATTTTCAATGTGAAAACATCTTTATTCTGTATCAACTTCGAATGCTCATGTGTTGAAATATACGTTACAGAGCATGGTACTATGAGCTGGTAAGCTGAGTACAGTAATCTACGCATTTAACGAATAAAGACTTAGACCCGTGAAATTAAATTGAACAGCATATCAAACTATTTTTACTTAAATTCGAGATTGTACCCGTGTCTGACCTCCCGTGCCAGGGAAATTTCGATCCAGAAGAGTTAAACCTATAAAATATTCAATAGATGATCAAAAAAGTCCAATTTTGTAGATTAAGTTATCAGAAACGTAACTTGGATACTTTTAAGGCTCCGGCAACAAGACGAACCATATTGATACGAAGGTATAGCGAGTCGCAGATTGGTGCATGTTGAACCGTAATGCAATATTTTAAATTATGATTCTTGCGTAACTACTAAGCAGTTTTGGCGTTTAACTCAAGGAACAATCCTCCTTAAATATTAGTCATATGTCAAGTCAGTCAGTCTTTTATCATTTCGGACAGGGGCTTAGTACCGTCAGTATCCGGGGTTTCCAGACGGTCGCCCATCTAGAGACCCGCGATGTCTCGTGCTGCGTAACTTCTGTGACTTCAAGGAGCTTGGTTAAGTAGTTCAGCTTCCTGCGCAGGTTGTCTGTTGCAGATTGCATATGCGCCTGTTTATTTCCTCTTTGCATTATCATAGGTACCAACACCATGAGTGCTTTGGAAATTGTCGATTAGTCCCCTGACTCGCGCAAGCAGGGAGTGGATTTATTGGAGAATTTTCAAAGTACGAGTGATATTTAATAGCACTATTCCACTAATGAAATTATGTCCAGCAGAGTTCCAAAATGCGCCAAATATTGAAAATAACTGAAAGCATGTAAAATCAGAGGTTATGTTATTGTACATACGCGGTTTATTGCACGTCAATACAGCGCGTAACCGCCATTGAAAATAGTTGAGTCGCAGCTTATTATTGGCCAGTGGGGAGGAGCGATAAGAAAAATTTGATAGGAAAAGCGATAAATTTTTTGAGATACACCACCTTGTTTGGGGAATTTTATATGTATAGTTAAACAGTATTGGTTTTAATTTCACGAGTGGAATAGTCTACGAAAATCTACATTTTCATCTTAAATCGTCTGATATACCCGTGGTGATAATTTTCTGTGAAGCCATAGTAGATTTCCGGAGTTTTGTATGAATGAAGAGTTATAAAGTGTAGAAAATTTTCTCTTTCCTTGCCTGAGAAAAAATGCTATAAACTTTTATGGCGTTTAGGGGGGTGTTACAATTATCATTCTTGGCCATTGAACATACAGTGGAAAATCTCATAACAAACTTACACACGTGTCATTTGTCTCTGATTGGGAGAAAACTCGTCGTGCTCTGCTGTTTGACAAGTTTACAATATACTTGAGTCAGTATGAATACTTACGAAATTGTGTGGGATGATTTGTTTACCAATATGGAGGAGCTATGATCAAAACTGCATATTCAAAAGACGTTAAATAATATAATAATTAGTGTTATTAATTATTACAATTATTTTTCTCGCATCTTTTAATACTACACAGTTTCCAGGAACACTGAGGTATTTGATGGGAATTGCTTAAGCGACGTTTTACAAATTGTGGAGGACGATGTTAAAAAATAGTTCATTCAAGAGAGATACTAATTATTACAATAATTATTAATGAACTATAATTATGAATTATTATTATGAATAATTATTAATTATTGTAATTATATTAATTACAGCTTTTAATACCACCTAGATCCCAGTAACATTGTGGAATTTGATGGAAAATGCTACAGCGGAAACTCACAGCGCAGCGTAGGCGTCGTCAGCCGGGAATGGCGTAGCGTTAATTCACCCACATTACCCTCGTCCATCACGCGACTTGTGTGCTCGTCTGAAGTGGCATGACCAGAGCGTGTTTGCCGCAAAGGTCACCCAGGGTAGCGTCGCGATTTCAGATTTCGGAGAATTTTTATTAAAACTCTTTGGTCTCACACGCGATTATTTCGTTAACAGGCATGTCCTGTTTCGCAAAGTTTGTGGTGTTCTCGCAATAGATTGTCGAGAGTGGTGTAAGAAACAGACGCTTTGGGTTTCAGAAGTTAGAAAAAAGTCATGAAGTTCATGCAGCTCTTAACGTTGAAACAAATGAGTAGTTTGAATCCAGAGTATTTTTCGACAATTTTACGGAACTTTTTTGTTTTTTGATTTCGATACATAAATTACATTTATAAAGTGTCTTATAAATGTTTTAAAATAATATGTTCCGATGTACAAATGATGAGTATAGAATAAATTAAAAGATATTTAAATATAAGATTAAACATTTAACTTGGGTTGCCCACCTGATCTTGCTAGTGCCATACGAGAGTAAGACTGAAGGCCCATTTCAGTCTACCACTGCGCATTCGTACCCCTAGGTACGAATATTATTCAGTTTTTAACCATTACTATAGGTATTTGAGCTATCGATTTTGCAAACTTCACATCAATGATCATTTAAAAATCTTTTCCTCGTGCACATATCACAAAATAGTTAAACAAATAATGTCAAAATGTGAACAAAGATGCACTTTAACTACAGAAAAAGATTCAAAATCATCAGTCAATTAGGAATAGAGAAAAAGATACATATGTTAGTATGGCTTAGAATAGAACTTCTGGCTCCCCTTAAACTAACAAATTGTTTTCCTGCCACGGCACAACCTACAATAGTTCAATAACCACAAAGACACTTCACAGATAATACTCTGTGAAAAAATGAAGTCAGGTAGTACAAATTTAGCTGTGGGTAAATGTTTGCTGATAGCTGGTTGAAATTTGAATGAATCTCATTGACCACATAGCACACAAATGAAAAACTCAAGTGATTCAAGCTAAACAAACTCGATTACAGTTGCCATGTAAATGAATACATATTCTACATAATAATACAGTGTTACTAATAATACGTGAATACAAGTGACAAATAATACACGAACACATCCGTGTACATACTACTATTATAGCCTACAGTTTTTCAGTTATTTATTTTATGTTCAGAAAAATATCGTTCTATTGCAGCGCTTGCTATTGGTGCCTTATTTAATATCGGCGTGTGATTTCTTACATTAATTATTCCTATTTCTTTTGATGTAGATTTCTGACAGGGTAACTCGCGATATTTATTTAATATTGATTTCTACTTTATTCTCATTTTAGTCCAAGAACGCTTTCAAGTTAATTTTCCTTATAGACTCCCATTATCTGTAAATTATGGCTCGTATATTTACCGGCAGAGTTCTCCACAACAACGGTTTCATCTTAAGTTCGTCAATTACCTAAGGAATTTTCCGACTAAACGAAATGAGATCTTATCAGGATGTGATTTGTTGCAGGATTTAATTTCATCTTGAATTTAGCTGGGGGTTCTTTTACATTCCGCAAGTATGGCAATTCCGCTGTATATGCAATTCGCAAGAATGCCAGTAGATATTCAGGCCCCCGAAAATCTATGCACCTCAGTCTGAATCGAACGGATGAACTGGAGATTGAGAGGCCAGTAAATTGAGTGTAGTAAAACGAGGAGGAGTGGAGTGGAGAAGGAGTGGAGTAAAGTGAGAGGCCACTAGCCCAACGTCAACTAATAATTGTTTGAATGATTACTAGAGATTCCAGTGCGTCAACGTGTAAGGTCAATTATCCCGTAAGGGCAATGTATGATTTTGCTTTCGAGGTGGCGGTGATCTTTAAACTACTCTGAAATGTTCAATTAAATTGTTTGATTAGTTCCTGAGACAAAGATTCTTACGTAGAAAATAATGCCTTTCGTGGAAAAAGAAGAAAAACAATAATTTTAGTTTCTACCTTCTTTTGTTACATTGAATTAATACATTGTTCAATTATTACAATGCTGATGGCAACACACACAACAATAAACATAAAATTCACTAGTTAAAAAAAAATTTCTCTCGTAACAGGACTCAAAGCAATTGAAAACGCAGCATGGCACGATGACAGCTTGTAAGGCTAAGGAACATGAATATCCTGACACTGAGCATTTAAAATTTCGTAAAAAATATTTTAATTGGACGCATCTCTTTTGAATTAATACGTATTGTATTTTTCGTTAGTTCTTTTGAAATATTGACAATGTATATTATTCCCGTTGACTATTTCAGTAGCATGGCAATGCAGAGAGAATTTGTAAAAATTCAATGCAGCTTTTAGTATAGTTTATCTTTGAAATGAAAATGAGAATCACTTGACAATTATGTAAATATTTGGTGTTCCCAAATGACAGGGCTTTAAAGAAAATATAATTTGACCGTTGCGCCTGCTGTATATGCAATTCGCTGCATACGACCGTATTAAGCATGAGTGGTTGCATATAGCTAGGAGGTTGGTGAAAACTGGGAGCAAACATCGTAATATATTTAATCTGAAATGATTACATACATTTTAGTTGCGATTAAAGTTGAGGATAATTTATTGTAGCTAGAAATTCCATGCAATGATTTTTACGTATGAAATATCATTTTATTTAATAATGGCCTATTATTTGTATCTTCTAAACTTCTTAATCCTAAAAAAAATATATTCATAAACTATACGTTTTTCAGATTTTTTCGAATAGTATTCTTTGGTAGACAATGAGCGTTACGGAAAAAATTGTGGCATGTTGATGCGAGTCAGCCAAGCCATATTGCGCCCGATTTTTTCTTTCTTTTTAATATCTTTCACATTAGATATCTCGTGATTAAATACTTTCCTCCAAACCAGGCTGTTCCAACTCAGCTGTCCGCGGGCGGGCATGCGGGCGCCCGCGAGCACTGTCGGAGACTGGCGGCACAGACTGCTGTCAGCCTTCTCTGCCGGCGCCTGGTGAAATGTAAGTCCTCGGGGCGCCAGATGGCCTTGGCCTATGGCGACAAATCGACGCTGATAGTCGGAGTGGAGAGCGGAGTTGGGGAATGGGGAACATACCGGAGCTCATATTCGGAAAGAAACCTTTAAGTTTAATATGAAACGCAAAATTCGATTCAGTTCAACAACAATATTTTATGAAATTAATTTTAGATTTTTCCGTAACAAGTGAAGCAATGTTTGGTGTCAGTCCTTGGGATGTTGCGATAGAACGCTCTTCAATGTCTTATCCTAAAGTTGGTTTTTTTCTTTTTTATTATTTTCATTGCAAAGAAACGCTGCTCACGATAAATATATCTACCCAAACTTAGAAATATTCTTCTATGCATTTTATGAAGCTTGGGGAAGACTTCCACATGAAAATCCTGATTCGCCATCGTGGCAATTAAGGGTATTAAAATATCTGTTCTTTAGAAGTAAGGACTTCTGCAAATCTATTATCTCCAAATACATCGGCGATGGCATGGTATCCGGTGCGACTGAAAAAGGGGTTGTGCCCCCCGCCGACAATCGCACCACTCATATTGTTTCCACGAAAAGCAAAGCAAAAGTGATAAGAGCGCTTGCCCCTCCTCGGCTGGCCACGATTGCACGCGGCTGCGCCCGCGAGAGCCCGAGTTGGAACAGTCTATTCTAAACAGTCTATTCTAAACAGTTTTAAACCATATTTTTCCTACCGGTCGTTGAGTGTGTCGGAGCTTACTGGAATCAATGATGGCGGACTCATATTCCCCTGCTGACGATGTTTAGAAAGGAAGATAATGATTTTACGAGGAAAGTAAATACAATTTATAAACTTATAAATCATATTTACAATTTTTTGTTATTGTTAACTTTGTTTGATTTAAAGATTGCGAAGAAATTCACGAAGCTGATAAATAAGCTACAAAACATTTTTATTTTTTCAGAAATAACCAAATTAGTATTTAAATGCTATCAAATTTTATGAAAATATTTGTAATTTTTACGAATCTTTTATACGTAAGATCCTTTAGAACATATACCGATTTGACTAAACTTCTTCGACTTACATTTCACTGCACTTGGAATCTAAAACCACTGCAAGTACTGGTGTTTCAAAATATCGCGCGAATACTGTATGTGCTGAGTAACTTTTTTTCGTGATTAATTTTTTCTGGGGAGGACACCGCCCTGAAAGTCCTCAATGAACAGCCGCCGCTGCTAGCGGGTGCATTGTCTTTCGTAACACGACGTCCTCACCAAGAACCCGCCCGGCGACCTAATGAGGACAAATGAGTGGCGGCGGGTGGAGCGACGCAGGGAAACGCAGGGGCGGTCCATTTTCCAGCCCACCGCCCTTCAACCGCTCACCGACTCCGAACTGAAATCGGTCGTCTGGGACCGAAGTTGACACAAGTTCTCCTTTGAGACCCAGCTTATTTAGCCTCTACAGGATGTTTCAGAATAATTGTTACGAAATGATGATGCTGGCTCGACTTATAAGCATTGAAGATGATCCCTAAGGGAAAGATTTTCATGAAATGTCTTTTTTTCTCTTTTCACTTTAGAACACTGCCGTTTAGTAGAGAAGTTAATTTTATGTTATGGCAAAAGGAAATGACTATTTGCATTTTTTGTTGATTTCGACAAATAAGTCATTTTTTACTTTTTTCTGTCATTTTTAATGCATTTGTTTTTGGTTTCATTGATTTCAATATCATTTTAACGGTACTTGCATCAAATAATATTTACGATATGCAACAAATTATCACCATAGAATTCCTGAGTAGCCTATTCGATTTCTTTGTTCAGAAATTGTAATGTGAACCGTTGTGAGTACAT
This sequence comes from Acheta domesticus, assembly GCA_031308135.1. Taxonomy (NCBI): domain Eukaryota; kingdom Metazoa; phylum Arthropoda; class Insecta; order Orthoptera; family Gryllidae; genus Acheta; species Acheta domesticus. Next base: position 58,863,629 of record JAHLJT010002630.1, read on the forward strand.
TATCTAAGTTCCTGTGACGCATATCGGGCCCATTGTCGATTCGGCCGATTTTGGGTCAACTAAAGACAGAAATTGTCTGGTAAAGAACTGTCCAAACAAAAAGTGTGCAAGCTGAGTTCACTTGAACGAAAGGAAGAAACCTCGATTACATCAGTAACATATCCAACAAATTGAGTTGTTCATCTGAACTGGTTTTGACCATATTTTTTACGTCATTTTTCTTTTGTTTCAGGGCATTTTAAAAACATTTGATGAGCATTTTATTGATAATTTTGGCGATGTTTTAGGTTATCAAAATTCTCCGCATAGTGAACACTTTTCTCCATTGAACATATAGTGAGAATTCTTATATAACGAAGTTTTACGGGTGATATTCCCCCTGATTGGTAGGCAATTTATAGTACACTAGTTTGGTAAGTTTAAGTTCTGAAACAATGATTGATTATTTCGTGATTACGGCGCGCCAATGGCTAAGGGCATTAGTTCCACAAGTGTAGTAAATGTTTTACCTCGGGAGGTGATGGTTACTTCCCACTGGATGGTGAGATTAGGCGCCGACCTGCCAGTTTTCAAGCGGGGGTTTCCCCAACCAGGTATCTCCTACCAGCGGAGCATCGCTCCAGCCGGGACAAGCTCTACGCTTCCAACCGGTCTTCCGGCATGTGTGGTACTGTAGTACATGTAAGTTTAAGTATATGCAATTAAAGGGTGCGTATCACAAAGAGGAGGAAGGAAAGATCGCACGATATCCATGGCCCGTTTGCTAGAGCAGTTCTCCGTAAATCGCGTGTGTTGATCGAAAAAAAACAACAGAAAATACCGATTTGAACAGACCGTCGTTAGAATTCTCCTCCAGACAACGGCTGAATCGATACTATGAAAATAGTGTCGAAAATCCTACCGCTGTCGGGAGTCGAACTCTAGGACCACCCGTTCAGCGGCAGTGACATCAGTTGATGGATGCCCTGAGCCATCTATGCCGGCATGAAGCATCGAGGTTTCGTGTTCCTTTGCGTATATTGTAGGGTTAAAACGTAATGCAACTTCTCCCGTGATTCATTTTTCTGGGAAGGGCTCCGTCCTCGAATCCTCGATGAGCCACCACTCCTTGCCGGTGCACGGTGCAACACCGCTTAGGCCCTCGCCAAGAGCCACCGCGTGACGGGGTGGCTTAATGAGGACAAATGAGAGACGGTGGGCGAAGCGACGTCGGGTGATGACCACCGCCCGCAGTCAATTTTCCAGACCGCTGCTGTTTATCAACCGCTTTCCGACACTCAACTAAAATCGGTCAGCTGGGACCGAAGTTTACACATACTCTCCGTTGGGACCTACCTCAAATAGCCACTACGGATTGTCACAGAATAAATATTACAAATTTTCAGGGGATGCATACGAAGGGGTTTATCACTTTTTGCCAATGCACATGAGGTAGGAAATAGACCGAAATTACACACATCACTTATTCCTTTTGCTGGGTGACTCATCTTGCACTTGCGTTTAGCAGAAGTATGTTGTGACGAAATAGAGTTCTTGTTTCCGTCGAATATCAATGCACATTTATTCTAATATACCCTGTAAAAAACCATATGTTGTAAAATGGATCAATTTTTCGCAAAGATTTTTCAGCTCTTTACCAGTGGTACCGCACTAATTGAACGTTTTATTTTGCTTGCACTGTTTTCAATCATGTTTTGTACATCAACATTAAAAAAATATTAATATGTTAGGGTTGTGGAAGTTTGAAGATGTGGCTTGCGGAATAACTTTTGTGTCAATTCATATCTGTGCATAGGACCCGCGTAGGAGTCATATCCAAAACCAAATGTGCTCATACATGTAGGTCAAAAGCCATAAATTGCGCCGAGAATTGGGCGACCGCATTTGGTCAATTTTCCACTCTATACTCTGCAGCCGACCTCCGACAGCGAACTAAAATTGATTTGATTTATTTTCGTCAAGGAACAGTGGTAGACATTAGTAATAATTTGGTAAGAAGTTTAATTTGCGACCGTTTTATCTACGTCCAGAATTTCTTTTCCGCACATCCTACTGTTGAATAAAAATACCAACAAAGTGAGTTTAGCATCGTTTAAAAACTAGAAAATTTTGTTCCCGAATTGTATTAATCATATTTGAATCGGTTCTGCAGCGTTGCAAACAAAACACCTATCCCAGCCCCCAGCTTTATTCCAGCCACAAGAAGCAAAAGAAGAGCGAATCAAAACGTGCGCTTAGTAAAGCTACATTTATGACTAGAAGAAACAAAAAAAGAGTCGTCACATCACTCAATTATTCAAGGAAATTGGAAAAAGACTAATCAAGTTAGAGGCCATTGACCCAGGACCTGTTGTTACACGCTTACTGGTATTTAGTCTTTAATTTTTACCTTCTGAAAATTGGTGGGCTGGAACCAATGCTGACAGAAAGTCTTCTTTGGGACATGGATTGTTTGATTATTACATATTACATTACATTATTCATTAATTTCTTAGCAATCCATTGTTTCGGAAATTTAAAGTTAGATTCACTGTCTTTACGGTAATTTATGAAGTCGGTAGACTGAGTATTTAATAGGAAGCCATAGATTATTAGAATATTTGTTGAGAACCATTTCTTTCCATGAGGAAACGGATCACTGTTGTTAATTGTGAGGCACATGTGTTCAAGAAATTCTTGTTGCGATCCTTTTTCATCGCTCGGTGTAAATCTTGACATGAGACCATCCAAGTTGATAAAACGTTTTTATTTCACATATACTATGTACAGTTAAATTGTAACACACATTTGTGTAAGAAATACACTACTTTCTCTATACGTATAATAAAGAGTAGTAAATGGAAATGAATTTAATGTGCTGCAGTATAAAACTTCACATAACAATTATTCTCGCTTTTGAAACAGTAAGGTTTAATTGGAAGCATGAGAGGAGGACCACCCACGTCAAAATGCGTGCATGTCCCCATTCCCTTACAGGCGTTTGATGTCCAATTTCCCCGACCTTTAGGCAGCGCAGGGCTGACATTTCGTTCTCGCCCACTCGGAGACCTTCGCAAGATGACGTGGGCTGCATCCGCCTTGCGATTCCTCACGTGCGAGGGCGAACGGGAGAGAAAGATTCGGAAATAATGGCGAACACTGGGCGACAATTCCCAACAATTGGGATCGGCGACAAGATACTTCGAAAGACGGTGAACACCGATAGTTGAATATGTTAGATTTAATTTAATTGACCCTTCAAAAAAGAGAAAAAAAATTGTATGTGACGTATGGGGGGAAAATGTAATCTGCACCTGTTTCCTTGAGATCTATAATCCCTACCTCTCACTTTTGGCAATATTTGAGTAACTTCTCTCTCCCTATCTCTCGAGTAAAAATTCAAATTTTATGTCCCGATTAAAATGAGTGCAAATGAAGTACAGGTTTTAAAGTAATGCTGACGGCATACTTTTTTTTCTGTTCTTCCTGCTGCAACTAGGAAAAGAAGGCTCAGCGAATCGTGTTCATTGATACATTAACTTACAGATCAAGGCAAGAGGCCATCTCAGCATTTCCTCAATGGATTATGGGAAACTAGACGAAAAGCCTGATCGAGATGATTAAGTATTCGCTGTCCAATATTCAACTCCAATAGCGTCCGCCTTTTGCCTGAAGTTCGGTTCAACACACTTTTCACAAGGCAAAGGTGAGAGGATTCGAAAGAGGAGGGTGAGGGTTAAAGTGAACGCGAGAGTGTGAGGGAGAACGAGAAATAGAACGAGAATGAGAACAAGAATGAGAATGAGAACGAGGGCGAAATCGAGAGCGAGAATGAGGGTGATAACGAGAACGAGGGCGAGAGTGAGATCGAGTGCGCGAATAAGAACGAAAATGAAAACGAAGGCGACAACGAGCCCGAGATCGAGGGCGAGACGAGAGCCAGAACGAGGGCGAGAACGAGGGCAAGAGCGAGGGCGAGAAGGTGGGCAAGAAAGAGAGCGAGAAAGACGGCGAGAACGAGGGCGATAAGGTGGGCGAGAACGAGGGCGAGAAGGTGGGCGAGAATGAGAGCGAGAAAGAGAGCGAGAACGAGAAGAACGAGAACGACGCCAACAAAAAGAACTAGGATGACAACAAGAACGAAGATGAGAACGAGAAAGAGAACGAGTATGAGAAACAGAGTGAGAAACAGGGTGAGAACGAGGGTGAGAACGAGGGTGAGAACGAGGGTGAGAACGAGGACGAGAACGAAGAGCGCGGAACGCAGAAGAGGGCAAGAGTGAGGGTGACGACGAAGGCGAGTACGAGGGCGTAAGGGAATGCACGCGGCGAGAGCGAGAACGACAGCGAAGGCGAAGGCTTTCGTCGCAGGGCGCGAGCGACGAGGAGGGCGACACCGACAGCGACGGCAACAGCGGTGGCGACAGCGGCGGGGCGAGGGCGCGGGCGCGGGCGACGGCGAGTGGGCGCAGCCGTCAGAAGGCCAGCGCCCACCGGGCGATAGCAGCACCGCCTACACGCAACGCCTCGCCCGCTCGTTAATCACGACGCCCTTCCACTCGCTGCCCCTCCCCTCCACCTCCTCTCACCCCTCTCGCTCGCTCGCTCCCGCCTCCCCTCCACCTCCTCTCACCCCTCTCGCTCGCTCGCTCCCGCGCTGGAGGCGGTCACTAGTGCAGCACCGCGGCTCCGCCAGCTCCCGCCCAGGCGACAGGCCTCGTGGGCGGTGACTTATGGGGGCGCATCAGCAGCGTAAATATGCAGGGCGCGTCCGGGACAAAATATTTTATGCGTGTAATATCGCCCGTGGAACGAGTGGTGAGACCGGAGCGGACGACTGGGATTTAATATCGAATTAGCGATGAGAATGGATCTCTGGTATCAGAAGTTTGGTGCATCTTATTTTTGTTTTCTTTTTTATTATTTGACACAACGCGCCGGGAAATTCTCTCCGTAATGGCACATTACTGGTGAGAGTGCTAGCACGAGAGTGAGATTATAGAACGTGATGGAACATATATCTAAAGAAAATGTAAGTTACATGTTCATCAACAATCATAACAGCTGCTGGAAGTGTAGTCCTCTTTACTTGTTTCCCAGTAATCTGATTACTGACCCGTCCGTTGGTTCGACAGCCCGCTACGGGCCTTGGCCGACTAGTGGTGATCCAGGGTCTCGGCTATGGGATAAGGGGTTCGTGTGGTTAGCACGAACACAGCCCTTCACCGTATATACTGCTCTCCATAACGTTAGGGTGGGCTTTCTCATCGTCACACAGCAATGGATACTGAAACATTTATAAGGAAGGCGCACAGTTATAATTTGCCTCGGTCGGGAATCGAACGCGGGGTTGGGCTGAGAAAAGCGAGTACGCTAACCAACAAGCCACCTGAGAGGGCAATCTGATTACCACCAACATTAATACAATTTGTAATAAAAGGCTCTGACTCTGTTCGGTGCGGAGAGACTTTCCTGTCGCACTATAGTGTTTAATAAAAGCCCCAGGGGAGCTCACTGGTCAGCGTGCTCGCTTTTCAAGACGCGATCCCAGGTTAGATTTCTGGTCGGAGCACTTAATGGTGTGTGCTTCCTTCGCAACGAAAACATGATCACAGTATTTGTTGCTGTGTGACGGTGAGAAAGTTCACTTCTCAGGTTGAGAAGACCAGAACACAGCCTAGGGATGCCTATGCGTTAACCACACGTACATCTCAACCCATGGCCGGAACGCCGCTGGTAGGCCTTGGCCCTGTCAGGAGTTGTTGTGCCAGAACAGACAATATTTAATACAAAAATTAAAGATAGAATATAGAAACATATCCTTGTCGGGCTCGTGAGAATATTTAGTAATTGGTAAATGATAGTAAAGCCTAATTGAAACATTTCCGACAACCCGACTGGAAGTATTTTCCAAATTGAAATATTATGCTCAATATTATATCATTTCTCCTGATTATGACTCGTAACCCGTGTCCTCTTAGGTAGACGAAAACATGGTTTAAAGGAGAGAAGGCATAGTTTCCTAGTTAAGCACGGCGGTAATGCGAGATTGTTGAAACGTAATGTGTGTGTGGAGCATCGTAATGAGTGTTACTAGTTCCATGTGTGTCTGCCGTTTCAATTCAACCATAACCCGCGAACTGTTACTTTCACCATACATTTGTTTGATGTGTGCCGGGGGGTAATGTCCTATCCAGTGGTTGTACGCTGTTATGACGATGTTTTCTCATAAAAGGTTCAAGTAGTTTATCCATCGAAAATTTTGAGGGGAAGAGTACCTTTATCTCTAAGTGTAAACCTAATGCCTTTTTCAAAAAATAAAAGAGGAATTTGTGTAGCTAGAAATTTAAGGAAAATATGTACACCACAGTTGTTGTTTGCATTTAGATAATTCAAGAAATAAGAATCTTCTTCCATACAATAATTTTTTCAACAGATTTGAATGTCCCTCAATGAGATTTCTTAGTCTGTACATGAATTACTTTAAACAGCGTTTAAAGTTGATGGTTAAGTTTCTTATAAAACTGAAGTTTTTAAAATTGTTTTTAAATCGCAATGTAAGTTGGCCTCTATCACATGATTTTTATATTAGTATTTTGTCTCTTGTTTTACACAATATGTACCATGCTTCACGCTTAATAATTATTATAAATAATAAATTAACAATGAACGAATCGCAAATGATCAAAATGAATGTGCCCTTCTAGTTGTGAAAAGAAAGAAGAATGCGATAGGAAAACTCTCCGAGCTCGCGTCTCCCAGTCTTCTCCTTGGCAAAGTTGACGCTCTGATCCTATCGACTTCTGTTCCCTTAACCGGTCGCTGCAGGGTTACCGGAATCGGAACTCTGTTCGGAGTCTCATCTCCATATGCAATCCACCCGGATTTGCTCCACCCTTGCGCTGTTCATGTACTTGCACATCCGGCGACCGCTGCCATGACGTCACAGCTAGAGTGACGTCACTTCCAAGAACTATAGGCGTGACCAGTTTATGTTCATGTGTATGCCGAAAAAGGTTTTGCGATTCCAGAAACTGCAACTGCAGGAAGTCACATTTGTCTTTTTTGTACGACAATGTTTCTTTTGTGTTCCTTTGTTCTATTGCAACTATTATGGTATCGTTTCAATGAATCTACAACTAGTTCAATTTCAATTTCTTTTAGATACATAAGACACAGTATATTGTTTAATAGTGGAGAGAACTAAGGATAATTTTTAATTTTAGATGAAACAGAAGTGGAACTCTATATATTATAGTGCTTATTATTGTGTAACTTATATCCTAGTTTTGAATTTACTTCCACAAGATTTGGAACAATCAAAACTTCATTCATCATCATTTATTGAGTATTCATTATCATAAAAGTTTCGAGATCTACTCCAGATTCAGCATCAAGTTCTGCAGAAAATCTGTGTTCAATATGCAGTTATTAAGAAAATTATATGGAGTATGTAGAATGTTAAGTTCACAGCTTGACGGTACTGTTTACTACATACACGTAGGTTTTGTTGTCACGACAAAACTGTCTACTGCATAAATGTAGTTTTTGGGGTTAATAAATAACCGGGTAACGCGTGATATTGTAGCTATCTTATTAATGAAGGTGATTAGTCCATTTGATGACTTATGTAAAGCATTAAAAATTATTAAAGAAATCACTGACGAGTACACAATTTGTAAAACGAAAAGGAGAAATATTAAGTAAAAGCTTTATTTGTAAAAGAAAATGTTACTATGGATTTATGTTTATCGGGGAAAAATTAATTACATGAAACATTTGAATATAAGGTTATTATATCAGACATGATTGGATGAATGAAAATAATAAAATTGTTGTTATTTTTATATATAATATGGAATACAGTAATATTCTAATGAATATCTATGTACGAAGTTACAACCATGTACACCACCAGACTCTTCTAACTGACGTAACTGTTTTCTAATAATCCTGCGTATCCAGAAGAGATTACATCTCATATTAAATTCTCCCCGTTAAGCCAATTTTGTCTTCCGATTTCAATTTTTATACCCCAACGTTATCATTATCAAACCCAATCAATTTCTACACGGTCGCATTGAACCACCTTAAACCGCGTATCACTAACTGCTCTCTGATATACATCGAATCACAACGCGCTCGTCCAGATCAGCCGATGAGAATCTCAAGTTATCTCGTTAAAACGTGCGAGCGAAGATAACGATTTCGTGGAGCGAGCAGGCGTGCATTAATTGGCGGCGAATCGTCAGACAATTTAATTGCAAATTGCGGCGGCGCGGCGTGGCACTACATCAGAGCTGCGGATTTCGGGGGAAAAGGCCCATAAGCCGAGGGCGATCCACTTGGGGCTTCATTTTGCGGGCGAAGACTGCGCAGAGCGGCCATCAAAAGGCTATTGCGTGGAGCACGAGCTGGTGATGGATGTGGAGACGACGATGGAACTGTGGGGTGGTGAGGGAAGCGGTGATGAAGATGTCCGATGTAGAAGGTGGATTCGAGGGGGCCGTCGAGGAAGGAAGGAAGAAATAGTGACGGCGGACGTTGAGTTTTAGACATGGTGGCGACGAAGGTTGTGCTCAGGGTGAGAATTGACGGGCTGACGATGGAGACAGTAATGGTGAAGGCAGTGACGATGGAGGCAGCAACGACGCCGGAGGTAACGCAGACAGTGACAATGGCACCAGAGACGATGAAAGCAGTGACAATGTCGCCAGGGACGATGGCGGCAGTGAAGTTGAAGGCAGTGATGATGAAGGCAGTGATGATGAAGGCAGTGACGATGCAGACAGTGACGATGCAGGCAGTGACGATGAAGGTAATAACAAAAGAAGTAATGATGACGGAGTTAGTGCAGATGGAGGTAGTGACGTTTAAAGCAGTAATAATGAAGACGGTGAAAGCGGTGATGACAGGCAGTGGGTGGTGCGGTACTCTATCAGCGGCGCAGATTTCGGGGAATTAGATCCTTAAGACGCAGGAGAGCGTCAATATTATTGCTGCGGAGAGCGACCATCGAAAAAACTGGAGCGGGGCGGAGGCGGCGACAAGGGCGATCGAAAGCGCGGTGGATATTGAGAGGAAATGAAATACTGAGTCAGGAGCCCAAATCAGAAAGGGAATAAGAATAAACGGAGTAAAGGAAAGAGGGGGATGGAGAAAAGAAGAGTAGAGAGGAGAAAAATGAGAATGATATGAATGAAAATACTGATTAGGAAAAATGAGACGAGAGTAAATAAAAGAGAAAGAAGAGAGAAATAAACTGGTATTTAAAAGGAATAAATAAAAGGACGTAATTTTGATCAAGTCCAAAGAAACAATTTATGGAAAGGAAATAAATTTGATAGTAGTAGCACAGAAGAATAATTCATTCGTGTTTGCCTACACCTTTACCTATCATTCTTTTCCACATACCAGGTTAAATAAAAGTTAATTAAATTTCAAGTTTATGTGCTTCGGCATCTGTAGACAATATGAGTATCGGCAAAATGTTAATTTTCCACATTTTCTAAATTCATGATGACTTCCATTACTTTTATTAAATTTAATAATTTGCGTAGGTGGGAATTGTGCTTGTTCATTGGTCTTAAACCACAATGACATTACTTAAATACCACTAAATCAAATATCACTGACTTCATCCCTTTGTTTAAAGTCCCTATCGTATACGGGAGTGCGCGTTTAAAGGTGAGGTTACAGCTCCAAGGGAGTGTGGGAATCCACTGGCTGAGTGGGGTGAGGGAGTGGAGGTGAGCAGGCTCTGGGGCAGAGATCGGGTGGTGAGTCGACCTCGGGGTGCAATTCATTAGCCGCAAGTGGCCGGGATAAGCCCCGCCTCCTCACACAGCCCTCGCTCCTCCGCTCCTTGCGAGCGACCACCACTGCAAGGACGTAGAGTCCCTAGATACAGAGAGTAACGCATTCAATTGTTCCACCGATCCCGCCATTTTATGTCCTGTTGTCAGGAAAATTGGAATTGCGAAATATTTCTTTATGTTGGAGAACCATGAATCTACCCTAAACCAATATTAATATTCTTGAAAATCTTCATAATGTCACTAATTGTTGTAATTTCCCTTCAGATCCCGATTAGTGCGTAACGGGTTTGTCGAGTGAGTGGATATTAAATGGCGGCGGTTGCGCTACTCTCTGTATCTAGGGCCTCTACAAGGACGCACACAACTGAATGGACGAGTGCAGTTTTGATTGATTATTGCATGCTTCCGGGCGCGTGAACAGCTGTGGGAATTAGTCCCGTAAGTGTGGTGCATGCTTTTGTCACGGAAGATGGCAGAATTTCACCCTCTGGATGGTGAGATCCGGTGCGGACCTACACGTCGGCTTGCGAGTTTTCTCCAAATAGGTATCTTCCACAAGTGGGGCATCGCCCCATGCGGGAAAAGCTCTAAACTCCCGACAGGTCTTCCAGCATGTGTGTTAGTGTAGTGTATGTGAGTGTAAGTGTGTGTAAGTAAGGTTGAGGATCGGGCAAGGAAGGGGAAGGAAAAATCGCGCGCGGTTCATGGCCTCTTTGTTAGGGAAGTGTTCCGGCATTCGCCGGATATTGATTGGATAAGCCTTGGTCAACTACCAATCAGAGCAGCCGGCTGCTAGTAGTCTCTTCCAGTCAGGGTCTGAAATTGATATTGAACTAAATTTACGGGACAAATAAACTATGTAGTAGACGCCCCGATAATCAACAACTCATTCGCGCGCTGAGATGTCTCAGGTTATCAAATGGTGTCACTGCCGAACCTCTGACCGGGAGGTCCTAAGGGCCTGTGACACGACGCTAGATAATTTTTCACGCTAGTTACTTAGCGAGAAATAACCGATAGTATGCCGAGCCTGACTGATAGTATTCCGTAATTTCTCCGATCGGTATGAAGTGAATGCCGGAATGCCATAACTAATGGACCGTGGGCAGTGCAGGATACTCCCTTCTTCCTTTTCGTAATCTCTCCCCTAACACACTAACACGCACTACATTGTCACACATGTTGAAAGAGCAGTCGGGAGCTGACGGGAGGGTGAAATTCCCCGCAAGCCGACATGTAGGTCGGCGCAGGGTGTTTGCGTCCAGCGGGGGAGGAACACATCAACCTCACGCGACAAAACTTTCACTATACTGGCGGGACTAATGACCACAGCAGTTGATGTGCTTAGAACCGTCTATCAATAAATCAGACATTTGTGGACTAGAAGGTGATAAATTGGGAGGACCACTATTTCAAGCAAACACCCTCCTCGATCCAGAACTCATATCTTCAACCCTTCGTACCCAAACCGCTAAGCCACGTTTTCAGCGTTTACGTATACCCGGGTCGGTTATACAAGATACTACATTATTTAATTAGAACACCACAATCGGGAATCCCCCAGTCTTTTACATTAAGGAGAACTAGCAACAAAATTTAACGACGACATTCAGTCGCATATGGACGTCATCATTTTGTCGATAGGCGGCAAGGGAACAGCCGTGGACCGACAAACACAGAGCCAATATCATAAAATTGGACGCAGACCATATATCTGAAAACGAGCAATGAAGTTCGAAGTAAATGCGCGATAAAAATCCGAGGCGACGATTGGTTCTCATAAATGGACTTTGTGACGTAATATGAACACTGTGGCACGTGGCTACATCGATGTAACTGCTGGTTTACTTTTGTGTTTTTATTTTCTGACGTCTGAATGAAAGTTTATTTCAGATCAATGATTATTTATACATGTCTTAAAAACAACGAGTTTTTAAGGAAGACTGACACTAAAAACCTGTTTTTAGACCGGAAAATCTAATTTTTCTCTCTAGATGTGCTAAAGTTTCATATTTTTATTTTTATTTGAATTCTTTGTGTTTAATAAATCCCTGAACGTAACATTTATCTGGAAAGGTCAAATATTGAAAACTACTTTAAACGATTAGGATGGTGTAAAACAGAAAGTCCCTTCAAAATCACGAGCTAAAAACAGAGGGTGGCATTGTCATCCAGTCGGGAGCTTCAATCGGGAGAAAAATTTAAGACGGAACGAAGTTCGGGATTGGATGACATTGGCCCCTCTCCTGCCAGTACGTGACATTGAAGGGACTTTCTGATCGATTAATTAATTGCTAGTGATTCCGGGCGCTAACTGCTTAGGTCATTAGTCCCGTAAATGTAGTGATTTTTTCTCGGGATGTGGCGGTGATCTTCCCCCGCTGATTGGTGAGATTTGCCGCCGACCTACCGTTGGCTGGCAGTATTTTCCCAATCAGGTATCTCCCACCAACGAGACACCTCTAAGCTCCCAACCGGTCTCCCGGCATGTGTGGTAGTGTAGGTCATGTTAGTACATGGTACATGTAGTAAATGTGTGTAATTAAGGGGTGAGTACAGTACAAGGAAGAGGAAGGAAAGATGGCGTGCATCCCGTGGCCCGTTTGTTAGGGTTTTGCTCCGGCATTCGCCTAGTTTTGATCGGAGAAACCACGGAAAACTACTGATCAGAGCGCCCGTCCGCTAGAATGCTCCCCCAGGCAGCGGGTGAATCCTACTTGGCTATATCGAATATCGAGCCTCCATAGGGACTCGATCCTAGGACCTCCCAGTCACAGGCATTGCAGTAACATCACTTGATGCTCTAACCACATCTTTTAATCGGGGCTGCTTTAATCGGAGTATAATGTACATAATTACTGAAATTTCTTCTAATGAAAATACGCATTACATTGGAATGATCTCGTCCATCCAATGTAATCGGAAATCAAATGATCAAAATGATCAAAACTAGGCGAATGCCGGAGCAAAACCCTAACAAACGGGCCACGGGATGCACGCCATCTTTCCTTCCTCTTCCTTGTACTGTACTCACCCCTTAATTACACACATTTACTACATGTACCATGTACTAACATGACCTACACTACCACACATGCCGGGAGACCGGTTGGGAGCTTAGAGGTGTCTCGTTGGTGGGAGATACCTGATTGGGAAAATACTGCCAGCCAACGGTAGGTCGGCGGCAAATCTCACCAATCAGCGGGGGAAGATCACCGCCACATCCCGAGAAAAAATCACTACATTTACGGGATGTCCAGCGGCACCGAGGTATTTCCGTCCCGCAAATTATTACCTGGCGTATCACCGCGGCCCGGCGGGCGGAGACGCAAAGGCGCACGAGGAGACGTAGGTGTCGTGTTGGGAATGACGTCTCCTCCGAAGGTGCTACGCACCTTGATCATGACCTGAGTCGGCATGCGGAAATTTCCTTTCTAAATACCCCCCCCTAGCGGGAAACCGCCTCCGCTGGAACAAATTCTAAGCTCTGAACTTCTCTTCCAATGATACAGAAATATGTGGTAGTGCAGTGCAAGTAAGTGTAAGAGTGTGTACATACAGGATGATGATAGGGCAAGGGAGAGGAAGGAAAGATTGCGCGCAGACATGGCCTACATGTTAGATTACTGTTCCGGCATTAGCCTGGTGTTAATCGTAGAAATTACGGAAAGCTATCGTAAAGAGATGCTGGCCTCTAGAATGATCCTCCACACAGCGGCTAAACTCCACTTACATATGTAGCTAATGTCGAGCAGCTGCCACCGTCAGGACGCGGACATTACGATCACCTAATCATCGATGCCGCATAGGCAAACAGAGTTGCTCCAATGCTAGTGTATTCACCTATGCTAGTGTATGCTTACGTATACAAATATTGAAATTACGTCTAATCGAAATACGTTTTACTTTATGAATTATCTCCTTCCCTCCCAGTCAGAGGCATTGCAGTGCCATCACTTGATACTGTAACCACCTCTTTTAATCGGGGCTGTTTTAATCGGAGTATAATGTATGAAGAAAACACAGCCAGTCTTCTTAAACCAAAATATTTATTGGTTTTCAATTTGTAGTGGACTAATCAACTAGCTGGAGTTCACCTCTCTTCTGTTAGCTCATTTATAAATTATGACTCTTCTTTTCAAAATATAATTTATTATCATTAATTAAAACACGTTACAAAGCATTCGTGTGCCTTATTAAATTAACAAATTAAGTCTGCACTCTTACATGGCAAAAACAATTAATAATACAAATCAATAACTTTTTAAAGTCATGACTACGATAGTCACTTTTTAGTTTCCATGCTATGAAGCGACACAATTTTTAACAGAGTAGTTCAATGGGAACATCACCTTATTAAAAATAACTTAATGCATTGGGTTTGGTTTTCAACAATGTATATAATAACTGAAATTTCTTCTAATCAAAATACGGATTACTTTGTGAATGATCTCGTCCCCTAATTTCCAGCGGCACCGAGATATTTACGTCCGCAATTACTGCCTGGCGTATCACCGCGGCCCGGGGGGAGGAGACGCAGGTGTCTCGCGCACGGAATGACGTCTCCTCCCAGAGTGCCCCGCGCGCCGGCGCCGAAGGCTGGCTAACGAAGTCTCCCCGAGCGCACACAAGCCCCTCGTTAAGACGTCGAATTAGCGTCTCCTTGCGCCTAAATTGAGTTTGTCGCCGGAAGGAACACGGAGACGCACGCGCTGCATGGCCACTCGTTTGCGCCGGCCTTCTGCGTCGAGTGCTGCTCGGGTTAAGGAAGGCCGGAGCGGGATCTCTAATCAAAATGTTTTATCACAGGTATGGCTTCAGAACACAGCGTAGACGGTACGTATGTAAATATAAGCGAATACGGTACCGGGATAGGTGGCTCAGGGAATCATGTCACTGCAGTCACTTCAGTGCCATGACCGAGTGGTCGTAGGTTCGGGTCTTGACGGTCGCAGGATTTTCGACACTAGCTAGATGGCGAATTCAGAGCCTGTCTGCAGGAGAATTCTAGATAGAGGTCGAATTCAGTCCCTGTCTGCAGGAGAATTCTAGCGACCGGCTGCTCTGATCGGTAGTTTCTGTGGTTTCTCCGATCAACACCAGGTGAATGTCGGAGCAGTTCTCTGACAAGACCGCGCACGATTCTTTCCTCTTCCTCGTCGTATCCTCACTCCTTACGTGCACAGATTTACACTAACATGCATTACACTACCATTCATGTCCGGAGATTAGTCGGGAGCATAGAGCTTGTCCTGGCTGGGGCGGTGGCCCTCTGGTAGGAGATACCTGTTTGGGAAACTCCTCTAGCCGACGGTCTAATTATGCCGTGGCCGGATCTTACCATTTAGAAGGGGAAGTTCATCGCCACCTCCCGAAGAAAAACATGTACTTCACTTATGGAACTAATGACCTTATCAGGAATCACTAATCAATCATGCGAAGGCATTACTTTGCGGGTAGTACGTGGCAGGTAGTACGACTTGCTGTAGTAGTACGTCGTGTAAGTAGTAGGTCCCAAGTACAGAAAGAAGACAGTAACTACTAAAATATTAAAACGTGCGAAATCACTAGAATATTTGTGCAAATTTTACTATCACGTACGTGGACAAATAGAGAAACAATATGTACTAATAAGAGAAATATGTGTAGAATTATTCAGTTATCTTGTATTTTACTTTGCGAGGCTCAGACCATCGTGTCTACTCTTCCGCCTGACCACGCACATTTTGCTACACTCCTTTAACTGTGTTAATTAAGGCGACGAAAAAGGCGATTTGAATTTAGCTCGGAGACTTGTTTTAGACTTGAGCATCTTTCACATGCAGTAAATCTACAACATGGGACAACAGTCTTTACTTCCTCTCCGAAGGACGGCGTACGAATTAATGTTTTCGCCCTACGAAATTCAAGCCTTTGAGCGGTTTTGAACCCACGAATTTTTGTACACGTGGTTTCACGATGCAGTAACCATTACTTCACCAAATAACGAATTACTGGAGGACCGATAGGCAATTGATCTAGACATATCAAAAACAGAAGACAGACATAGAAGAGCCACCAACGAGACTACACGAGAAGCAGACTGACAGAACGGAATGTAGACAAACACGGAATGTCTCTATCGTAGCGAAGAAAACGCCAATTGGTGTCTTTGGTCGCTGAATGAAGAATTTCTCTTCTACGTGCTGTGACAGTGCAAAGGCGGCTTATGCGGTGCATCGACCTCCGCGCACCCTCCTTTGGAGGGGTGGGCGAGGGGAGGGGGTCGGAGGGGAGGGGGTGAGGGCGTGGTCGCTTACCCGCACGCAATCGCCCCCGCTTCCTTTCCGCGCGTAATTTGTGTGTTTGCGTGGGGCTGCGTACGCTCTCGCTGGCTGATGTCGCTACAGCGCCAACGTTTCCACTTCCATGCGCCGAGAATCTCATGGTTCAAGCACCAATGGTGCAGATTTTATTTACAATAATTTGTATTCAGAGGGCGTGAGTCCAGAGTGTGAACTGCAGTGACCTAGTGTGACGATGAGTACGATGATTGGAGTAATAACCGACTTCCATAGTTCGAATAATATTCATCGCGAATCCAAGTTCCAAGGTTTTAGTCCCAATGAACTTTCAATTGATTGATTATTTCGCGTTTGCGAGCGCGTCATTACTTTCTACCTCATAGTTGCGACAATTGAAGCTCTGCTGTTTTGGAAGTGGTATGCTGAGTTCAAGAATGTAGGTTTGAGTGAAAATAATAATTTTCCACACGGTGGTTGCCTCGCACTCAAATGGAGTTCTGTAGTAAGTTATGTGGGTAAAGTATTATTGTTTAATCGATAATTTAGTATTATTATTTAATGAACAATAGTTTCTGCACATCAGCAGGTCTACAACTCGAATATTACAGCCCGAGAAGTCCTAAATTCGAGTGTTCAAAAAGGTTTGGGTAACAATGAAGAATGTTTAAGTTATATTTTTTTAAAGTTCCCTTACTTTCAAAACAATGTTCCAAGCTTTTATTTGGCATTGAACACGCAGTAATTCTTCTTGAACTTAGACAATTTGTCACAATGTCATTTTTTATTCCCGTCGATCAGGCGGTCACACATCCAAAGACCATCGGTATCTCGAGCTACTTAACCTCAGTGACTTCACAAAACGTGGTTGAGCAGATCGGCTAATGATGCTGCCTGAAAGGTTGTGGCAACGTCTACAATTACAATTATTTTCTAAAAGTTTTAGATTGGAGTATCAGCGATGTAGGCTCGAGTAACTACAATTTCTACACGGTGCTTACGACGTCCGAGTTTCTTACCCAGAGAAGTCATAGATAAGAGCATCCATAGTTCGAGAGACTTTAGATTCGATTAATAATTTGTGCTTAAGAGAGAGCCACATTGAGAGTGCCACATTGAGAGTTCTGTCGCCGAGAGTTGTTCCGAAATAATTACCAAAGTCGTTTTGAGGATCAAGAACATATACATGGGGGTTACAATGTCTTCAGTTCGAGTCCTTCAGCCAGAAAGAATCGAGATTCGAGTAAAAATTAGGTTGTGAAACAGAAATTTCTACTTCGTGGATGCCACCACTGTAATTCAAGCTCTGAGACCCTAAACAACATACGTTCGAAAATCAATGGTAATTGTCAGTAATTATAATCAAAGTCGTAATTACAGGTGTCAGTAATTATAATTAGAGTGGTGTTCGTGTACGTGGTAATTTCTAGGTTATGGTTGCGCCTACTTCAATCCGAGATCGGTAGCACCACTGGTCTGAAGTTAGGAGTAGCAGTAGAATGTCATCAAATCTGTAAAATAACATCATTCGTAATAAATAGTTACGAATGATGCCAATAGGTGGTCATTACTAAGATACGCGATTCGTCATAGCATGGAATAGGTTATACTTCTTTTAATTTAAGCGGATGGCTTTTTATTGGCAATATCACAATATCGCTTTTGAAAGATAAAAAAAGGAATTAAGATGCAACGAATGACGAAAGTATCAATTGATAGATTAGAAAGTAGGATTAATTAGAGGTATGTTAAAAAATGTGACTGATACAAAATACGCAAAGAAACGAAAAGAGAAAACAAACATTCAAAGTATTGCAAAGTATTAGAATCATGAAAGTATCGGAAAAAGAAAGAAAGAGCAAGAATAATTTATTTATATCAATTTTTTCTGTGAATAACATAGCCACGATTCATTAAAAAATGCAGATATACGCAGAAACAAAACAGCGTCAAAGAATCTCGATATAAGTTAAAATATGTTAATAAGGATAGACAAAAAATAGCGAGACTGGTGGCAAAGAAACAAGAACAAAACCAAGCACGGAACAAAGTTTGCCAGCTTTAGCGACAAAAGAGGACTTATGATAAGTCTAAAAACTTTGCCCCTTTTTTTGAGAACGACGTTTGAGCGCAGGGACGTCGCCGTGGGTGGTATCCCCGAGAGACCTTTGCTCGCCGCAGATATCGACCCGCAGATATCGACCAGCAGTCACTCGCAAGCGCTCACCTGTGCGCGGGCTTCCTTTGCGATGCCATCAAAAAACACCCGCGCACAGGTGCTTTTCCTCCTACTATCTGCAGTCACAAGTGTAATTGCTTGCTTGCTTGATTAGTGTTTCCGGGCGCGTCAACTGCTAACGTCATTAGTTCCGGAAATGTATGTTTTAGCGCACGAGGTGACAGTGATTTTTCCCGTACTGGATGGTGAGATCCGGTGCTAACCTACACGTCGGGTAACGGGATTTTCCCGTGCCAGGTATCTCCTACCAGTGCGGAAGCGCCTCAGCTGGGACAAGCTCTAAGCTCCCAAATGGTATCCCGTTGTATGTGATAGTGTAGTGCATGTAAGTGTGTGTAAGTAAGGGGTGAGGATTCGCCAAGGAATTGGTAGGGAAGATGGTACGCGGTCCGTTGCCCGTTTAGTAAGGTATTCCGTATCCGGCTCCGGCATTAGCCTGATG
This sequence comes from Acheta domesticus, assembly GCA_031308135.1. Lineage (NCBI taxonomy): Eukaryota > Metazoa > Arthropoda > Insecta > Orthoptera > Gryllidae > Acheta > Acheta domesticus. The sequence goes on from JAHLJT010002630.1 coordinate 58,882,388, forward strand.
TTAATCGGACCAACCACAGAAAACTGCTGATCAGAGGAGCCAGCTGCTAGACTTCTCCTCCAGTTATCAGTTGAATTCGATCTAGCTATTAAACGGAATCATTTATCTCGACTATATTAACCCTTGGACCCGGGACAGAGGACCGCAGAGGGACGTATTATTTTATTTAACCCCATATTATTTTATTTTAAAAAATCTATCTTCTCCGCATGTTGTACACTTATCTGAATTCGGAAACGCCATAGAATTGTTTTTATTGTGGGTCATGATCCGTTCGTCCCATTCGTATCCTCAAATGACTTAATAATTACACTAAAGGGAAAAGACTAGGAATGAGACTAATACGATAACGAGGCAGCCATTTTTCTTACAATATGAATGGATATTTAATATATTTTTCATTCCAAACATGTTTATCAGAGATTATATTCGAATCTGCTACCCAAAACTTATTCAGAAATAATAGTAATAGTAATATGAAAATGATACTCTTACACACATTTTCTCAATAAAAAATTTAACCTTTTAGATGTTTAAAAAACGAATGTTTGTTACCCCACCTCTAGACAGTCAAGCAGACAGATCCGTTTTGGTCCCCAATCGATTTTTCTGGGCCAAAGACCATAAAAATGTGGAGTGTCTTAGAGAAAGCAACGTACTGTAATAGTATAGGATGACGAATTTTATTCATACGAATTTGCTGGTGAAAACTCCCTTTTGTTTCCTACAGCATTACTTAACTTCCTCTATAATACATATATAGTATGCGAGGAAGTAAAAAGTAGTCCTGAGACACTTCAAGTTGTACCACCTGTATGTGGTACATCTCAATACATAATTCGTTGGGGGAAAATTGCCAGCGCTACTGCTAGGGAGAGAATGCTACTGCTAGAGAACGCTTGTATGCGCTAGTGCTCGAGAGAAAATTACTACTTCCACGACTTTCTTAAAACAAAATAAAGCTTGCTGACTAACAGATGGATTATTCATTTTTTCTGCAAGTTATTTCCGTGGATGCGTCGCTACTAATGGTCATTATTTTCACAAATATAGTACATGTTATATTCGTGGCGGTAATTCCTCGCAGGAGTGCATCTAATTATATTCGTTTCTTGAACTTTTGATCTCATATACCTCTGTTTCTCAAATTATCCTTTTTGTTGAATTTTTTCTTAGGAATATTACGAGTATTATCTCTTAATAATTCAGCCTCTAGTTGCATGCACTGCTTCTCTATAAAATATCACGTTTCAAAATGGATTTGATAAAACTAGTGGCGTGAATCAGCAAAAATGCTGCTGAACAAAACCACACAAAATGGTTTTCCAAACAGTAGATCTTGCTCAAGAACAAGAAATAAAATACTCTCGTGTATCGCTGCAATATATTAAATATTTTAAAAAAACATTATTTTAGAATACTACAAGAACATAGAATATACTATATTATGTACAGGTGCAACGGTTATTTACACACCAGGAATACAAAAAATGGTGCTCCGTAACGCATCAATTGAATAGCAAATATTCAATGGTGACGGCTTCTTTCATGGAGACATGCTGTCGAAAGACGTCATCTGTGTCGTAAGCAGAGACGCAAAGAGTAAAAGAATTCAGTGAGTATACGCGGTGTTAGAATAGACGGAATAACACAATTCAATATTTTCATTTTTCAGTCCAAATCGAAAGTATTTCATTATATTTGTACTTTATCAGTTCCTGTGTTTCTAACAAAATTGTGGAGGCCTCTCAAAAAGCTGCAGGCTCCGTAGTTTTCTTCTGCTCGCGCTGTAAATTAGTAATATAAATGTGTATTACTGAATTATTCAGTTTTATGGGGATGAATAGCACTTTGGAAATATTTAAAAAAATAAAAATATTTAAAAAAATTACAAAATTATGAAAAATCAATGACAAAGAATCATGTAACTAAAGAAAAGAAAGTCTCTGTTCCTAATTTAATATTTTCATAAAAACTAAGTGATAACCTTTTACAGCTGTTTCGTATAGAACAAATATCCAAATATTTACAAAAGATAATAGAACAAAGAGCTATCTCGAAAGATTGTATGCAAATCTCTTTTAGAAAGATAGTTGCGATACACATTGACGTGTGTGTGTGTGCAGTATGAAATATATGTTAATAATCAAAACAAAAATACTATAAAATGGAGACACGAAAGAGATGATACATGCAAACAGCGGGGGCGCGACACACAGGAAATAAAAAAAACGCACAAGTGCTAGCAACACTACCAAAAGCAACGTGTTTAAATTTGAATACAGTACTGCCGTTTCCCCACGCGACCATGCATTTGGGGGAGCAGTGTGCTGTGTGTCTCCTCGCTATGGCTCCCGGCGGTCTCTTCGCTGCATGACACGTGGGCAACACACGTGGAGAAGCTCATCTCCTTTCTTCCTCTCTTTCTCTCTCACACACACACTCCAACGCCACTACCACCAGACCCACCCCATCGCGGTTCCACTCCGCTAGCGGTGCTGCATATTTTAAGACCGTTGCCACCGCCTCGTATGGGACCTTGCGCTCGGGCAATTGGGAGATTGCACGAGAAGCAGGAGACAGGCAATGAAACCGAGTGTAAAATAGGGGCACGATAAAAGGAAAAAAACGGTTAGGAGAGAATAAACACGAGATTTATTAATGGAAGTTTATGGGGAGATGGAATGGTTAAGAATGTGAAGAACTGATGGAATAAGTAATCACTAGGAGATATAAACAATGAACGCAATGTTGTGGAAAGGAGTTAGTTTCGAAACAAAAACGGTATAACGTTTATTACCAACTGGTTATTTCAAGGTGAGATTCTCCCTCCTATGTTACCCATGTTAAATTTTTAATATCACATTACTTCAGAAACTATTGGAGACACCTAAATAAAATTTTTCCTACATATTGTCTGCACTATTATTGTTGAACTGATCTACATTGAAGAGAAATGCTTGTCAGGAAACTGAAATTACTTTTATCTCGGAACTCTATTTTCAAAAATTTATTGACAAATATATTTTTTATGATGTTGAAAAAAACTGTGCTAACTTTGCAAAAGTAGATCCACAGCTTCACATTGCCTGATAATGTAAAGGAATCAATAAAATGAATTTAATAATTAATGAGAAAACGGGTCTTTTTAAAGAAAAACTGTATTTTGAGAAAAAATGCTCCTAAAGACTTTGCAAACATTACCCACCATATTTGTTGTGTTATTTCACTTAAAAACAACCTGATCCGTATCGTGAATTATACTCTTTATTGCTAATGTCTAGAAGCTGTTTTCTCGTCTTTTTGGTCTTTTTTGGTCATTTACTCAGCTGGGATTACTGCTTCTGGGAGGAGGGGCTTGTCAGAGTCACGTCTGGAAATAAGATTTTCATTACTAAACAATTTTCCGAATGACACACATTGTTAACCTCAGGGGTCTTCACGATTGAATCAATTTCCTTTTTTTCACAAGCTTTTTAAAAACATATTTTCATTTATCATTTGAGTCGAACTAGTTAACATCATTTACCCCAAGAGAAGGGAAAATAACACGTAACATTAAAAACACAGAAGGACAACGCCAACTTCCATCAGATTGCAAAATCCCGCCCGCCAAATTCCACAGATAAACAAGACCCCCAAAAATGAAACCACGAAAATCACAGCCTTCGATAGTAAATGGTTTGTTTTAACTATGTCTGTTTATATGGAACAGTAGAACTTCTGAAACTTCAGTCTGTATTTGCTGATGCACATTCAAAACACAATAAAATAAAAAAAGTCAACATTTTTTCAATAAGTAGTTTTTGTATAGTATATTAAAGTCTTCTGAAAAGTCTAAACGTTAATTTAAAATTAAAAAATTTCGATATTTTCTCATTTTTTGAGTGGAATCTTACCTTCAAGTTTTAGAAGAGGAAAGAAGTAAGAGAAGAATGTGAACAAGGAGAAAAGAAATGGGAGAAGAAATGGGAGTAATAGGAACAGAACGAGAAGAAGATAAGAATATGTGCGCCAGAATAGAAATAAAAGTGAAATAAACAATATACTGGTATTACGAAAGAGAGATCTCATTTCTAACAAAGGATAGACTGTAGAGAAATAAGGAGAAATTATCCAGAAAAAAATCCAAGAATAGATGATCGCGAAATCGCCGACTAGATGTTGAGAGAGAATATACTCGTATGAGTAAAGGAGGGAAGAAGCAACAAATATACGGAAAAAGAAGAACGAAGGATAAGGTAAGGAAAACAAGATCGCATTGCCGAATGAACTCGGATGGCATACAGATACCATTATGAGCACACAAAATGTCAACGTGTTCTTCAAAATGAGATAAATATTTCCGATGGCATTTTTGTTGAGCCACGTGCCAGGGGTGCACGTGAGTTTATGAATGAATCAGTAGCTCTATAACCTTCAGAAGCTTGTTCTGGCGAGTAGAATTTCTAAGCAGAATTGTTGAGGAGAATATTCTTAAAGTTCTTCAAACATGTTTCGCATCACAAAAACACGCCACAAAAAGTAATATGCCGTACAATTAAATATGAATCAGACCATCGTAACTGATTATTAAAGGTTAGTGATCAAAAAAACTCAGAATGTATTTGTTAGTCTACGTTTGCGGGTACAGAAGGTGAAAGAAACTTTTTGAATTGGTGGTGTTGGAGAGTGAGTAATGTGTTGGGGAGTTTTCTAAAACAGAAGTTTAGGAATTCTGGTGCTTCTTTTCTCGCATGCAGACACCGAAACCTATCATTGTGTTCCCAACGTGTGCGTCTATCATTGTGTCGCATACGTGTGAACATATCAGTGTTTCGCAAACGTATTAGTCTGTCAGTGTGCTGCAAAAGTGTTACTCTGACAGTGTGTCGCAGTGTTACTCTGACAGTGTGTCGCAAAAGTGTTACTCGGACAGTGTGTCGCAAAAGTGTTACTCGGACAGTGTGTCGCAAAAGTGTGAATCTATCAACGTGACGTAAACGGGTGAGTCTGCCATTGCGTCTTCGCGTGTCGTAAAAGTGCGTTTTAGGAGTTAGAGGTGTAATTTATCCGGATGATCAAATAAGGCTTAAACGTGGAGTCGGCTGTGGTGTAGTGTCATACCGGTCACCTTCAATCCGCAGTTAAAACCCCGAACCATCTGTGTAGAATTTGAAGTCAACAAAGTGAGTTTTCAAGGTTTTAATTCTCCCATTTCTCCTTTATCCATTGTTTAATATCTTCATAATCCAATATCTATCAATTTAATTATCCATTCCTCATACATTTTTAAGGCTTGGGGACTACTGGGGGCTACATTGTAACAAACAAAGAGTACAGGTCTCAGATTAATGTTACAAACTTCCAGGGCATGCGGAGAGGTCGAAGATGATAACATTTCACCAATTGTTTGTGTCGAGAAATTTCATACAAAAAAGTTAAAATATGCCATTGAAGCCTGATTACTAAGGAGAAGATTTTAAAGAAATGTTATGTTTTGGTTTTTACAAAAGAAAAATGTCGCTTAGTGTAGACATTAATTTATATTACGGCAAAAGGAAATGAAGCATTTTTATTAGTCACTTTTCAACTAAGTCATTTTTACATTTTACCGTCATTTTAATGCGTTTTTCGTTGATTTCATCGATATTAATACAATTTTAATGGTACTTGCTTCAAATAATATTTACGAGACGAACTATGGTTGATGGAGTGTGAACCAAAGTTCTCCACGGATTTCCTGAGTAGCCTATTCCATTTCTTGGTTCAGAAATTGGATGTAATGTAAGGTTGTGATACGTGACGGCGACATAGTCAATTCGACCGATTTTGGGATAACTAAAGACAGATATTTCCCAGAAAAGAACAGTCCAAACCAAAAGTTTGCCAGCTGAGAGCGCTTAAACGAATAGAAGAAGCCATGATTACTTCAATAACATATTCGACAGCTTCATTTGTTTATTTAAAGCGATTCTGATAAAAAATTACGTCATTTTCTCAGCTTTTAGAGCATTTTAAAAACAGTTTAAGAGAATTTTATTGATCATTTTTGCGATGTTTTAGATCATCAAAATCCACCCGCTGCTAATTACTCGTAATGCGTTCGTATTCAGCTGGTTACATTATGACCCAGTCGGGGGGAGTTCGGGAACCTGCAGAACACCAGTGCACACAGAATTCCTAACGAACAAGAGAACATGACTCATGTATAACTTCGTTGAATTTTGCTATTGAATGTTCAGTGGAACCGTGATGATCTTCGAATATTTTACACGCTCTATAAGAGACACCTGTCTAAATAAAGCCAACAGTATCTCTTGAAATACAGGCTTTCTTGATATAAAAGTAACTGAATGGCGAAATAAAAAACAGTCTGGGTCACACCGTTAGTCACGTGTCTTCGCCCTCCCCGTGGTCCCACCAGGGTTGCCTGTCGGGGAGCTCTTGCATGTTTTAAGGCTACCGCGCTACCCACTCGGCGACGAGTCTGCCCGCTGGGGAGGGTAATTGAGGAGACTGCACGGGGAACAACGGACGAGAGCCAGGGAAGAAGAAAACAGGAAGGAGAAAGGAGAGAAATTAATTACCACACATATTGGTAGCTACATGGCTGTCCGGGAGACGCCGGTCCTAGGCACAGAGTTTCGCCGTGAGGAAGGTCGCAGAATGGCGGCCGTTGGCACATATGCCTAGGACGCGACGTCTCCCGCACAGCCAAGTAGGTACTGACCCCAGCCGCGGAAGCCTTATCAGACATATTATTAGAAAGTCTATTTTCCGGAAGAAATTAAATGTAGCGTGCGTACCGGCTGAGATGTCTCAGGGCTACAACTCTTGCCATTGCGGTGACTCTGACTGGGGGAGGGGGGGCTAGAGCTCGAGAACCGACGGTGGCGGATTATCGGCACTTGCTACATAGCAAGGGTCCGATTAAAATAAGTTGGTGGTTGACAGTTGTGCTTCTGAAGCTGTTGCTTCAAACAATATGAGTGTATGATTTGGTTACTTTTATAAGTATTTATTTCAAGTGTTCATTTTCATGTCTCGGGAACACGTGGCCAATGGTACGCAACCTGTCAACGTCGCATCTTTCCATTTGCAACTGTCAATCACCAACTTCTTTTAATCGGACCATAGGACGATTTCAGCCTCTGACAGCTGCTCTGCTCGGTAGTTTTCCGTGGTATTCTCCAATCAATACCAAGCGAATGCCAGAGATACACCCTAAGGGGCCACGGACAGCGCGCGATATTTCCTTCCCCTTCCTTGTTTCTTCCTCTGACATTACATACAAACACGCACTACACTACCACACATACCTGCTAGTGTGGTGAGTGGAGTTATCTGGAGGAAGGAAAGCATCGCAATCCGACGTGAAGGTCGGCTCCGGATTTTACGTTCATGCAATACCTTTTGAGACTATTGATCATACTTGAGCACGCGGAAACAAATTAAACAATGAATTAGAATAAATAAATAAAGGAGATGAGTAAAAAGAGCGGAAAGAGTAGTTGGTTTTATTGACTGAATAGTGATTCAGGGCGCGTCAGCAGATAAAAATCATCAATACCGTAAGTGTAGTGAAAGCTTTTATTGCAGGAGGTGGCGGTGATCTTCCTCTACGAAGGATGGCGAGATACGGCGGCGACCTACGTCGGCTTGTGAGGATTTTCCCTAACTAAGTATCTCCCTCAAACGTGACACCGCCCCAGCCGGGACATGTTCTAAGCTTCCGACTGTCTCCAGACAATTGTGGTAGTGTAGTGTATGTGAGTGTGTGTGTGTGTACGGAAGAGGGAGGAAAGATCACGTGTGAGGGTTTGAAAGAGGCTTGTCTTTATGACACTTTTCTCTGGACAGATGTTCACATTAGTGACTTCTGTTGGGCTTCTTGTAAAGGATGATCCGGAGACTACGAGAGGTGATTGATGATGAGCAATAAATAATCAAAGAGAGGGATAATGGTTGTACTCTTACCCCTCCCCCCAGGTAGATAAATATTGCTGTGAACTATCCAAGTCGGGACAACCATGGGGTGAAAAAAACAATGTCACACGGCGGATCGGAACAACAAAGATCACTTTTGGGAGCTTACACACGGCCCCAAGCTCATTCTTTATATAGGATGTCGCGAAGCTCATCTGACAAATTAAGCAAAACAAAGGCTATGTAACTGCTAATCTTCTAAACTCAAAGGAGCTATTTCTCCTTTCGATTGTTAAGTGAAGTATTGTTTAGCATGAATACAAGTAATGACGAATTTTGGAGACAAAACTACGTACTTATCCAGTTGCTAGATTGTCTTTACGATCCTTTGTGACAATCCTCTTGGTGAAAGTTACTGATTCAGGTACGTTAAAGTTTCGAGGCGATACTTCGGTAGGCTAAAACTTACGGAACTGGAAAGGTAAACATATGTTTGTCAAAAAATTGTATCTATTGAAAAATAGCAAAGCTAACTAAAAAGAAAGGAAAAAGAAAAAAGGGAGAGAAAAAAGGAAGAAAAAGGAAAGAAAGAAAGGAATGAGAAGAAACGATAAATTGATCAAAAGTGAACTTTGTGAAAATTTGAATTTTAAAACTTAGAAACAAAAAATTGCATAATAAAAATAAAGGTCATGTTGAAAAATGAAATAATTGAGGAGTACACACTTCGATCACTCGTCCTAGGAGTGACATACAACCAATTTCCTGGAAAGTGCTTGACTATTCATACGTTCGTCAAGTATTCCCTTTTTATGGAAGGTGCATTATTTTTGAAATCGATACTCCGGGTGAACATACCACAGGGCAGAAAAGGAGACCTAAAGACATAAAAAAGTCGGAAAACGATTCTCAGAAAGAAGGAAAGCAAGTAATAAAATGAAGCAAAGGTGAATAAACATAATCGTAACAACCGTAAAATGAACGAACGTAATCGTAGAATAAGGAATAAAAAAGTAATAAAAATTAAAATGAACGATGAAATGGAGACCTGAAACACACAGAAGCAAGACTACTATGTTCATTATATGTGGAAATAATGCCAGATTGCAAAAGCATTAGAAAGCATTTATAATAATTGTTTAAATAAAAACTAGTAACTTCGCTTTAGGATTTATATTTTTTCTTTGATTCCCTACTCTAATCATTATTTTTAAAGCAAGAAATTATCACATCGCGATGCTGAACTAAATAAAAAAATTCAAACATTTCTTTGCTTTTGTTTGGTTCCCGAGAAGTATAAATTAACATCAACGGGATTTAAGATTATCTTTTTTGCAAATGGGAACAAGAAATCAGCAATCATTACTTACTTGCTTTAGACAGACTTTCAACAGCGCCAAAAGAACGAAATTCAAAATTATTCAATGCAAAATCGCAGACAACCATTGATCAGTAAAGAAATGTGGTAATATTTCTTACGTCAAAGGACATGAATAAAGGATCAGTGGTTGGCACCATCTGGCGTTCGTGTTGCGTGATGTTGGTATGGATAGAGAGAGCTGCGGATGACAAATGAGTTGCAATTCAGAGAACGCCGAGGACGAACAAGCAAATGGAGCCCTTTTGAATGCCACACGCACATGAAAGGAAGGAAATCTTTACAGGAAGCAGCCGTGCAACACAAAAATCTACAGCGGTGGCAGGTATTTGTTTCGATATAGACGTAGCGCTGAAATATATTAAGAGCATTAAACGGTTTTAATATAGTCGTATATAATTTACTAAGATGAGAAAACTCATTTAGTAAGAGTACAAATATTGTTCTTCTACCGTGTAGATACCTGTCATTTCAAACGTTTAAGAAATTCCTTGCTATAACTAAATGAAAACACCATGAATGTCTTACATATTTTTTGAATATTCCAAGAGTTTACAATCAGTAGGTAATAATCAATTACATATTCCCTGAATTGGTACACAGCATAAAACTTCAAAACCTGAATTAAGTACCAAATGCATAAATGGTATGCAGTTATTTGGATTTTGATTATTGGTGTGCGAGGGACATTATCAAAAAAAAAATTACATTTTTAACATCAAACAACTGTTTGTAAATACAATCTTCAATGCACGTATTGTGCATCACATAACAAAAGAGTTTTATCTATGTCAGCTCAACATAACACCAATTCAATATTTCTGCTATTTTGGACCATCGGAATCAAGTAATCGTAAATTATATCGTATATTACATCTTACCAATATTTATCAGAGGAAGTAAAATCAACAGACCTATATTTCACATTGAAGAATAAATAAACAGGGACATAAAAATCTGTTCGTCAAGTATACCCTTTTTATGGAAGTTTCAATGGATATATGCTTTTTGAGTCCCTTGTTTATTTGACATATACTTACAGAAAATCTGAAATACTTATACAGGAAATAGGTACACATTTATCCAAAGAAAAAAAATAGCAAATTTCCCTATTTATCTTCTTAACCCCTCCTATCATTCATATAATTGTTTATTAGGATATCTTCCGTGCTATTTCGAGAATGTAGTGACAATGTATATGTACTCATGTGGGAGGAGAAAGGGCATACATGGGGTTCACCGGAAATGACGTTCCGAAAGGGTGTTCAATGAGCCGTGTGGTATTAATATTCAGCGCAAACTAGGGTTACCATTGCCAATACACTCTGCAAACAGAGTAAATATAGGGACCATCCTTGCAGGGGGGATCGCACTAT